>MJUT01058764.1:84870-137956 GCA_002080005.1 Gigantidas platifrons | reverse complement strand
CAGGATAAGGAGAGGAGTGACATGTCTATCAATGGGCTAGCACTGTGAACAAATACTGATTGGCTGGCACTCAGGATAAGGAGAGGAGTGACATGTCTATCAATGGGCTAGCACTGTGAACAAATACTGGTTGGCTCGCACTCAGGATAAGGAGAGGAGTGACATGTCTATCAATGGGCTAGCACTGTGAACAAATACTGATTGTCTCGCACTCAGGATAAGGAGAGGAGTGACATGTCTATCAATGGGCTAGCACTGTGAACAAATACTTAGTCTGTTTATCTAGTAGAATACTTACATAATTGTCACCTCACCGATTGCAACTTGTTCTCGTCATGATATATCTGAAAATTGGATGCTCATTTAGCGCTAAAATCTCATCCATTCACTCACTCATTCATCTTACAATAAACATACCTCCTGGATAAGTACTCAGGTAAACTCTAAATTTGTCCATCACCTTGGAGTCACCAATAAATACATGTGTCCATCTAATGGTGAATGGAAAACCAGGCTTGATATAATCTACATCTTTTTTCCAATGACCTGGTTTTTGTTCAACTACCTACAAAAATACAAGAAAGCTATTATTTTTTCAAATTCGTGAATGCTAGAAGGCGAAAGCAAAAACTAGGACAATAATAACTTAGACATCTAATTTACAGTGCACAATGCTTTTCTGAAATAATCTTCATCAGGTACCCTCAAAGTCGAAAGCCAAATGATTAAAAAAAAATGGGAGCAGTAAAATTAGAGAATCTTAGTTTTAAATAATTGCTTAATTTACGAATTGTAAATTTCAATAATTAATACATCAACAAAATAATATCATTGCCGAAAAACTGAATACTGGGCGAATACCCTCGGTGGCTAATAGTCCACCAGCAGTGGTATCGACAATACTGCAATCCCAAAAAATGTCCCTTCCATTCCATTTTTATGATTGGCATTCAGATGTAATAAGCAAGAAAAATTTAGTACAGAGTGATGCAGACACATACTATTGGGGACAAGAATAAATTGAGTCAACAGTACATAAGAGACATTGTGTTGTCATTATTCATCTTACAGTCAAAATAATGAACGTGTATAAGTGAATTAATGTTGTTTAATGCTAACTGAACGATATTTCGGATATTACATGGCGATAGCAAGTTAAAGTCAATGAGATAATAATGATGATGATGATGATGATGATGTCCGATTTGTACTACACAAACACGTGTTGTTTTATCTTTATAGTGTTAGATCACTGAAACAATAGTCCGTAGGTAGACATGTCACTCCATTCGAACACAGTATCCTTATCCTGATTCTTAGCTACCCAGTTTCATTAATGCTGCATGCATAACGGTGAAGCAGGGAATACCAATTTCACAGTCTTTGGTTCGACTTGAACAGGGCTTGAACCCATGATAGTCTGCACTTGAGGCGAGCACGCTAACCATTACACCATTGATGAGGCGAGCACGCTAACCATTACACCATTGAGGCGGAAATATATTACATCTCTACGAATCCGGCGTTTACTCAAACAAATTTATCAAGTCATTTGTTTTTAAAAGAAAATAACTCACTGCAGCCCCACCAACTTTCCTCTTTGCTAAAGGTATTGTTAACACTGATACACCATCTGTTTTGAAATCAGCATATGTGTCTGCATTGTACCATGCACGTACAAACATTGAATATGAAACGGGAGATTCCTTTAGTATCTTTCCTTAAAAATAGAAATAAGCTTTGAAGATATACATGCAGTATATTTCTAAAACAAAGATATCAAGTACTTGATTTCTTTTAAAATATTTATTTAGCAAAGAATAAAAAAAATCGAAGCAATTTCATACAGTGGAATATTACCTCTTGAGACAAGTGAAATCAATATCGTTTCTGGTAGTTTAATAGAACAACATACATATCAAATAATAAATATACATACTGGGATTCTTAGCATTATGAAATTGGCTGTGATCAAATAAATAGGAATACCAACTAATACAGGAGCTGCTCAAACTAGATGACGATAAATCAGTTAGAAAAAGAAATATTTGATACAATTTATCCATGATATATTGACACGCTAGAATGTATTGAAAAGAACAACTAATATGTATTCAATCCTAGGTTTATCCTGCTATAGCTGTTCACCGAAGGTATCTCTAGTCAAGTACATAGCCACATTTTTATGCCTGTCTTAACTAAACAAAGACAATATCATTACATCATCTTCAATCGTTGTGTAGTTTGGGGCGAGCCACACAAGTTGTTCATTTTATTGTAAACTATCGATGTTAGACGTTATTTCATAATAAATAGCGACTTATCGGGATAGAATGTAAGGAAAACTGATTATAAATATAAACCTCGTTTTAAATTGTAGACTGCCTGATTGGTTTGTCCAGCATGATGCCACACATCATCATTATTATCAAATACTCCCTGTGGCTCATCTCTGTTGGTAAGACCTGCTGTCCATTCATACCTAAGGAAGGGGTAAACATCACAAATAAAATAAAATATTCTAGTAAGCATATTTTTTGAAGACGCTACTAGACACTACCGTTACACTAAAATATACATGTAGAACAGCAATTAAGAAGTTCTTCCTTTATTTAAATGTCTTCGAAGTGTTAAGAAGTTATGTTCATTTATTTTCATATCATTTCTTACTAACATAGCAAAATTTAAGTTGAATTTAAAAAGTGCAAATACAATTTTTCTTCAAAATGAAACAACTTTGAAAATAAAACATTTATATATAGCATTAGATTAATTTGTTTTCTGATAATTCTAATAGGTATTATAATCATCATTAATTGTAGATACTAACCAAATTGGACGTAGTCCTTGTGCCTTTACAATGTGCCACTTTGTTGCTAAAGCCGTATTTGATGGAGAATATTTGACGTCACTGAAGGCAGAATCTGGCTGAATATTAGTGATGTCAGGAACACCAAGAAAACTATTAGGATTGGCTGAAAAGGTTTGTATGCCAATGTTAAGATTAAATGACAAAACATTCAAAACACATTGACATGCATTCGACATATCCATCACTTCAAATAACTGAACACAAAATAGAACACGGGATGTCGTTGGAAATCCAGATTCTGGCTTGTGACAGGTCCAAAAGTGTGGCAGTGTTATAGTTCTTCTTAAAACAAGCCTAGTAATCACATCATAGCTCAACAACTAGCAGAAATGAAAATAAACAACATTAATCTCAACCCACATTTGTAAAGCACTTGAGGGGAGGATATGACCCATAATTACTAGTTTAAACTCACCATATTTTATTGAGGTATACGTACATGTACCCATCCACAAAAGTGAGTGATCATGTTTATGTGTATTGTGGTCATCGATTTTTCTGTTTCTACGATTTTTCCAATGGATTTGGAAACTGTTCCGACAGTGTGGTATTTTTTTTTACTCTAAGCAATGACAGCGTTCACATAAATGTAAATATAACACTGAATACATGTACCTTTAGTTATATCTTTACACTTATTCCCATTCAGTGAACATCGTTGACTTTGGGCAGCACAAACACAATGACCCAGACAGGTAACAGCTGTACAACGTCTTATCAACTCTAACGATCCTCCGGGAACCAGTTTGAATTGTGAATGAATCATTCTACTTGATAGTCCAACCTAATCATTATAAAGAATTAAGAAAAAACAATGTATTTTAAATGATGTTTGGTTCCTAAAAGTAAACAATATATACATAGCCATACAAACTATCTTGGTTAATTAACGTCTACACTTTGTTTGTAAATATGCATACTTAGAAACAATAGATTAATTTGTACGTCTCTTTATCACTGGCATCAGCTAAGATGCAATACTAAACCTAAATATAGAGGCGATGTTTGGTTCGTCGTTACCTTCAGTTGTTACTAGGAGGGTCTACGTTATTTGAGTTTGTTTGAATATAGTGGTATTCAACACATAGTGCGTTGTGTTTTTGCTTTGTCTTGTGTATTGTATACCCTATGTTGCCTGTTTCTCTGGATTGTCCATTTTTTATTGTCCCTTCGGTATTCTGAAACGTTTATTTTATATAGTACTATTTGGGAACCATTTTTCAAAGATATTACAATAAACACATTTCCAATTAAACCGATTACAATAAACAGATCTCCAATCAATTGCAATAAACATATTTCAAAATAAACCATTTACAATAAACATATCTAAAAATAAACCATTTACAATAAACATATTTCAAAATAGATAATTTAGAATTGCATGTAACAGATATCCAATTAAACTAATTACAATCAACAGATATCTAATCAAACCAACTATACATGTAATAAACATATAACAACTAATTAATATCATGATATTCTGATATATGTTTCTTACCTGATTTACAGCCCAAACACTCACAAATACATGCTCAAAATTTGCCATATTTTTAGTGTCGACTTCAAACGTCTGTACAAAACCTTCATCATGTTTGTCAACACCAGACTCATTATGTGAAAATTCCTTCGGTGTGCCTGATATCTGGAATTTACAGATAACATTGAAAACAAATGGATTCAGTAAGTATAGTATGCAAATGAAAAACAAAACAGAGGGTAGAAAACAAAGTGTTTTAGTAAGTTTATATTTTGCCTCTTGATAATTAATTAATATCATAGTGTTAACATCAGTTATTGTTTTTAGTGGGGTTCGTGTTGTATAATCTTTAGTTTCAGTGCAGTGTTTTATAGATTATTATTTGTCCTTTTCTCTTTTTTTTTCTGGCCATTGTGTTGTCTGTTCTTAGATTTATGGCTTCTGATTACCTCTTTGATATCTTAGATTTATGGCTTCTGATTACCTGTTTGGTATCTTAGATATATGGCTTCTGATTACCTCTTTGGTATCTTAGATTTATGGCTTCTGATTACCTCTTTGATATCTTAGATTGGTGGCTTCTGATTACCTCTTTGGTATCTTAGATTTATGGCTTCTGATTACCTCTTTGGTATCTTAGATTTATGGCTTCTGATTACCTCTATGGTATCTTAGATTTATGGCTTCTGATTACCTCTTTGGTATCTTAGATTTATGGCTTCTGATTACCTCTTTGATATCTTAGATTGATGGCTTCTGATTACCTCTTTGATATCTTAGATTTATGGCTTCTGATTACCTCTTTGATATCTTAGATTGATGGCTTCTGATTACCTCTTTGGTATCTTAGATTTATGGCTTCTGATTACCTCTTTGGTATCTTAGATTTATGGCTTCTTGGTATCTTAGATTTATGGCTTCTGATTACCTCTTTGGTATCTTAGATTTATGGCTTCTGATTACCTCTTTGGTATCTTAGACTTATGGCTTCTGATTACCTCTTTGGTATCTTAGATTTATGGCTTCTGATTACCTCTTTGGTATCTTCAAACTTTTCTTACATTGAAATCGTTTTTTATTTTTGATAATTATATTTCTTGTATGTACATTTATTACTCACCGTTAGGGTTAATTTTAAAACTGTGATTCCATGACATAGTCGATTTAAATACATGAGCATTAAATGAAAACAAATATATAAAAATCTATTTATCAACACTACATCATGCTATCTGAGTAACTGTTACCTTGTTCAAATCATCCATCATGTATTGGCTACCTAAAGAGACATAATATTTGTCGATACCAGTATGGATATCTGTAAATCCAAGCCATGACAACCAAAGTTTGTATCGTGACCACCTCATCCAACCATCAACGTGACGATGTAGATTGGCAGCATGATCAGTTTTAATGGCGAACATACCTATAAAGAAATCATGGTAATATATTGGATAAAACTGAGTTATAAATTATGATATAATTACTTGATGATTTCTGTATTGGCCTTGTCATTGGTCCGAAGCCAGATGAGGTGAGGCTGAAATCCAATCGCTGCTTTATCGTAATATGTCACCTAAAATCTACAGACATATGGATATATTTAGATTTTAAGAAGTGTACATGAGGACAGATTTAGGCAAGTATAGAAATTTACAAGGACAATCTGTCATTTCCCTAAATAGGAATTTTGCCATAAATTGTTGGGCACAGACCTTGTAAATCAGCAAGTAATGTTTGTATACATGTGGAAGAAGCAAAACGAGTTGCTCAAAGAGTTGGTACAGTCATTGCAGCATCGAGGAATAAATTCAGTATTTTCAACCCAATGTTAGTTGCAGCAATCACTAAATTTGTGACGTATCGATTATATACAAAATTGGGCCTGTATGAGTCGTTAATGTCTTGTCATAATGTCTTGTCATTT
The DNA here is from genome assembly GCA_002080005.1 of Gigantidas platifrons. Taxonomy (NCBI): domain Eukaryota; kingdom Metazoa; phylum Mollusca; class Bivalvia; order Mytilida; family Modiolidae; genus Gigantidas; species Gigantidas platifrons. Next base: position 131,674 of record MJUT01058764.1, on the reverse strand, counting down.
ACCACCGAGGTAAGTTCGCTCCTCGATACCAGTCGCAAGTATTAAGTTGGTTTTTAGACACTTACCAAAGATCGAGGTTTTCACCAATCAGTTTGTTATATCTATCGGGGATTTACTCTCCAAATATGTATGTAAACTTACCTGGTGTTGGAGGAGAACTATCTACAATGATACCACGTGATTCATCTTCTACACATAGTTTAGCACCATTACATACAATAAGCTTTATCGTATAATTCCCTCCATCATGTAAATCAAGGCGGGGAAATGTGTATTCTCTGACAATACCGTTCAACTGTGAATATATTTAAAACACTAAATTGTATCACCAATATTAACAATATATTTCATGGAAGTCAGACATATTCAATAAACATGAAATAAATGAGATAAACACGTTGAAATAAAATCAGTCAAAAAGTTATCTGGTTTGCTTATGCAGGAGCTAATAAAAATTTGGTGAAGTCATAAATTAGGAAGTTTTACGGCCATCATAATGAATTGACTGATGATTATACAGTGTTTATCTCACAGATGACACGGGATCTGTTTATACTGTCCTAATGCCTTACCTTCCATCTGACCTTATTTACTAGCAATTATCAGGAGGAAAACGTTGGGTGGCATGCGTAAAAGAATAATGTGTGATTCATCCAGAGAATCTGAGTTAACCTGCATTTTTTATTTATTTTGTGTTATTCATCTTTAGTTTTTGGTGTTTGTTCAATTGAATCCTTGTCTCTTTCTCAGTCTTGCAAGTTTCTTTTAGCTATCCTGTTTAGGCCCTTTTGCTTTATTGCTCCCAAACACTTTACAATTATTTGGCTTTCTAATCTCTTGATTTTGAGCGTACCTTATGTAGGTTATTTCAGAAACGTGTCGTGCGCACTAAATTTGATATCTACGTTGTTCGTTTTCTTCCTCTATTGCTTCACGACATTTGCTTTAACGTGAATGTGTCTGATATCTTATTTCATGTCAAGCAAAACATTTTTAAAGACATACCTCAGTTGAAGTAGCATTGAATTCTCCTCCTTTATGAAAGGCAATAGATAGGTATTGTCGTTGTATAAATGACTCTTTGTCTTCTACCTCCCATCTGATTCTAATGGCATTTCTAAATACAACAGAGTTATCTTTCATTGACCCCAAGTCTCTAGATAAAAAAGGTTTTATCTTTATCACTGGCGGGGAAGAATCTATGTAAAACCCGTTAGATGTCGCCTCTGTACTTAATCCTGAAATATAAAGAGTGAATAATATAGAGTTTATCAATATAGTGATAATATTGGTTTATATAATATAGATCTTGAGATCTTACTTGCTCATTATATTCAACGGCAGATTTATGTGTAAACAACAGTAATGAATGGTGCTTGTGTAGCGCCAAGTGAGCTATTATTCAGCTATACCTTATCGAGAGCAAGTTAGATTCCGATGATGATGATGATAATTTGTTCTACACAAACTCTTAGTGGAACCTAGTGCTAACTCACTGGAAAAAAAACAGTCCACAAGTAGTCATGTCGCTGCACTCACACATTATTCTGATTCTGAGCCCACCAGTCATTGCCTAGCGAAAAAGCATCAGATATCAAGTTTATAGTTTTTGGTTCAACTAAACCGATACTCTGACCCATAATCTATGACACTCGAGGTGAACATGCTACACATTACACAGCTGCAGTTTTTATAAATATACAGGACACAAACGTAATTACAATAAAGATGTTTAAATATAGGAACATATTGCACCTACTGTCAGCTTGTTCTCATCATGAATATAGATCACTTCGTGTAAAACAACCAATAAAGTGAGTAAATGAGTGATTGATGTTTAACCCCAAGTGAACAATTTTTCAGCTACATCATAGCGAGAATATGCTACATTGTTTCTCGTTACTTAGTAAGCAACATGAACATACCTGCTTTATTGTAGGCCTTTATGGTGATATATATTCTCTTTGTTGTTGGTAGTGGATGTGGTAAATCCGGCTCCACTAAGATATTAGACACTGGTAAATGTGTGGATCTTAAAACGTCATCTGATCCAAGTTTTGTACCGACTCGCCATGAAAGTTTATCAAGTCCAGATTGAGGATCAGTAAATCCATACCACTTTGCAGAAATATAGTTCCTGTGTACAAGAAAGAAATAGAAAAAAGTTAACTTTATAAGATTAATAAATGTCAGTGCCTCAGGTAATGTATACAAGAACGGACATGGATGTATTGAATATTGTAGAAAAATATCTCACTAAACTGCAATAATTCTTAAATATTAAAGAACGGAACTGCCCACCCAGTATATGCGAGGATTGACATTTTTCTCACACGTGGAAAACCGCACCTGTTCTCTAACGGGGGAGTTGTGACCATCAAACTAGTTTAATATCGCCACTTTTTATTGAAGTGTCTGTACCAAGCCAGGAAAGGGAGTGGTCATGCATGTATATGTTAAGGGTATCGATTTGGTCTCTGTTTTTACGGTTTCGATTTGGAACCGTTCTGACAGTGTAGTATTTTGTTCATTATATTCAAACAATAATTACCATTCATGCCTTATCACCGGGTTTGTAACTAGAGTAACATGACAGGTTCTACTTGTGGAGCAGGAACTTCCAACCTTTCCGGAGCACCTGAGTTCACTCCGGTTTTAGTGCAGTTCATGTTTCTCGTGCATTAGTTTTCTGTGTATTATTTTGTAGATCGTTGTTTGTCCTTTTGTTCCTTTTTTACCATTCTGTTGTATGTACTACTTGATGCAAACTGTATGAAGATATACATATTTTCATTTTATTCTCGTATGATTAGAACCAATTATGTATTAGTAACAAGAAAATACCGTAAAGATTGATATTCCACATCATACACATCAACTCCATCCTGTACTGTTCCTTGTGTTGGTGGACTGCTGTCAATAACAACACCGTCTGACGTCACTGATGTACACAGATCAGCTGTATTGCAAGCTGTGATGGTTGTATAATATCTAATACCAGAACCAAGATGTATATGACACAAGGTGAAATCTGAAAATCAAGGAGGTCAGAGCGTCTTATTATGCATCATAGTATTATATCACGATCCGATAATCAAGAATAGGAACTGACGAAAAAATGCATTAAACATTATACATGTAATTATAATTATAACAAGTAAAATATCAAAATTCAAGTAATAACGCTTTTATTCGTCCCATATTTACCGTAAGTTAGATTGAAATGTGAATCATGGGCTATAAAACATAAAACGGTACAACTAATCTAGTTACTATAAATGGGCATTGTTGTCAAAATAAATGTGAATCTCGTGTTATATAGTATTAAAAGATATAAAAGTTTGAATAATCTACATAATATGAACTGGTCAACATAAATTTAATATAATGATCACCATCATTTTGGTATAACATTAACAAAATTAATTATATCATATTTGTTTCATATATTATTGACAAAAATCAATCGACCAAAATCCACGCATTGGACAAAATATAGCAAATATATTTACTGTTTGAAATTCCAATATCTTGATTTGATAGAGCATCCTCACAGTCAGGACATGTGCCTATACTGACATAATAAGACTTTATAACAGAATGTGGATCATGGAAGCCTTCCCAGTAACTAGATAGTGTCTTCACGTCTGTTCGGTAATCAACGTCCTTCATGTATGGTAGAGTATTTTCTATGCTACCGTCATAAACGTGACCAGATATTGGAGGTGAAATGTCAAATATATATGCCCAGGACGAAGCTGTTGCTACCAACTCTGCTCTATTTACAGCCTATAAATAGAAAGTGCATTAGCAGTCCACAGCAGCGACGTATAAGTGGACATGTGTTGGTAAATATATTATATGTAGTCCCAATAATACTAACATATTTTAATTTTTTGTTGAAAACGTTTAAAGTATTGCTTGGGGAGAAACGAACACTAAGCTTGATATGTTTTAATTAAAGTAAATGCATAAATATAGTTTTATCATAGTAAATTGTCTGCTGAAATGTTAACAATACAAACAAGAAGGGAACAAGTGTAATTGCAATGATTTTTTGTTCCTTTTTTGAAACTAGAAAAGAAGTATAATTATGGACAAAGTTGTTTTGTTAGGAGTGATTTTTTTTAAAATGAGGTGTGTCTGTAAGACACAAATGATGCCCTCGCCTGACCATAACTTATTGGATTAGGGACATTAAAACTGTAGTAGGAGCCATACATACCATGTTTCCATTATATCTAGTAAGAAAGAAATGAAGTCCAACTATCTGTCATTTTGTGAATATTTGACAAAAATCCCACCCCCCCCTCCCGGCATGATACCTGTCATTATCAAATATTAGGTGTAAATCTAAATCCTGTGGACATGCACGCCTCCATTATGTGTATAAACATTATACAAAATATTAAAGCTGTAGCTCTAAAACTGGAGGAGGAGTTAGCCGGACAAACCATTTTCCCTTTATGCAGCTAGTACGAAAAGAATGACCAAGTTCAACTACCTGTCATTTTGAGGATATTAGAAGCAAATCAAAATCCTGTGGACATGCATACCTCCATTATGTGTATAAACATCCTGCAAAATAAAGCTGTAGCTCTTAAACTGTTGGTGGAGATAGCCGGACACACAATGTATCTATATCCGGACGAACGGACGGACAAAGGTAAATTAATATCCCCCCCCCCCCCGACTCTTCGTCTCGGGGGCATAAAAAACACCTGCTCAAATAAAACAACAAGTACATCACAAAAAGTATTTCAGATAAAGTAAGAACTCTAATCCCATTATCTTTTCTCATTTAACATATAATAAAATGAGGGGAAAATACCACACGGTCGCAACAGATGCAAAATCCAACAGAAAAATCACCGAAAGAGACAAAATCAACACCCTAACACACACACATAGGTATTCACTCACTTTCTTAGCTCGGTACAGGCATTTTAATTAAAAAAAAGTAGCCGGGTAGGGTGTTAAACAGTAAATATGGAGTATATATCTCTCAGTTGATACGATATTCCAGAGCTTGTGGTTCCTATCAATATTTCCTTGATAGAGGGTTGCTGCTAAGAAGGAAGATTCCTCTTGGTTAAGTTGAAGTCGTCACTTCGAACGTTTAACAGTCGGCACCATGACTTGATTCACTGTTATGGAATACCTGTGTCACAAATTGCCACGGATATGTTCCACTTGTCGTAAACACTTCCCGGTCCTTTCCTCATTCATGACTTATCACGGGGTGTGTTACTAGATTAAAACGATGGGTGCCACTAGTGGAGCAGGAACTGCCTACCCTTCCGTGGCACCTGAGTTCACCCCGCTTTTTAGTGGGGTTCGTGTTACTCGATCTTTAGTTTTATGTATATGTTTTGTAGATCATTGTCCTTTTGTACTATTTCTTTTGGCCATAGTGTTGACAATTCTTCTTCGATTTATGCATTCTGATTACCCCTTTGGTATCTTCAAGCTCTTCTTCAATGTTAAGTTTTATGCACATTAGAATTTCAGCTTTATATAATAATAATAATAATAATAATAAAAATAATAATAATTACCTTGACTGTAATAAAATATGAATGACCTTCATGAATGTCAATATTTTTATCTTCCGCCGACACCCCACAGTCTAATGTAGTTTTAGTAAAAGGTATGATGTCATCGTAGCCCGGATGTGATCCTATGGCCCACAGATAATGGTCTATTCCACTTTCTTTATCAATGAAGACATCTCTCCAACTAACAATAAAATACTACAACTATTCTCAAATATGATATACTAAAGACAAATCGTGTTGTGCTACAGTAGAAGGGACAGTGAAATATACTTCAAAATATTCGTATATACCCGTAAATGTATATATGCATGAATTCTATGAAATCCAAGACTAGCGTTAAGAACTGCATCGCTGGTTATAATGGTTAGCGTGCTGGCTTAGGGTGTGGTAGATCATGGGTTCACGTCCCGGTTGGGTCAAACAAAAGACTATAAAATTGATATTAGCTGCCTCTTCGCTAAGTATAAGTACGCAGCATTAAGTAATAATAGTAAAAACTGGTTGGCTCGGAATCAGGATAATTTGTCTGAGTGGAGTGACATTTCTACCCACGGACTGTTGTTTCAGTGAACCAGCACTGCAAAAATACAACTAAGCTTAATGGTCTAGTACTCCACCATCATTTCATCCAAAAACGTATTGTGTGATTGCCATGGTATTGCTGATAAAGTGTCCAGTGGGGTTAAACAACAATTACTCACTAACGTTGAATATTCTGTACATGTAGCTACATAATCTGGAGTTATCTCGATATCCACCATTATAAGCTGATTATCTGGCATATATAAAGAGGTAATATCATCATTTATATATTTTTTACATGCATCCTTTAGGACTGGAATGTGTTGTTATTTTGTTACTTTGGGCAGATATGGAACCACACCCGGTATACATTTTATTGAATCGCATTCTTTCAAATTAATACAAAAAAACTACAACATGTAATATCAACAATATAACACGTGGATCTATACATGTATTTATACATACCATGCATTTATCTCACTCAAGTTTGACAAATGTCTTCCATCGATTTTTATTGGATGATCTGATTTTTCTGGAGGACTACTGTCAATTTTTACAGGATGTGAATCTGCTCTAGAACTTCGGTTTGAAAAATCGTATGCTGTAATGCAAAGCCAAGTACAGTTAAAGAATACCATGTTTGCTTTATCAAATTTTTATTATAATATATAGTGATTCAATATAGGAAACTTAAAAATATGAAATAAGTGCCCTGACCAGGCCATGTCCATTCACAACGTCCTAACAACGATTGCAAAAAACGGTATAGATGGCAAATATTAACATGTTTACCATTGTTCAGTATAGTACTTTTTTGACATTTTACTCAAGTGATACATGAACTTATTTATTAATAGTTGTCAAATTATTTCCGGTAATGCGCGAAATAAAAAGAAAAAACAAATATCTACAATAATTTATTTTTGCTGGGATAGTGATTGAAAATGAAATCAAATGAAGAAAATAAAAAACTACCACATTTACCTGCCACTACAAATATATCAACTTCCGTACTATGATCGTATTAAATACCTTTAACAGTAGCGTAATATTCATGTCCATTCTGTAAACGTAGGCCATGGAAAGTGTAATGGTTGACAACGCCAACGTTTATATAGGCGACAATATCTGTTCCTCCTCTGGTAGAACCTGTCCAATGACAAAATATGATATGTTTTAGTTACCAAATGAAAAATTGTTGGTTATGTGTAGATACACTATAGGAGGGGCTAAATTGTACGAGAAAGCTTTGTTTTCGAGTATCATTTAGCCCCTTCTATAGTGTATATACACATAACTAATCATTTTTCATTTGGTAAATTACATGTGCCATAGTTCATTCAATCCCGCTTCCCGCCGAGATATTTTAGTTTGCGGATTGCAGCCGACGGGCAATGGCTGAAAAAATGGAGGTTAACGACATAGACTTTATTAACACAGATGCTCACTGTGATTATAGCATAGATGATAATACATCGTCTCAAGTATGCGGGGATATCGATATGGTGGTGGCAACTGCACATTCAAATGTGTTTTCAATTTCAATACAGGAAATTAATATTTGGAGATTTTCAAATTTGGTTTTGAATTTATCACAGTCCGTGATTTAGTGGTGTTCTGCGTGATATTGAATTATGTGCGTTTCGTAGTTTCGTGCGTCATTAATTTCATAAAGCATCCTTCGTGTTTATTTAATAGAGTATACAGTTCATGATTTCTTTTCTTATTAAAGTATATGTTTGCATTACGATTTATTTTGTCAAACAACTTGCCATCCCTTTCCCTTCCTGGAGTGAAAAAAGAAAATTTGGCTGCTCTTTAAAAAGTGTGACGATATCTCTATTCCCCATAGAAATATTTCCAAGCTTCTGATTGGTGGACCAATCTGGAGACTGGAAATAGTTATGTGGTTTATGTGCATATACCCTCATACTTTTACAAAGGAAAGTCAAGTAAACTATAGTACATGACATAATATGTGATTAAACGAGTGCTATTATCACACGTGATATAAATACGTTGTGTCTTATTTACAGTCATGACTTATCACCGGGTTGGTAACTAGAGTAACATGAAGGGCGCCACAAGTGAAGTAGAAACATTCCTATTATCACACGTGACATAAATACTTTGTGTCTTATTTACTGGCTAATTATACTTTTCTGTTTGAGCTTTTACGGTAAAGAATAAGACTTGTTTAAAAATAAAAATAAATTCGAAATATCAGCATCTATTGTTCAAGTAATTTTGTCCATTTTTAAACCGATGCCCTATCATATATTAAAAAAAACGTTGTGTGTGTTATGACAAGAGATGTGCCTAAATGTTTACTTAAGTTGATGTACTTAATAAATCAATACACATGTTTTGGTTGAAACAAAAAAACCAAAGGTGGAATATTAATTATTTCTTATGAATTTTAACTTTTTTATATTTTAACTTAGCTAATTAATACCATACTATAATATGCATGTACGTCAATGTTAATATTCTGTTTACAGAAGAAAACAATAATGTATGACGTATTTATGTTTATTTGAGAATAGAGGAAGGTGAGGTATTAATTATGTTTATGTTCACTTTTTCTATTTACATAAAAATTTATAGCAGACAATTATATATCTGTACTTGTAGACAGTCCAATTTGTCTTATGTGACCTTCCAAAGAATCATTAAAATAAGGTCACAAATACAAGTTATTGCTATATAGAGGTGGTCACTAAAGCAGGTTTTACTGTATCATTTTCTGTTCACAGAAAACAAACAATGCATCATGTATTTATTAATAAGTGTATATTTGGCTAAGATAAGGTAATTAGTTATTTGTATATTTTTTGACCTACCAATACCAACTTGATATGCCCTAATTCTTCAATTATGTACTGTATTATTATACTCCTCTACTTTACTTACCTATACCAACTTGATATGCCTTAATGCCTGAATTATGTACTGTATTCTTATAAAACTCCTCTACTTTACCTACCTATACCAACTTGATATACCTTGATGCCTTAATTATGTACTGTCTTCTTATACTCCTCTACTTTACCTACCTATACCAACTTGATATGCCTTACTGCCTGAATTGTGTACTGTCTTCTTATACTCCTCTACTTTACCTACCTATACCAACTTGATATGCCTTACTGCCTGAATTGTGTACTGCCTTCTTATACTCCTCTACTTTACCTACCAATACCAACTTGATATGCCTTACTGCCTGAATTATGTACTGTCTTCTTATACTCCTCTACTTTACCTACCTTTACCAACTTGATATGCCTTGATGCCTTAATTATGTACTGTCTTCTTATACTCCTCTACTTTACCTACCAATACCAACTTGATATGTCTTAATGCCTGAATTATGTATTGTCTTCTTATACTCCTCTACTTTACCTACCTATACCAACTTGATATGCCTTGATGCCTTAATTATGTACTGTCTTCTTATACTCCTCTACTTTACCTACCTATACCAACTTGATATGCCTTAATGCCTGAATTATGTACTGTCTTCTTATACTCCTCTACTTTTCTTACCTATACCAACTTGATATGTCTTAATGCCTGAATTATGTACTGTCTTTTTATACTCCTCTACTTTACCTACTTACACCAACTTGATATGCCTTAATTCTTGAATTGTGTACTGTCTTCTTATACTCCTCTACTTTACCTACCTATAGCAACTTGATATGCCTTAATGCCTGAATTATGTACTTTCTTCTTATACTCCACTACTTTGCCTACCAATACCAACTTGATATGCCTTGATGCCTGAATTATGTACCGTCTTCTTATACCCCTCTACTTTACCTACCAATACCAACTTGATATGCCTTGATGCCTGAATTATGTACTGTCTTCTTATACTCCACTACTTTACCTACCAATACCAACTTGATATGCCTTATTTTTTTGAATTGGGTACTGTCATCTTATACTCCTCTACTTTACTTACCTATACCAACTTGATATGCCTTATTTGTTGAATTGTGTACTGTAATCTTATACTCCTCTACTTTGCCTACCTATCCCAACTTGATATGCCTTAATTCTTGAATTGTGTACTGTCTACTTATACTGCTCTACTTTACCTACTTACACCAACTTGATATGCCTTAATTCTTGAATTGTGTACTGTCTTTTTATACTCCTCTACTTTACTTACCTATACCAACTTGATATGACTTAATTCTTGAATTGTGTACTGTCTTGTTATACTCCTCTATTTCACTTACCTATACCAACTTGATATGCCTTAATGCCTGAATTGTGTACTGTTTTCTTATACTCCTCTACATCGGTAAAGGAATCCCAACTTGCAAATATATCTGATGATGATGACTAAAAAACAATAAAATAAAAATAGATATATAACGGTATTCATATTGATTTTATAAATATTATATGATACCAGAAGTGTAGTCGGAAGTCAGCTGTGTACAGTTATGTACAGACACTGCAAGGGCCAACTAAAAAGGGGAAAAAAGATAGTCGACAAAACATAAAAGCAGAAAATAAAATATTGAGCATCAAGAATCCTACTAAATAACGGGGATGAACTCACGTAAATCCTGCTCCACTAGCAGTGTGCATTTCAGAAGATAAATTCCACAGAGAGTTCATATAAAAATGCTTTCATATGTACATATATATTTCTAAATGGTACAGGACAATCGTCATAATATCTACTAGAACGTTGTTGTGTTGAAGTCAAATAGACTGAGTTTACTTCTAAATAGGCCATGATTCGAGCTATCCCTGGATAAATTAAGGCTATGTTTAATGCAAGTGAGGACACATTTTACCTTTTATCAACGGAAACGACCTATACGAGTTAACGAGATTCGACTGTATTCTACTGGAATATATACTTGACAGTTCGAGCCACAGTCAGGCCAGTGCAGACATTATCATCATCTCATTGAATGGTAACTTGTTCTCACCATGACATAGATGACGTTGACCATAGAGCATATGGATGATCGTAATATACGAGATGCGGAAAAAAGTTTAATTAATTCCTAGTGTGTCAGCGAAGTGTAAGTAAGATCTAATGAACTGGGCATAGTTATACCTGATATTTCTTTGCAGATTCGACTCCTATCCACACGTGACCTGGTGTGGGTGGTGTTAAGTCAACCGTGACACCATCACTGCATGTTTTCATCTCTTTCAACACTTCAGTCCACTTCTCATATTGTACCATCCGTTCTGGAGCATACATACATACTACATATCTCTTTCCATGTTCTAGTTCTTCTTTTGTATTGAAAATTATATTAGCATATTCCTTCTCTAAAAGGGAACAATGCAAATATTAATTCATATGTTTTTCCATTATTTGACATATAAAACCGAAATCATTTTGGTCATTATAGATGATTCAGTCTGGGTGAGCATTTAGACTTAGGCAAGGATAAACACCATTTTTAAAATGTGTTCTGATTTGGAATATATCTGGAGAGTCCGATGAAATAATTAAACCTTATCCAAACCCAGGCTTCAGTCTTACTAGATATACCAGGGATGGTATGAATCAGATTATGATACATATAAATTCTAAAGATCGCATACAATCAAAGTTCCTCTCTTCATGTAATAACATCAGAACATTTGCCTTTTTCACCATGTACACAACTTTCCCTCGCTATACTAGTAAATCAAAAGATATAGTAAAGAAATGGTTCAACTTTGTTTCATTTAAAAAGTATGAACGCAAGTACAAAATAACTGAGGATTAATTTAGGAATGGACAAATCTTATTTAATTCAACAGAGTTCTCTGAAACTTTCACCTTATGAGTTGAACTTCATGCAGGGAGAACTGCATCATCAGATGTGCAATGATTAGAGTGCTCGCTTCGAACATGGTAGTATTCGAGCATCGGTCGAGTCAAATCAAGGATTACAAAATTGGTACTTGTTGCTTCCCCGATAAGCATGTATCATTAAGGAGAATGATCAAATACTGGTAAGTCAAATCAGTATAATATGCTCGAGTGGAGCGACATGTCTACACACGGACTGTTGTTTACATAGTAAGCTAGCACTATAAAAATACAACTAAGCGAGTTGGTATAGTATAAAGCGGAAATCATTATCATCCCATTGAATGTAACTTGTTCTCGCAATGATATAGCTGAAAATTGCTCATTTGATGTTAAGCAATAATCACTCACTCTCTCATGCAGGGGTTTTACAGGTCAAACAAAGAAGATTCCGCTATATATATATATGATGTCCTTTAACTGAAATTTAAAGTGTTAAGCGATTTATAAAGTCGAAATTTCGAGAATTATAAAGTAGAAAATTATGATTTTAAGAGCCATATATTTTGATATAAATTTTTATCAATATCTCAAATGCACTTACGTAGTATTCTTAATGTCATTGTACTTAAAAATACAATACCTGTGTGTCCACATTTGATGGCATCTGGGTGAGAACAGGGATCAGTCAGCTGTAATTCTACTTCATCTTTATAATAACTGGTGACATCTAAATTTTCTGCGTCAATTACAGCCCACGAGTAATTGCCATTCCGTAATAATGGCCATGTCGCTGACAGTATGTTCTTATATGGAGTATAATCTACATCAGGATATTCCCATCGACCATTTTTTTCCAAGAGAATGTCATGTCCGTAACCATCACGTATGCTTCCATCTAAATGACATACATGCATATATAATTTTAAATTATTTGATTGTTTCCATTTACTAGTAACTTGTTTCACACAATATTCAAAGAATATAAGATTAGATTATAATCTGGAACCATTAGCATATCTTTCTTACCTTTGGGGCTCAATTAATGTTTTAAATATGACGTGACATGTTGACACTGTTTCAAAAATAATAGAATTAAGTAAGAAAAATAGATTTATGGTTTACGTGTTTTGGGCCAGTACAATGTACCTACATAGTGTTACAGTTGGAAATACTCGGCATAAATTTCATTGAATGCCCAAGGTTTATTGCTTAACTTTTAATATGATTGAACAGAGTATTACTAGTATGTTTTCATAATGTGTCTACTGCCTTTTAATTACCAGACGTATTGGGAGAGATAAGCACTAGAAATAGAAAGCAAAGTCTAATACATGTATAAAGAACAAATTGACCAAGACCGCGATCTTTGATAGTTGTCTGAAAACCTTAACACTTTGGCTACCTGGGGTCGAATCTATGTCAGTATTGTGTTTAAAAAATATACCGACAAGTTTACAGAAATATATACCTAAGTTAAAACATACCCATACTAAACTCTTGTCTTCCTACAGCATCAATGATTATATTTGGTATAATTAGTGAATCGCCATCATCAGTGTTACATTTCTTGATTTCTGTGAAGACTGTGGACCATACTCCAGCTTTATTGTATCCTCGAATATAAACCTTACGACACTTTGTAAAATCCATGCTGGCATTTAATGAAATCATAAATTTGATCTGTAAAATAATATGTATCAATTTGTCCAATTTATCTAGTGTCTACTTATTTTGTTCGGTTCTTTATTTCCAAATTGAGTTGTGCTATTTTATTTTGTAATGCCTATGCCTAGAGATATAGTATTGGTTCCGTTGTGTGATGTCCATCACAATTTCATCGTAAAAATACCTACAGTTTACGAAGGGTATAATTAGAGGAGCAATAGAAGCCGTAGTACATGCTATTTTTTTGCATCCAGTTTGTCCATAGACGTAAATATCCATTCGAAATGCATGTGCATTTGAAGATTTGCTATTTGTTTGCTCAATTAGTTTGACATGAAAAATCAAAATGCCTTGTTGTCATGATAAAAGTTTTAGTTATTCCTTAGTAAAGCACACGTGGTTTTCGATAGTGAAAGGATTCACAATCAATGTCTTATAAACTTACGTATTCTGGATCAACAGAAATGTCCTTCTCAATTTCATTCCATGTTGTTTGTATGCCGACATTATCACCTAACGCCCACTCATAAAACCCAACCACATCTCTTGCTTCTGTTGTATCTGCTATATCAGGGTCTTTCATTTTCTCAAATATAACGGAGAGCTAAAATAGATATAAGTGGTTTCCATATACATTAAGCGTATCTGATGAAGGTTATTCCAGGAACGCGTCGTGCACACTAAATTAAATATCTACTAAGAGCTCCCCCCCCCCCCAAAAAAAACAAAAAACAACACAAAACGTGTTCACAGTATAGACATAATATTCAGTTCTTTAATTAAGTATTCCAGATATTATTTTTATGCAATGTTTTGTTCTGAAGAATCGAAATACAATGGTTGGAATTATTAAGAATAATGATTTGATTTTATTTGATTTTTGGTGTTTAACGCCACTTTAAGCAATATTTCAGCTATATGAAGGCGACCAGTTTTAGTGGTGGAAGAAGCCGGAGTACAAGAATAATATGATTGTATGCTCTAAAAGGCCGTCATTAAAGATAGTGAACTGCTTGTATTATAGTTATTCGCACACAAAAAAAACTTTGATATCAGGCTTAATGTGAAAAAAAAATCACCTGTAGTTAAGCCATGTGAAAAATAACATTGCTACAAATAATTTAAGCTTATAGTAGCACATTAAAAAAGTTAACAATGAAGGGTACAATTTATCGTCAGTTCACACCATTCATTAGAATAAGCTACTTATTAACAGATGTGATAGTACTACTGCCATCATCCCGGTGTCATATGGTATTTTGAACCCCATGGTATATTGACCCCTGGGATACCAAAGGGGTAACCAGAAACCGGAAATCGAAGAAGGACAGACACCTCAATGGCCAAAATAAAAAAGTACAAAGGGACAAACCACGTTCTACAAAACATTACACAGAAAAATTGAGCAACACAAACCCCACTAAATACAGGGGGTGAATTCATGTGTTCCGAAAGAATATGAACATGGAACGGGTCACTAACGACATCTCAAAAATTGTTGCATTTTACAAATATACAGTTTGATGTCACAATAACGAGTAACGTATGCTGTCTTACCTCTTGATGAGTTAGTGATGTATTCTTTATTTCCACAGAAATATTACCCGTTACAGGTGGATTGTAGATAACTGTCACCCCGCTGCTATAAACATACGGAAAACACAGGTATTCAGCACAAAACTTGATGACAACCCTGTAGGTTTTCCCCGGCTGTAAATCTAAATCATTTAGTGAAACATACCGATGTTTTCCTACACACTGGAAATCTTTAAAAGGCATCCAAACAGCTGTGAATAAAATAAACAAATAATGAAAATTGACTTTAGTTGTATATAAATGTTTCAAAATTACACAAAGCCTTTTAAAAAGAAGATAACAAAATAAAGCAGATGGTAGTCTAAAAGTGGGAATGGACTGTTCAGTTTGATTGTCTATAATAGAGTCCCAATTTTCTTAATCGGAATAGAGATTCGGAAAGTATCTTAATCTATTAACTTTCACGATATAGATTTTCGATATCACTCATTATGTTTTTGTTGGTGCTCCAAATTATATTAAATTACTGAAAATGTACACAATGAAATTTTCTTTGCTTTCACTGCATTTGTACGTTTGTTGTTAGCATTTAAATGTATATTGATCTTTAACTCTAGATTTTTACCTGCACTTCATGTAAGTATATTTTAAAATTTCCAAATTTGCAAGCAACAGTGTCATGTGTTAATTAAATCATTTAGGACTTTCTACATAAAAAGTAACATTTACAAGGTTGATATGTCCCTAAACAGCATATTTACCTCCAGTAAGCCTTTCTTCTATTTTGACAAAAGAATCTAAAATATATGCATCATATACATTTGGTATTGTCCAATAGGCATGTAATGTTGTAGTAGAAGTTTGATAATCCACATCCTCTGTACATTTAGGCCTTGTATCCTATAAAAATAAGTAGACCATTCGCATTCAGGAAAATTACTGGAATTCTATGTAATAAAGTGAAAAACAAAACAAAAGTATCACACTGTCAGAACAACTCACCTTCCTGGCTTGGCACAGGCAATTCAATCAAATGTGGTGGCGGTAAAGCTATTTTTATGGGGGCCCAACTTCTTTTCTTAGTGAAATGATGCGGTCATTTTAAGTATTTTTCACAAGAAAAAAAACAATAAAGAGAGTCAAAATTTATATTTAGAAAGAAAATTCTTAGTAACGGAAAAGAGAAAGATTAACTCATACACACTATGCTGTGAAAATCTAAATCTAACTAATCAAATGATAAAGCCAAATGCTAGCAAAAAGTACAGCAAAGAAAACAAAGCAACCACATAGATTTAACCATTATCTAATGGTTTGAGAAGATTTGTTATTTATTTAATGTGCAAGTGTTAGTTGAAATAATTATACCTGGTTATGGTGACTTTGTTTCATTTCATGCTGACCTGTTTAGGGAGAATATAACACAGAAACATAAAACATACAGTCTAATTTTTGAAAAATAAATCGGTATCATATTTCATGGATTAATGACAGAGATATTAGTCGTGAGCAAAGCAAACAATGGTCCCCATCAATAAGAGACATAAATTGCCTTAGCATATTTCCATAAAACTTTTCAGTTTTTATCTTAATTTTCAAATAGTATTTATTTCAAAATTCAAAGTAAATATATTTTGGCTATACAAGATTGTTGTGTTTACAATAAAAATAAATGCATTACTCATTCCTTTCCATTAGCAAGAAAATTGTATAAAATATGATTCACATTTAATAATTGTGTAGTATATGTCATTATTTACTGTAAGATGCAGAAACTTACTAGAACAGTTTGTACCCTCTCTTAGAACAATACCAGTAAGGTTTCTCTTAATGTCAAGAACGCGTACACCATCTGAACTAACATTTACAGTCCCAGCTGTAGTACCAGCTTCAAGTGTAACATAGTATTTCTGAAAATGACATTCAGATTTTAGTTGTAAATTGAGAAAATTTTACGAAAAGATGGCATCTGGGGTCTGAAAATATGTATCCATATACAATGTGGATGATACTATTTAAAACCGGAGCTTAATATTAATTATTGCATTCAATAATGTTGTGGTTAACAAAGAACATGTAACAATGTTCAATCTATCATATTCCTATTCATTAAACTGTACCACTTAACTGCAGACTAGTGGTCCCATTTTACACTTATTTTGGGGTATGAGTTTTGCTCATTGCTGAAGACCCTACTGTGACTGTGCGATGCAGTACAGCAATAAAAGTTATCTTCCTTTACTTGAATTTGTGTCTAATTTTAATGTTAAAAAATCTCTCATTTTCTTGCTTTTGGTAGATAATATATGAATAACTATCTGTGGTCTGTTCGATTAATGCGACATTCGTATGAAGATATATTGTTATATTTATCCGTAAGTTTCCTATCCTACCATTCCATTTTGATGATTTATGAAAATATCTTATATGTACGTGTATTATTAATGAAGTGTATTGTTGATTTACAAAATTATGTTTGTAAATTAAATGTGCTGTTGTAACGAACACAAAACTATCCAGTTTAGATCCTTTGGTCTTCTTGCTCCCAAAGATATCCAAATTATTTGCCTTTCAAATTTTGTGGCTTTGAGCGTACCTGATGAAGGTTGTTCCAGAAACGTGTCGTAGGAACTAAATTTGATACCTACTTTTTCATTACTACATCAGTTTTGCTTTATATTTGTTAATTTTAGAAAATATTTATTTTCGGAAGAGGTTAACCAGGGAGAAATTATTCAATATATATTACTTGTAGTGGTTGTAGATGAAGTGATCTGAAAATATGACTGTCATCTGTTGTATTTATGGTTACCATTGGTAACACGTCACATGCTTTGAGGACTGTACCAATACAAGCTCTAAACACTACCGTCTCGTGTGGATGTACAAACCCAGACCATGATATTGCAAGTGAATTCCTATCCGTAGTAAAGTCAATATCTTCAATGTCCTAAGAAGAAACAAGTGTACATTAAGATTCATGTTAAAATATTGAAATATTATTGCAATATGCTTACAAAAGCTATAGTGACAAAATATTTTAAAAATAAGACACAATCAGAACAGTCCAAAATCCAGTAGAAGTATCGTAGACAAAATCATATACATGACTGCTTGACACAGGCACTTTAATAAAAAGTGGAGGGGTTAAGCTAGTTTAATAAGTCCAAGTCTCCCCTCTTAGTACTAAAATGCCGACGCAAAGTTGTCATATGTAAAATAGATATTCTACAAAAGAGATTCGATGGCCTAAACCATCATATAAATGTTAGGTAGCATACAAAGCTATATATGACTCTTTCAGAGAACATCTCATGGTTTCTATCAATAGTTGTGACCCGTCTTGAGTATACGACATACATGTATTTTAATCTTATCGCCATGCGACTATTTCAATCTAAGTTAAATTAGATGTTTGTAGAATTTGTTCTTTCATTTATCGTTTGTTTGTGTTTTAATTATTTGTTGCTTACTTCAGCAGAAATACTTATTGGGCAACGTCTGAAGTCATATGTAAAGGACAAATCTGTGACGAGCTGTATCAAAGTAACATTTACCGAACAACACTGTTATTCTTTTAAAATATCTGATATGACAAAATATGTTATACATTTTTATTTGATATAAATATACCTTTGGTTGTTGCCTTGAGCGTTGAGAGATTGTAAACACAAAATCAGTGATATAGTGTATCAAATTATCGTTTGCGAGATAATACTTTAAAAAAATATATATGATATGATATTTATAAGCTACCTTTGGTTGTTGACTTGAACTTTGAGAGACTGGCAGGTCAGTAACAATTCCTCTAGAAGGTAACTGTACATCATGTCTATATTCTACTGATGTTTGTCTTATAGAGAGTCCTGCTAGATTTGTAGCTTTGATTGTGAAGTAGTAACTATGGTGACCGTGTAGGGACCATTTAAGACTTGAAATTAACAAAGCTGTACATGTAGCTGGAACTGTATGTTTACATAGTCCACCATCTTGTAAGTGCTGAAATTCTAGGATGTCATACATATATGGTTGGTGACCTTCATGAAAAAATGAAAACACGAGTGTAGTACTTCATGTTATTTTTGGATAATTTTAATGTTAGTGTTCTATGTGTATTTGTATGTTTGGAATAAATGAGAGTTATCTTTTTTTATATCAATATTAGTAAAATTACGAACAGTAGTTTTTAATGCTTATGTTAAGAACAAATTTGTGAATTTTAGTGGTAAATGCTTATAATAAAACAAAAAATAACGGTGATGTGATATGCTTATGCGTACAGCGTACATGTAGTTAGAAATAAATATTGGGGTGCAATCATTTATGCCTAGAAGAAAAGAATGGTAGTGTTTTATATTTTTTTCCATGTTGTGCATGCATAGGATGAATGCTAGTATGAATAAAAATACAGTTTGTTTAATATAATGTACATTTTATAATAGAAACTATATACCAACCAACAGCGAATTGAAACTCCATCGAATACGGGTCATCTGAATCTAGAAATGCATTTGCTGACCAATTTGCAATAAGATAGTTGTGTATTAGCCGTACGTCAATCTGTTGTCCATAAAACTTGGGCTTTGTAGTGTCAACAATGTATGGCCCAATGCCCTGAAAAACAGATGAAAAACGAAGACGAATATTGAATCTCAATTGTCTATGATAAATCTCTATATCACTAGGAAAATCACCATTAATATTTGTGTCAAAAGAATTATGTAAGCTACTTGAATGATGGCTATTTTATGGGTTTTTTTTATGTCTGCTATGAATATATTTCCGAAAAGAAAGTATTTAAATTTTAAAATGAGGAACATTATTAAACATATAAAGAAAACGTAGATATCAAATTTAGTGCCCACGACACGTTTCTGGAATAACAATCATCAGGTACGCTCAAAATTGATTCAATGACCAAAAGCCATTTTGTTTTGCATTTTCTGTTGGGTTTGACAATGTAGATTCCAGAACAAACACAATGTATGCACGACAAGAAAATGTATGCATAGCAAACACCATTAATTTGGTTATAAAAGTTAACTAACTATTTAACTTACAGCGACTGAGGTATTGTAATTTGTTAGTTACCACAAACTCATTATATGTCTTATATTCATATCACGGTTATTAGCTAGATCTTAATACCTGTATGCCTTCTACTCCTGATTTACTGATTGACTTAATAATAACATAAAATTCTTTTCCATCCGGGACATCAGGGTGATTTAAACGGATGTGGTTGTGATGCTTGGACGACCGGAAGGACACAACATCTGGTGCAATGCTATTCGGAGTTGATGATAATCCAACTTCATAGTCATGAATTGATTGGCTGTTGACAGCAGGAGACCATGACATTGCAATCTTGAATTTAAAAAAAAGAGAGAAAAAGGACAACACAATCAAACAAAATCTTATTTTCCATCCTATTTCAAGCAATTTGTTATCTTTCATACAGAACAGTGTATTTGTAAGAAAGAAAATAGATGTAAATAAGTACGAGAGACCACCAATGTTGGACTTAGACACACATTAAAGTAAAGGAACAGCGATTGTATTGCTGTTCTACATTTCACAGTTGTAATAAGGTCTTCAATAATGAACATTACTCATACATTAAAATGAGTGTGAAAGGACCCTCAGAATTTAACCTAAGTTTCTATGTTTTATATGTTTTGTGTAAACTTTTAAGATAAGACAAACTGCATGACGTTCTATTTGTTGTGTATTCATACGTTTATGTTAAAATAGGTGTGTGTTTTCACTGTTATTTAAGTAAATAGAAAATATATTGTACTTTCTGCATTTCTGCAAATATCTTTCAGTAATTGCAAACCTGTACATATTATACTTAGCCTCAACATTATTTAAGAGATCTAGCAGAAAACGTTAAACAGGAGATGAATCTATTTGAAACTTCTTCAAATCAAGACATTAAAGAAATTGCATTTTAATGACACCTATTAAACATACTTGTGATGATTTAGATATAACACCCAATATGTTAAGAGTCTTTGTTCCTTCACACATCCTGTTGGTAATAGTAGGTAATGTCTTTCCTATTGGAAATATGCTGATATCTTCTTGAGTAACATATCTGGAAATAGAAAAATAAGTTTGTAGCTGTGTTATCGTCTTGTACAATGAACATATTATGTTACTTCATTTATCTTTTAACTTTCAGTCTGATATCGATCACTAGCTATCTGTACAAAGTAAGTGTTTGTGGTTGAAAAACTCCATAATCTAAGGAATAATAGCAATGGCAGTGTGTACGATAAAACACATATCGGCTACACCTTCAACAATATATGGTAAAATATGTTACACTTTTACGTGATTTTCCTCAAGCAACCAATACCATTTATGAGAAGACTGTTCCACACCAATCTCTTTAGAATACATTTATTCTTTCCCTTTCGAATGTTCTTGATAATAGCATAACATTCTAGTATACCAAATACAATATACAGTTCCATGTAAAAAGACTTGCAATAGAATATGAGGGCAGATACATATGTTTTCAATTTTCCCATCGTGAACTTTAAATTTCTATGTAGCAACATTCCAGCAGCACCTGCATATGGAATATATATCCCTCAGATGATATGATATTCCAGAGATTATGGTTCCTATCACGATTTCCTCGATAGAGGGTTGCTGCTAACAAGGAAGCTACTGAACCAAGGGTTCCTCTTGGTTAAGTTGAATTCATCACTTCGAAAGTTTTACGGTTGCCACCATGACTTGGTTGACCGTTATGGAATATCTGTGTCACAAATTACCACGAATATGTTCCACTTCACGCAAGCACTTCCCAGTCCTGTCCTCATTCATGACTTATCACCGGGTTTGCTACTAGATTAACACGACGGGTGCACCTAGTGGAGCAGGAACTGCTTACCCTTCAGGAGCACCTGAGTTAACCCCTCGTTTTTAGTGAAGTTTGTGTTACTCGATCTTTAGTTTTATGTGTATGTTTTGTAGATCGTTGTTTGTTCTTTTGTACTTTTTCTTTTGGCCATTGTGTTGTCTGTTCTTCTTCGATATATGGATTCTGATTACCCCTTTGGTATTTTCAAACTCCTCTTGTTATGTTATACTCAAACTGAATTGATTTTTGCTTCTAAATTTTGTAACATTATAGAGTATTTAAATGGTATTCTGCTATTGCGACATCCATGTACGCAGGACAAGAAAATAAAGGGCTTGGATTTATGGTGTTTCAACAATATTTCAGTTATATCGTGGCGGTCAGTTTTATTGGTGGAGGAAATTGGAGTACGCTGAGGAAACCACCGAACTGTCACAAGTCACTGACACACTTTATAACATAATGTTGTATCGAGCACACCTCGCCTGAGCTGGATTCGAACTCACAAGGTTAGTGATGATAAACAGATAGGTACTGATTGGTTAGGTAGCTATATATCCAACTACCATAAGATCACGACCACGACGGCCCCTCAAGAAAGAATTGTATGATAAAACCAGTAATTTTTAGTTTTTGCTATGCATTGTGTAAATGTAATCCATTGCATAAACATTATTTTATAAACACTAAACATTTGTTAATTTATTTACCTACAACTGTGAGTTCCATTTTTTATCTTATGCCTTTGTAATGTACTATCCAATAACCACTCAGTTCCGTTAGTATCTCGTACGAAACGAGAACTTGTTCGTGCTCTTTCAAGAACAAAATCTGATACATATGGGATAGTTGTCATGATCGTCACGCCATCAGAACAAACAACGTTAGAACTGTCTTTTGCTCTATTCACTGCCACTACTGATATATAAAACGTTCCTTCGTTCGGTGCGTCATATGACACAAATGTGTTATATACGGTTTTCTTCTGCAATGCAAAAAATGTATGTTATAAGGGTTGAATTTACAATATAACCATTCTAGGAGTTTACTTCATTATAAAATGTCTTTCATAGTTAAAAAATCTTGTTAATATATGTATGCATTTTAATCCAAATATTTTGCATATGTGAGCGATCATCTAAGATGTATACAAAAGACATTATTATACCTCATAGATATAAGAGTGTCTGTGATATAGTTAACAAAACGTCATATGTCAGGAAGACAAAACTGCACAAAATGAATAAAAGGTTAAATTAATTTAAAAAAAATGTTTTGTTGTTTTGTGTGTAGTTTCGGTATAATAAATAATGTGTGGCCCTTGTTGTAGAGAGATATGAAGCTTCGGGTAAGCAAAGCTTCTTGTTACATGACTGTGATGTAGCTTGTATATGATTGGCTTAAAGCTGATTAAGAGGTTTTGAGTACCTGCGATATCAACCTCTCGGCTAAAAATAGATCCTGGCAGGTGTCCGAAAAGTGATATCACCCTCGCAAGGCATACAAATAGATGGGGGAAAACCGGACTTTTGCTATCCAATCAAATTCGTTCTTCCGTTGTTCAATAACCAATGAGATTGCGTTTAACATTTGTTTTTCGGCTGATTCATAAATAAATGCTCCAAAATTGCGATATTTTATTGGTATGACGATCAAGTTGTAAGTTGATAACAATACAACATTTTCATGAAATAAACAATCATTGACTTTGGATCCAAAGTCAATCATTGTATAATATCTCCCTACAACAAGGGCCATACATGTATAATATATTTGATCTTTTTTTTTTGTAAATGGCATGAATACTGTGACGCGATAAACAATCGGTTGTAGTGAGAAACTGTTGTAGAGGGCTGATATATATTGAATTATAGAAGATAAAATTAATAATAATTCCAAGCGTTGAGAGAATTTTACACATGGAAATGCTAAGACCAAAACAGAGTTATTTTAAATATACTGATTAGCTAAAAAATGGTTAATGTGAAAAATGATCTAACTAATTTAAATAAGTGATATGTATGTAAAATTTCAACAAGAAATTGACAATAAAAATAAATACCTGTGTGCTATTGTTGAA
The DNA here is from genome assembly GCA_002080005.1 of Gigantidas platifrons. Classification (NCBI taxonomy): domain Eukaryota; kingdom Metazoa; phylum Mollusca; class Bivalvia; order Mytilida; family Modiolidae; genus Gigantidas; species Gigantidas platifrons. The sequence continues at coordinate 107,651 of MJUT01058764.1, read as the reverse complement.
TTCTGGGTTTGTGAGGCAGTGATCACTGAAGACATATTGATAATACTCAACTCCACTCTCTCTGTCAAAGAACCCTTCCCAATAGGCATCTATGTGTAGGTCCTGTTGGTAATCAACTTCTGGCTCACCTCTAATGCCATCATGAACTGAACCCTCATGAGGTGGAGATACATCAATAGTTATCTGAAATTGTAATGGTGCAATTACATGAAATATCTCTTCCTCGTGTCAACGTTGAATATAAGCTTCACATTTAATCTTTCAGGTGCACTTTAGTTTGTCGCAACGGCAAATAGTTTTCACTTCCCGTTTATTTTATTTAACTTTTGAAAGGGTCACAGAGTGCATGGTACATTTCTTTTATGTATATAAACTATAATTTCATGATTGAAATAAAAATTTCACTCCCACAATGTAATACATTACATATCCAGAAATTGATGGTATTTTCCTCTTAGATAATCATCATATTTAAATTAAATTTTGATCACGTGACTGCAGTTTCAAGCTTGATGGATTGTTTATGAGATTTGTCAAATAATAGCATACAGTACGGAAATTCAATGTGTTCGTCAATGATTCGAAAATTAAAAGTTACTGCTTATTTCCGCAAAGTTTTTCTTCTGTCAAGATTCAAATCTTTTTTGTTTTGTAACGATTTTAGACATTTCTTTGATGTCGTGAGCATGCAAAAATGATCATATTATATTTAATGTGGGAACACCGAGTTTAGAAGCTAGAAATATAAGGTTAGTCAATATAGATCATATGAAAATTGCAGACGTCTCGGCGTCGCCATCTTAGATATTCGAATGAGCAAATTGCACATCATTTCTGGCTATGAGCAGATCTTTGATTTATCGCACAGTTTACTTTGTAATGTAACCATTCTTCCACAAAACAAAAATAGGAAATATAACAGAAACACAGATAATACATTTTTGTAATTACAAGAAAGATAACAAAAAAATGAAAAAAATCTTCAAATGTTACCTTTTTGGAAACAACAGTTTTAAGTAAAGCTTTGTTAGCTACTGTGACTTCTATATAATAGTCTGAGTCATGCACGCCTTTATCTTTACCAGTTATCAAACCAGCATCATATTTGTTAATTTTCGGTTTGACATAAAAATGTTTATGGAAACATCCGTGAAACGATGTGCAGTAACATGATGGACCTCTTGGTGCATCACCATATTTATTCTGGCAGACTGTTAGATTCTGGAGAAAAAACATTGTATTTTAATAAAACAAAAATACATATCAAATTTAGTCTCATAAATCCATAGCGAAGATTGTTTTATTTATTTAAGGAATATTTGAAATTTTTGAACAGGTTATACGATATAAACTGGCTTGGGGTAGTTTACGCTTAATAAACCGTGAAGCGGTTTATGAAAAGCGTAAACTGTACCAAACCAGGTGATACAAGTATAACCTGTTCGAGAAGTTCGTCAGTTTGAAGATAAACCCCAAAGTGAACAGACGTATTTGAGAGACTTTGAGAAAGATCATTGAAATATTGAAGAGAAAATGCCTTCTTGTGGTGATTGTGGATTGATGTTTGAAAATATATCCGATTTGGCTAGACATATGAATAGACGATGTCCAGAAAATAAGGATTTGAAGCGAAAAAGAGAAGACGATGAAGATGATTATAAAGAATCTAAGAAGTCACGCTTAGAAGAGCAGAATATTATTGATGAGGGGGGAGATATAGCTTTTACGAGATTAGCCGAACTCGCTAGAGAGGCAAACGAAGACAAATGGGAATCAAAGGTTGATAAATATGTGAACGATGGTCTAACTGAAGAAGAAGCAAGACTAAAAGCCAATCGAAAACTGAATGATGCTGATTTGGATCAATTCATGTTCAGATATGGTACTTTAATCCAATGAATACTTCAATTAAAGAATGGGAAATTACATTATAAAGTCATGAAGGTGGACGATGACTTGCTAGAAGATGGCATGGACTACAAGAAAGCCGTAAAAGCAGCCATACGGAAGCATAAACACATGTTGGAAAATTACATTGATGAAGTAATCGATAATGAAAATTATTATGATGATGATGAGGAGAAGGAGGGGGAGAAGGAGGAGGACTGACATATACTAGTATAAAAGAACATTATACTCTATATATTTCATTTTATTTGATATCTCCTCACATAACTATATATTGGTGGCAATAGACATCTTCTCCAAATACGTATGTCTGCGACCACTGAAGGACAAGAGAGGTGAATTTGTAATGAAAGCTTTGAAAAACATATTTGCTGAAGGGAGATCGCCTTGCAGAATAGGAACCGACAATGGCCAAGAATTTAGATCACGATTAGTAGAGTCTCTCTTGATGGATCGAACATTTGTTTGCACAGAATACAGAAATTAAAGCCAACTATGTTGAAAGAGTGATTGAGACCATTAAGTCAAAGATGTACAGATATTTCATACACGCTCAGTCATATAATTACATAGAGGAATTACAGAAATTTGCTGGAAGTTATAATAAAACATAGCACAGAAGGATAGGTATACCTCCGAACAAGGTGACTAAAGGCAAAGAAACCTATCAGTGGTTGAAAATGTATTGGCATATAAAGGCTTCATCTGAAAGTAAAAGCAAGACAATATGGAAACCTTTTTCCGTTTTAAAGTAGGAGATAAAGTCAGAATCACATTTATAAGGAATATATTTACAAGAGAATACGACGAAAAATGGACTGGAGAAATATTTAAGGTTACCCCAAGAATAATGCGTGGTCAACTCCCAATATATAGATTCAAGGATTTTCATGACGAAGAAATTAAAGGAACGTTCTATCAGTCGGAATTGCAGAAAGTACATGTACGGGACGATGACATGTGGAAAATATAGAAATTCTGGAGACGAAAGGAAAAGGAAACAATAAACAATATGTCATTAAATGGCTACACTGGTCAATGAAATTAAATTCGTGGATCTCTGCTCGCGATGTAAATTATCTTTGATCTTATTATCAATGAGGGTGAACTATCATGGAAATGCTGGCTTCAAGTCTCGGCAATTTACGCCCCTGCAAGAGAGATAGCCCTTTCGTGAGGTTGAAGCTATTGTCGAGTGGTAGACGACTCTTATTTTCTAATATCTAGATGCATAAATGGTTAAGGTGAGGAATATGTTGTAAAGACATGAGTGAAGATGGCTCTCCGACCCACGCCTGTCTATATTGACGGATATATTAAATTATTGTATATATCATATTCTTGTATATACCGATGGAGATGACTATATATATATAAAAAAAATTATATGAATACGTACAAAGTTAATACCCCCCCCCCCTCAATGAACAATAACAATGGGACTATACATACAAGCCCAACCCCTTTTTCGTATCCACAAAATTATACTATCTTGGTATATATAATCACTTCTAAGCAATACGCATCACAAACATTAGTCACACCTCAACGGTTTTATAAGCAGACATTAATTCAAGTACAAACACGCTGGACTTCAATCAATACACAATCAACTTACACTAATTATGTCATACCATAACTGGATGAGTACAACCAAGAATTTGCATTTTTAATCAACGAATATCAATTAGTACACTTCTATGTGAATGTGACGTCATAATAGATTACCATCATTTGGAGGGTACCCTATAGTAGGGTACCCTTTCCTCCATTATAATAACATAGCACCTCCGTCACTTAAAGAGACAAATCCCCCACTACTTCTGCCAATAAAACTGACCGCCACAATAAAACTAAAATATTATTGAAATAGGCGTTAAACATCATAACTCTAACACAGTATTTGGATGTAAAAAATAAAGTTTATTAAAGAGGTCTTCATCCGTATTGACCAAAAAGAGGCTTAGATTACAATACATTTACCAAATTTGTATATTTTGATAAGTAAATTCAAAATATGCATTAAGCTAGTTTGAAAGAAAAAATCAATTAAGCAATGCTTATTATTCTATTCTACAATTTGGTAATTCCAGCTTCCCTCTCCTATTCTATTGAACAGAATAACAATGAAGGTCTGATCATATTTGAATAATGTGTGATATTGTATCTAATTTATATCTAAATATTTACGCTTGAATCTCCCTGGGAATGCATAACTTCATGACCATGAATTATGTCAGTTTTCGTATAATTATCAAACAGTCGCCATTCTAAGCTGTCTATTCCACTGTGATAGTCAAAAGCATCCCATTCAATTCTAAAAAAAAAGAAGTAAAAGAATCTGCATACTTTATCTACAGGGCTAACTTTTACTTCCTTATTCATGGGTTCTCGAAGTTCTAATTTCCTGTTAGCTAAGAAAACAGAGCTATATGTCTGTAATTACATGAGATTCTAGAATTGTATCTTACTGAACCAATTCATGATGGCAGCGATAGAATTAAATTGTGTTTTAAATAATTGGAGGGGTAAGTGTAGCTGAATTGATAAGGTAGTCGACTTCTAACCACAAGGTGAACACCACAGACGTTGGCTAATTGGAGCCCAGATACTTACTGCAGTGTTCATGTTTCCTGACGCCTACCCAATGTCGTGAATTTAACGGGTCAGTTCTTATATTTGACCCGTCTTGTATTTACGATATATTATAAATTGCTGAACGTCACGTAGAATAAATAAATAATTAGAATGTTTAACTCAAATTCATAATAATTAAAAACAAATTGAGAGCACTAATGAATGTTCATTCATTAATATTTGTTTAATTGGTTTGGAATGAAATTAAGGATATACTGATCTGTTCTAGACTCTGAAATTTCGTCTTAGCGATCTTGTTATCTTGTTATTGTTGCTGTTGGTATCTGAGAATCCTGGGCTCACTGTAATACCTTTCTTTGCTATTTTGAATTAATATTTTATGTATCTTATATTATGAATGTTAACAGTAATAAATTCTTTGTTTTACGACGTGTCAAATAATAAATATAACTTTCGTAAAATGGTATTGTAGCTTTAATATTTTGATTCATATTTGAATTTATCCTCAACGTTTTACGCTTATTGTTTCTTGCTGCTAATATATTTATATGATTACATTGATAGCCTTGTTAAAATATTATATGTGAAGCAGGAACTGCTTACACTTCCGATCACCTGAGTTCCAGACGAGTTTTGGTGGGGTTTGCGTTGCCCGATCTTTAATTTTCTGTGTCATGTTTTCTAGATCGTTGTTTGTCCTTTTCCCCTTTTTCTCTTGTCCATTGTATTATATGTCCTTCTTCGACCTTACATATTCTGATTAGCCCTTTGGTACCTTCAAACTATTCGTATAGCAGGTAAACTTGTGTCTACCATCTTTTTTACATAAAATGTAATATTACATAAAGCTTATATATTTGTAAAATTGAAATGTTCTTCAAACTATATATGATTTTCTTCGCTAAGATATGACTATATCATCATGAGGTAGATCGCATACGATGGTCTCAACACTGATGTCATTATATATAATGTTTTGCAATAATGAAACTTAAGAAGCATTCACACCCGGAACCTGGTCACACTCCCAGATTTTGTTGGCGATTACATCGTTCTAGTGTTTCTTGCCTTTGTAATTGTCATGTTGTTGCTTTTGTATCCAAACCATCTGCATTATCGGGAGTATTTTCTGTTTTTGTTGCTGTGCATTGCATCCAAAAATAATGTATTAGGAAAATGTTGTGATATTCACGCGTCGACTGGCTATTTCACTATATGGACCAATAATAAACTACAATGTATTGAGTAAAAAATAATTACGTCATTTGCGAAAAGTCTTCTATACTATGTACAGATATATTCACTTGATCTCCGCTTGACAACCATAAATTTTCAACTTCCGGTTGACTTGTGTCTTTATAAACCGTCACCACATCTTCAGCATGAACGTCAAATATATCATACGCCCGAACTGTGACGTCAAGTCGGTCACCGTCATTCCAATCTACAGACAATGAGGTTGATTGACTTAGTACATTTTTGGTACTGACAAAGTTTTCTTGCTTTGCTATACCAGGAGCAAGAACTATGAACTTCGCTTCGAATCTTACAACGCCTGAAAAAAAGAACACGATGAAAATAATGATATTAAGACATAGACAAAACACTATCTGGATGCTAAACACAGACTAGCAATATTAAGTCAAAGTAACACAATTGAAATATGTTACGAACAACACTATAATATACCATTACAGTTTACATAGTGTACCTGCTATCAACCCAGAACTTCCATTTCAATTTTAGATGTTTGAAAAACCATTTCGTACAGGCATAAGATTAACGTACTCCCGCAGCATCCGAGTTCACTCCCGGATTTATGTGCGGATCCCGTTGCTCAATCCTTAGTTTGTTTTCTGTACAGTGTTTTGTACTTCAGTGTTTGTCTTTTTTCTTTTGACCATTGTATTGTTTGTCCTTCTTAGATTTACAGCTTCCGATTACCTCTTTGGTATTTTTAAACCTTTCTTAATAATAAAATGTAAAACATATATATAGTATGTATATGTAGTTAGAAAAAAATATTTTACTTTGAAAACAATGCAATTAACAAAAAGGAGTAAGCAATGATGAGCATGTTGCTTTGTTCAGTAACAAGTTAATAAGTACATTATTTGTCTAACATTTTATACCTTGCACATGTTTTTCTGCTGTTGTCATGCGTCTACCATAATGGTCATCATATTCAACATCAACATGCTCACGTGGTTTCACAGATTCTAGCAACAGTTCATCGGCATGCTTTATATTTCTAAATTTTCCGGTCCATATCACATTGAGAACTGGATTATCCACTGAAACCCACACATAACCTGTGACTTTTGTAGATTCTTTAACTAGAATTGCTTTATCCTGAACAAGTTCAACATGGGAGGAGTCGTCATAAAAAAACAAAGATCTGGCTGATTTTTCATTCCCAGCCCGATCAATAGCAGTGAATATAACTGAATACATTCCAGGGGAAGATACAGTAAACGCTGCCTGAAAAAAATATTCGTAGTACAAATGCTTACGACTGAGTAAGAACCCCAAAACTTCATATTATTTGGCTTTCAAATCTTTCGATTTTGAGCTTACTATGAATCGGTCGATACCTCTGCTGGTGGACTATTAGTTTCCGAGTAGCCAGTGTTTCGGTACTAACATGGTGTATTAGATATATTTATTATTGAAATTTTCAGTTCCTAAACAATGTAAATATTAATAAAACTAAGGTTCTCCTCCCTCAGGCATAGGTAACCTTAGCTGATTTTGGCTATCATGTTTAGGCCTTTTGGTTTTATTGTTCACAAAACTTTATATTTTAAAAGCTTTCCAATCTTTCGATTTTGGTTATTCCAGAAATGCATCGTGTGTACTAAATTTAATATCTACGTTTTTATTACAATGTAGGTGTAATAGTATACAGTTATTTAATGGGAGTTCAGGCAATATATCAAACTATTTTCACCGAGGTACTGGGAAAGACCAAAGTGTTCTATTGCCCGATGGCAATGGAACACTTTGGTCTTTCACAGTACCGAGGGAAAATATGTTTATATATTGCCTGCAATCCCATTAAATAACTGTTTTATTACCTAATTATATTTTTTTAAGACAGATTAAAATAAATACTGTTTTCAATATTTTAATATTGTTAAAAAAATTCTAACAAATAAAACAATTATCTTTTTCATAAGAAACAAGAAGATTCTTAAAGTTTTAATCAATAAACGCTTTAGATTACGACCCGGAAAACGTCATGATAGAAATTCCGGATTATTGATCGATCTATTGACTGATCTATTGCCCGGTCTATTGCCAGGGGAAATAGACAGCTTATGAACGTTAAGCAAAATAGTCTAATATAAAAAAATACCTAATAATATGCTTAAGACTTATAATTAGGTAATAATACATCATATGCATATTACATATAAACAAATCATATTTAAAATGAATTAAGTTTATTTCTCTTTAAAATCTTGAAGTATCTTGCCAATGACTAGTGGAACAGTGATAACATACGGAAACATCAGTGTTGGATATATTATAACCAACAGCTACTTTCTTTCCATGGTCTTCAGATAAAGACGATCCATCATTGCCTAACTCAAATACCACATACGCATAACTTCCTATTCCAGCAAGGTCATCGACCCATCTATCCCAATGAAGTGGTATAGTTGGCTGAAAAAGAATAAATGGTATTGTCATACCACATGTAAAATCATAAAATGTATGAAAACACAAAATATAAGAGCATTTATTAAAACATTTTATCCTGCAATGACAGCATTTACCGACCAATATAGCCTGCCCAATATTTTTTTTGATATTGGTCAGTTATAAATAGAATAAAATTTTATATTTGGCAAACTCATCGGGGCACATTGGGGGATATTGTTTTCAAATACATACACAAAATTATTTCAAATACTTTTATCATCGTTCATTAAACGTTTATTTACGATTTAAAATTGCAGGATAAATACAATACATGTGCACTGTCGAATCAAATAGGTAAATATGTGTTTTCGGCGCGAAACGTGGGAAAAGGCTCGGCAAAGCCTCGCCTTTTCCCCGTTTCTAAGCCTCATACACATATTACCTGTATGATTCGACAGTGCACAAGTATTGTATATCTATAAAACTTTGGGAAATATATCTAGGTAGTATATCAAGTATTGTAAGAAAAGTTTGAAGATACCAAAGGGGTAATCAGAAGCCATAAATAGAAGGACAGACAACACAATGACCAAAAAAAAAGACAAAAGGACAAACGAAGATCTTCAAAACATTACATAGAAAACTATTTATCCTGCAATGACAGCATTTACCGACCAATATAGCCTGCCCAATATTTTTTTTTTATATTGGTCAGTTATAAATAGAATAAAATTTTATATTTAGCAAACTCATCGGGGCACATTGGGGGATATTATTTTCAAATACATGCACAAAATTATTTCAAATACTTTTATCATCGTCCATTAAACGTTTATTTACGATTTAAAATTGCAGGATAAATTGCACTGTCGAAGCATATAGGTAAATATGTGTATTCGGCGCGAAACGTGGGAAAAGGCTCGGCGAAGCCTCACCTTTTCCCCCGTTTCTAAGCCTCATACACATATTACCTGTATGCTTCGACAGTGCACAAGCATTGTATATATATGGAGCAACACAAACCCCACTAACACCGGGGGTGAATTCAGGTGCTCCGCAAGGGTATGCAGTTCCTGCACCACATGTGGTAATTGTCGTGTTATTCTTGTCATAAACTTGGTGATAAGTCATGCATGAGGAAAGGACCGGGTTGTGATTATGACAAACGGAACATATCCGTGATCATCTGTGACACAGACATTCCGTAACTGTTAAGTTTCTAATGTAACATCGTCTGCTACAGCAAGCTCCCACCTACAAAATATATTATCCGTCACGTACATTTCGCACCAATTGTTGCATTCCAAACAATCCATACCAGCTACAGGAAGATGTGCGCAGAATTAGAAAACCTGTCAACATCAACAAAAAACGTAGGGTATGTATATTATTTTTTCCTTTCGTTTTATGAGTTATTGTTTTTGTTATTTTAAATTTTTTATATCGTTGAACGGAGCAATGATTTATCTTTCTTTTGATACCAATTTGCATAGAGAAACACTTTTGTCACAATGCAGTTGCCCTCGGAATCGCTAGCTGCTCGTACTTATAATCCAGCTATGTATATAACGAAAGGTACGCTCCTTTAAAACGAACAATACAGGGTCCCTCTTATACTGAATTTGAAAAGCATAACTAGAAGAGAACAGCAATTTTTATCTAGTTTCATAACCTTTAATATTTTATGCATATTTTAAACACTATCGCTGGGTCGATACCTCTGCTGATGGACTATTAGTCCCCGCTGGTATCATCCACCCAGTAGTTTGTGCTTCTGAATAATGTAATTATTACTAAAACCAAGATTCTTCTCCCTCAGGCATAAGTGATCTTAGCGGATTTTGGCTATCCTATTTAAGCCCTTTTGGCTTTATTGCTCCTAAACACTTTTTAAGTGATTTGGTTTTCCAACCTTTGGTCTTTGAGCGTACCTGATGAAGGTTATTTTAGAAAGGTGTCATGCGCACTAAATTTGATATCTACGTTTTTACTAAAGGTTTTTGTGAATGGATAATTAAATATATATTATGCAGTGCTGCTCATCCAGCTATATGTGAGGGTTGGCAATTTACTGGCATGTGAAAACCCGCAATTTTTTATCGAAATGCCGGTACCAAGCCAGGAAAGTGAGTGGTTCTGCATATTTGTGTTAGGGCTATCAATATTTGCCTCTTTAAAACGATTTCTCTATTGGACTTTGGAACTGTTCTGAGAGTGTGCGATTTTGTTTTTGTTTTTCACTTTATTTCTTCCACATTAATGTCTGAGAAATGTTAAAACTGGATCTGGTATGAATTAATTTGACTTACGTTTGTTGTGATGTCAGGAGTGAACACTGGAGGTTTTTTACATTGTAATCCGTGATCTCGAACACACCTCTGCAGAGGTTTCATTAGATCCCAATGAAAAGTAAATTTCCTTGAAACAGTTCTGCCATTCAGGTATACGGGAATTTTGGGTGCAGTTTCAGGATTATTCGGATTTGCATCCCTATCGATATATTTTAAATATCCACCATTTGTGATGTCAAAGGAAAATATCACTCTAAAATATATTAATTATTACATAATGAAAACAACCATGTGTAAGTGTAGATTTGTTTATCTTACAATATTTCAAAGAAGGTCTTTATGTAAAATATAATTAATGCATATCACCATTAATATCAATCGCAGGATATAAATCATATTCAATAACTATACATAATTTTAAATTTAAGCCAATAAAATAGCGATCAATTTACATGTCACGACCTTAAAAATGAATGTGTACATAAAATCCCCTCGTGCATTATCATACACCATTTGCAACACACGTACATTGCACTTATATAAATGGAAATTCTGTGGTTATTACCATTCAATCAGAATATCAATTTCTAAGCAGTTTGCAGGCATGATGTAATCTATACTCTTACAAAGATGTTCTAATCTTTTGTTATAAAGATTCATTCTTAACCTACAATCACTATCAATTGCGGAGTGTATCTGTATCTGTTGTATCCTTTATTTCAAACTCAATGGGATAGATGCGATCAACGAGCTCATCAAACGTATTAAAGGAAAAGACCAGTCAGTTGAAAAGTTGTTTTAATTCAATTCATTATAACTTGTTATTCGTAAATAACTTATTATTTTTTTAAAAAACACCTTTATTAACATTAATATACCCAATTAAAAATATGAATATTTGGAATTTCCTGTCGTAGTGTAAGCGGCCATGACACCTCTTCATGTGACGTCACGCAGTCAGATCATGTTAGTTGAATAAATAACACGTATCTGACTCTTTTCAACATCGTGCCCGTTTGGTTATGTTTTAATATCAGATCAACTGCAATACAATGTTTATAATTGTATATCGTTCTAATTTTGTTCTTAATATTCTCATCCCATGTTACATTTTCATAAAACAAAGGAGTTTATTTGTACGGTGAAAAGGGGGGGGGGTGTTCTATGTATAATTTCATGTTTTACGTGATTGGCCGTAGGTTAAATAACTGTCAGTTTTAAGTCGTTTTATGCTTACACGTTTTTTTTTTCGTTTTTTTTTTGTCCCCAATGCTGTCGTACTTTCCCGTATTTTTCGTGGTCACTGGTCGATGTGTTGACAAGGATAGACCTGACCGGTAATTACAAAAAAAAGATTCTTCTCACATTTTCCCTTTCATTAGTGCAATAAAATGCTTGACATGAAGTCATAATGATATTGTAAATATCAAAAGATAAATATACGACGTTATTTTACGATTTACATAATTTTTAATGATAAAATTGCAACTGATACAATGTTGATATATACCGACTTTTACTATGTCACGGGCAGGATAAATCCGAGAATAGATTATGATCACATTATGACTTTTGTCTCCTTCACATTGAAGAGTTTTGAAAAATGGCTATCCCCATTACTTGGTGCTACAGGCAACTTCAATCATCAAATTCTACCTTGCGGTATACTATTTTCAACATTCATTAACACAAATGTCTTTTGTTTACTGTCATTTAAATTTTCACGCTAACTTGTTAAGACCATGGCCTTTTCCTTTAAGTGAAAGAACATCATCTACATAGCGGAAAGTGCAATTAAATGACCTGGCTAGCTTCTTTTCGTTTTGCTTGAGAAACCTCTCTATCAAGTCTGCCTTGTACAAGTAAAGGAGAATGTCGATGAGAGGGGGGAAACAGCTGGTACTCATTGAAATGCTGAATGCCCACATAAGATAACCAATGTTTCTGTATTTGTAGCATAATTTACAATGAATTATTGCAATACTTACCGATCATTATGATTGAATGGTAAAAATGCTCTCCACTTATGAAACACAACCTCGGGTTCCTTGCATTGATATATATCTGTTGTAGGTAAAGATGCATTAACATGGCAGTGTCTAACGATAGGACGAATTGTGGAGTTTGTATCTAAAATAGGATTATTTTAAATTAGGATTGACGTGTTATTTATTTAGAATGGTTGGAGGTCCATATAAATCTCCTTTTCAATTTTCAGTTGTAGCTATACTAATGTGTCTGACCCATGTGAGATTTTAAATTGTCTGTGTAAATATTGTTTCTATTGTTCTATTTAATGTGTCTACAACTGACATAAACGTAAATTACGCTAAATATATTTGATGTATTTACCACAGAAACGTCATCATGGCTATGATAATGTTTTATGTTCGTTTCCAGAGAAAAACATAAATATTTGTATATGGGGAAAAAAGACAAACATTACACAGAAAACTAAAAAATGAGCAGCACGATCCCTGTGAAGGTTTGAACCCACGATCTATCGCTTTCGAAGCCAGTACTCTAACCATTACACCACTGATGCGGTTCGCAGCAGCTGATTTTTTTTCATGTTGTTTAACGCCACTTTCAACAATATTTCAGTTATACCGAGGCGGTCAGTTTTATTGGTGGAGGAAACAGGAGGATCCGGAGAAAACCACCGACCTGTCGCAAGTCACTGACAAACTTGATCACATAATTTTTGTACACCTCACCCTGATCGAGGTTCGAACTCACAGCATCAGTGGTGATAGGCACTAATTACATAGGCAGTTGTAAATCCACCTACCATACGATCACCGCCAGTATACAGAAACAAGGAATTAAAATATAGAGGTACAAAAATCTTGAATCATGTTAGAAAATAAAGAAAATTTTACAAATCCGAACAGTTGAACAATGACACAGAAAAAAATGAAATGTATGACACAAAACATTAACTTTTATTGTTCATCATTATTGGGGGACTTTTGTCAGGGGACTTTTGTCCTAGGGACTTTTCCTTGAGGGAGGCTTTTGTCCTAGACCCCGACAATCCCTTTTTATGACGTTTCCTTTTTTGTATCTAAAGGATCGTGATCCTAATGGAAACCACGTGACATTGTATTAACAGAAATACAATGGACAAACAATAAATGTTCGATACAAAGTTGAAGTTTCATTACTCGTGATAAATATATGTCACATAATTATTTCTATTCATATTTGGAAATAAAACCTTAATATCGGGATAGTATGTACATTAAACTTACTTCAGAAGGTTTTAGGTTATGTGTCTAGAGTTTTAGCATTATCCAAATGGAGCTGGAAAAAGTGGAATGACGATTTTCAGTCCATAGAGAATATTATTTTAAGTGGTCATAATCTTCCAGCGATTACAAGCCCAATAAATTCAAGCCCAGAAAAATAATAAGTTCACAAAGAGGCTAAAAAAACAACAAACAAATAACAAAGCAAAAACAAAACAAAACAAAAAATAAACAAGCAAATAAACATATAAAAATAATAAAACAAGCCAAAACAAAAACAAAACCGGATGCCTGAGAGAGGAGAACCTTAGTAAATATGAAAAATGCATCAAATTTAATAGACGGACAGAGAATGCAATGACCAATAGAAAGAAAGGGGAAAAGACAAACACTACACAGAAAACTAAGAACTGAACAGCACGATCCCTACTTAAAACCAGGTCCATGAGTGAACATTTGGCGATGCAGCATGAAAGCATGTGTGCTGAATTAACATGAGGTATATATGAAGGTTAACCAGATAATACTAGATAATGATAATTATATGTCAAATAAAGGGGAAGTTGGGTCCCAAAATATAGCTTAACACCGTCACTTGTTTATAGAAGTGTCTGTACCAAGCAAGGAAAGAGAGCGTATCGATTGTGTCTCTGCGTATACGACAGATTAAAGATTATACTAATTACCACATTGTCTTTTTTTCATTTTTGCAACATTATACCTCGGTACTCTCTTCAACAACGCTGCTCAGCCAACTATATGTGCGAGTTGATACTTAATCACACGTGGAAAACACTTGCATGGCCGACCGACCTGACGAAGAGAAGTTGATCAACTAGTTTAAACCCGCCTTTTTAATTGAACTGCCTGTGTTAAGCCACGAGAGTGAGCGTTAATGTATATGTTTATAATGGGTATCGACTTGACATGTTTCTACGTTTATTCCGAATAAATTTTGGTACTGTTTTGACGGTGTGGTAATTTTTGCTTTAGATTTTATATCAATGATTTGATTTGATTTTTTGTGTTTTAACGCCACTTTCAGCAATATTTCAGCTATATCATGGCGACAAGTTTTAGTGGTGGAAGAAGCTGGAATACCCGGAGAGAACCACCGACCATGGACAAGCAAATGGTAAACTTTATCACTTGCGGTTGCGAGTCGAATGCACCCTTTTTGTAATTTACAAAGCCGGGTGCAAACCCACGCCGTATTGGTGATAGACTTGTATAAATTGTTAGGTAATCCAACTACCGAACTCATTGAGCCACCCGAGCGCTTGATTTTATAGCATTCAGGCGATTGTAAATAACAAAAATGCTACAGTGACATAAAATAAGATTGATGTATCAAATATATTTTACCTCGAAGGAGAGTGAGCATCATTTTGCCACGAGTTATACCGTATTTAAATTCTGTAACAAAATGATTATTTCCTGTCGAATCTGGTGCTGGAGGAGCATCATTCGACTTGAAAACAGCTGTTACTTCAAGGTATGCCTTTTCTATATGAAGCTGTTTGGTCCATCTTGTTTCACGTGGTATTAGGTCACTTCTATTTATTGGTTGTTCCACAGGGTCATGACTTGGCTTTTTGGTCATGAGTTTTGCAATTACATCTGATATTGTCGAATCGGTCACAACTGCAACAAAAATGCACATTGTATAAAACTGTTATTTTTTCTAGACATTTAACTCTTAAAATGTTGGTAAATCATTGCAAAATGCGTTCAAAAAAGAATTTGCCAATTTTACAAATATAATATAACTGTTTATTACATTTATAGTTTTATACAGTATTATAAAACCATAGAATTCGTTTTTTGTGATAAATCGTAATATTGCATGGCATGTTTTCATGTTAAATTTTAAAATGATGTCACACAAACAGAAAGTGGCACAGAAGTTTTACTGATGCAACAGAATGCAATTATGAATTTGTACACACTGAGTTACAACAAGTGTTCTATGATATTAAATGGCTCAGCTCAGGTGCTTTTGAATTAAAAAAAAAAAACAACAAACAATCCCTAACAATCGATCCAGGTACACAAAAAAACTTGGTGTGTTAAATGTAATAAAACAATTACAGCACTTCATGTTGTGCAATATTTATAGATTAATACATGGCCTTTTTCATATTGCCTTGTTATCAACATGAGACCTTGATATCGGCCCCGAGGGCTTTAGCCCGAGGGATGATATCAGTCGAGGGCTGATGACAAGGGCAAAATGAAAAAGGCCATGTATTAATCTATTTATCACATATTTTGCCAGAGCAGATTATACAAATGATCACTTTCGATGAGGTGAATACAAGGATTGATCAACCCATGGAACAGGATATTCACCGAGGCATCCGAGGTGAATATCGTGTTGCATGGGTTGATCAATCCTTGTATTCACCGAAATGGAAAGTCCTTAACTGTTTTATTATATGACATTAAATTAAATTTGAATTAAAACCAACCAGCGCCGACTTTGTTCCCCAGACACCCCTGTCTGTCCAACATCTACCATTACCAATGTTGCCGAGAGACGTAAAATTTTATTGGACCGTGGAATTCTGGAATTTATATTTCTATTTTTAGCCCAAATTGGGGTGACATTACAGTCCACACTACCTATGAGCTAATTTTAGCTCATTTGAGGTTGACATCGTACGTACGTTTTACATTTAAAGCTGATTTCAGCCAATTAGAAACTAGACAAAGTTCAATCATATAATAAAACATGTTATTGCCCTTCACAAGAGGGCAGATAAAATGTTATTGCCCTCGTAAAATGGTATTGCCCCGGAGGCAAATAACACGCCGCAAATTATACTTTTATTACACAAGCAAATTCGGCGTTATTGCAACAAAATATGTGATAAGATGTGTTAAGGAGCACTGAAAAGCAATATTGACCGCGGCCTTGAAGTCCAATAATTGTATATATATGTGATACAAACGGTATTGTTATCAGTATTGGTTCAGTTTTATTTAAAACATATTTTTTTTAAAGTGTTTCTAGCTTCGGTTCTAAGGAGGGCCCGTGTTTTATTTATGGTATTTGTGTTTGTTTGCGTACATAGTGGTATCCATCACGTCTTGGTTCTATAAATAACATGGTGGGTATCCTATAAATGGCAGGAACTTCTTACACTTCGCGAGCACCTGGGTTCATCCCCAGTTTGTGGTGGGGTCTGTGTTGCTCAATTATTAAGCTTATGTATTGCGCTGTGCTGTGTTTTTGTGTTTTCTGTGTCTTCGTCCTGTGTCTTGTGCGACCAATTTTGTCAGTGTCTATGGATTGTCAAATCTTGATTGCCTCATCAGTTTACTTACTTGTTTCACAGTGATGACCACCGAATCCATCTAAACATTTACAAGAACCAACGGTTTCATTTGCACAATTTCCAGGATAACACCTTGTACTGTCCTTCCGCCATGAACATGCCTCTAAATAATTAATATTGTACACAAATCTTGTAATATCACACATTATAATTTTGATGTATTACAAAACAAATTAATACATTACCCTTTCTACCTATGTCAAACTATATTGTTATACAAAGAACAAAAATGTACAGCTGTTGCCGTGATCGTATAGAATTTGGATTTACAACTAATTATGCAATCAGTGCCCATCACCACTAAAGTTGTGAGTTTGAATCCCGCTCATGGCGAGGTGCACTTAATACAACATTATGTGATGCAGTTTGTAGGGTGACTTGCGACAGGTCGATGGTTTTCTCCAGGTACTCTGGTTTCCTCCACCAATTAAACTGATTGCCACGATATAACAGAAATATTGCTGAAAGTAGCATTAAACATTATAATCCTAACCCCTACAAAGAACCTAAATATCCATGATATTTGTTTTATTAAAGTTTAATTAGTCAAATTATCACAAGATCAAAACCTTTGTTTATACTTTGGTAGGCTTAATTTACTTACGTTGACATGAGTAGTTATTTTCTTGACGTCTTATATATGCTCTCCAGTATTTTTTTGGGCTTATCCCCCCTTCGCAATACAGACATTGGTTATGATGTATATCAGTACATCGTCTATGAAGGCAATGAGGAAGCTTTGGGCATACTGAAAGAGAATATCAAAATAATTACTGTGTGCTATTTATATCACTTCTGCATTTTATTACAAAATATAAAAATCATATGAAAAGTGCATCGAATGGTCTTCTTGTTAGTCAAATTAAGATCGGGGCCGTCGTGGTCGTGATCGTATGGCAGTTGGATGTATAATTACATATGCAATCAGTGCCTATCATCACTAAAGTTGTGGGGTCGAATCCGCTCTGGCGAGGTGTATTCTATATAACGTTATGTGATAAAGTTTATCAGTGACTTACGACAGGTTGGTGGTTGTCCCCGGGTCCTCCGGTTTCTTCCACCAATAAAACTAGCCTCCACGATATAACTGAAATATTGTTGAAAGTGGCGTTTAACACCATAAAACAAAACCAAAGCAAATCAAATTAAATATAATCTAATATTTGAACAATTTGATTGTTGCCAACATATTAGAGGTTTTTAAACAGATACCTCTAATTTGCAGGCTAAGAGTCATCAAACTTTGAGAGTATGGGTTATTATTAGTATTGTAAGGGAACTGCTCCTTTCATATGGATTTTCTCTCATGTTCTTGTAAATCTATATGTTTTAGTTGATTTAGATATACTGTTATGGTATTATAACTACTGTTATAGTTATTTTTGTTGTGGACGTGTTGACTTTACATGGACAGTAAATGGTGTATGCATACATGTAATCTAATTAGAGCTGTTTACATAAACGGTGATATATCATTGCTATGCAGTGTGGAATCTACAGCACTTATACTGATTTTTCTGTTTGTGCTATAGAATATGCTGGAACTATCACATGCTCCCTTAGCATAGACAGAGATATTGTAACGCTCTAAGACGTTGTATGAACAAATCCTGTGTGAACCAGTTTGCTCTCTACAAATCTTTAATGTTGTTATTGACATCCTTCACTCCTGTGACGTCTTGATAGCAGTCTTATTTTTCATCAAACTAATGGTTGACATTCTATTGTAAAATATTTTGAAATACGTACCAGGAAGTGTAAATTCCGGATGAAGAGATTACGGAAACTATCGGAACGATCAGGAATGGACGAAGACAAACATAGCAAACAACACATCACAGAAAACTAAACAAGGGCCCCATCAAAAACCATAGACAATATTAACCATACAGTAACACTTTGTATTGTTACAATCCTAGTTTTGTCATAGACAATATTAACCATACAGTAATACTTTTTATTGTTACAATCCTAGTTTTGTAAAATCGTCTATATAACTAAAACTTTTAGTTTTCTTGTTCCCATGACACTTAAAATATTTGATTTTCAAATCGTATGACATTGAGCATCCCTGACGAAGGTTATTCTAGAAATGCACTAAATTAGAAATACAGTTTGTGTATGCTTTATTAACTGTTTAACGAATTGTAAATTTCAATGATAATTATATCTTATAAACTATGTCAATTCCAAGAAACTGACCACTAGTTGGATGATACCTTTGGGGACTAATAGTCCACCAGCAAAAGTATCAGCCCAGTGATTGCAATAAATTATCTAATAAAAACCTAAATATTTAAATTAGCGCGCACAACGTGTATCTGAGCCAACGACGAGGGCACTATATCTAGCCAGACAAGACTATAGGAAAACTGTTCCCGAGTGAGAAGACAATACTATTTATAGTACATAACATCTCATTCTGGATATAAAATAATAAACTCGGTAAATTCGTCATCGTTTATGTTGCCATATTGACAACAAAACAATAAACAGACTAAAACGCCGACTTGTTCTTTATTGTCTTACTTTGTCTGTTAACATATATCAACTTGGCCCAGCCTTCCAAGTGATTGAATTACAATATTGAAGTTACATAAAAATATAATTTCATTTGCAAGTAACATTATTTTAAATTCCCCAATAAAATAGATTTTATACCATATTGTTTTTATTCACAGCAATCAACAATACAACCTGCATAGATATATATTATAAAAAAAGAGATCGAACTACCATGAACAAATCGTGCGACGGATATATTACCTTCTTATCTACAATTAATGAATTACATTGTAATTTGTTGAAAGGATTTATTTTAATGTAATAGATAAGTTATTTTATACAATTTTAGAATAATAGAATTTAGGCGCCGTCTATTTCAATGGAGGTAAATCTTGCCAAAAATATATATTACCTTTTGTGCAATTTCTCTACTTTCTTTGTAAAATGTTCATGTATTGAACTTTCTTTAATAAAGAATTATTATTATTATTATTATTATTATGAAAATAACGCGGGAAAATTTATGCCACAGGTATAGTGCCCGCGGGAAATTGTTTGAAACTGGTATAGTTCCTTCGCTAGGTATAGTCACCCATTGTCAAATACACTTAAAAAATGGTAACCACTAACCACTAATAAAGCATTTGTTATGTACTATATTGATATATCCTCAAAATGATGGGGTGTGTACTGTATATGTATACGTATACACTTACAATAAGTGTTACTTCTTTTACTATTGTCTGTTAAATTGCTTTACATTTACATTCATGGATATAAAGGACAAATGGGTGATTATGTATATACTTCAGACGTCTTGTAAGGGTAAATTATATAAGTTTATTTCATATAAGCTTTACTCACTCCGACAATATGGTCCATCGGCATAGAATCCATCGTTACACTTATCACATACGTTTGGTCTGATGCATTCTCCTCCACTGTCGCGCTGTGGACTTAGAGATCCCGGACGATATACTATAACATCATCAGTGTAGTGTTTATTGCAAGCATTGTTTAGATTTGTTCTTCCGGCACATATAGCTGTAACGATATTATTTACAATATTATAATACTTCATTGTAGATAGAATTCAAATTTACATAAGATTCTAAATTGTCGATAAAATTGTATGTACATGTGTACATGTTTGTGTGTAGTATCATTTAGTATTTTATTCTTGCACATATAATATGTAGGTCTTGTATACCCACTGAGCCAACCCCGGGGATAAGATATAAATAAACAATACAGAAGTGCACATATTTCGCCCACCATAAGACCACACATTATCACAAAATTGATTGAAAACATAAACTTGGTTATTACAATAACAGACTCAGTTAATCCACATATTTAACTGATTACCAACTAAGAAGATAGAATGTGATGGCTAAATACCATTATTCCGGGGGATTCTTTTAACAAATGTAGGAACAATTAGTCAAACATATGCAAAGAAAGGAATGGTCTTCGTGAGAAAACAGATTGAACAGATCACCCATTTGTTGGAATGAAATATTGAATGCAATATACTAATATAATATGTAGTTGAATATACTTGTAATTTGGACCTGCTGTATGTAGTTTTACCAGTAGACAGTTTATATTTTGGCAGGTTTGTATCGCACCATTTTTATCAATTGAGTGATACCTCAAGACAACACTATTTCTACAGATAATATAAGAGCAAAACTATATGTACATACCGTATGGACAGTCAGGTTTTGATCCACCATTTGAGTAACCTGGGCAACAACGGCGAAAGGAAACTGTTTTAAGTCTGCAATAAAAGAAACTCAAGAAGAGTTTGAAGATACCAATGGAGTAATCAGAATACGTCAATCGAAGAAGAACAGACAACAGAATGACCAAAAGAAAAAGTACAAAATGACAAACAACGATCTATAAAACATACATATAAACCCAAAGATCGAGTAACACGAACACCACTGAAAACCGGGGGTGAACCCATGTGCTCCGGGTGGGTTAGCAGTTCCAGCTCCACTAGCATTCCCAAATTTGCACCCTATTATTAAACTATATCAATTACAGTATTCATAATTGTAATATACAGCAAACATAAAGTTTATTGATAAGAAATTAAACATTTTCAAGAAAATTGA
This sequence comes from Gigantidas platifrons, assembly GCA_002080005.1. Classification (NCBI taxonomy): domain Eukaryota; kingdom Metazoa; phylum Mollusca; class Bivalvia; order Mytilida; family Modiolidae; genus Gigantidas; species Gigantidas platifrons. Next base: position 85,983 of record MJUT01058764.1, on the reverse strand, counting down.
ATGAACATTTTATCACGAATAGCTTGGCGATATCAAATGGTAATTGGTAATCGTAAGTGGAAGGTTAGAAAAACGATGGTCAAATAAAAAAAGATCGTCCACAAAACACTACACACAAAAGTTAAGATTTGATACTAAAAATTACGGGTGAACTCGTGCTACTCATGTTAGAAATCCAGTGATACCTTCGCAGATGTAAGTCATGAACAAGGAAAGGACGGGCTTTGACACCGATAAACGGAAGATATATGTGGTCCTATCCGACTCATACATTCAGTACTAGTAAACCATGTCATTCTGGTGACCGTAAAACGTTTGAAGTCAGCCTATTATGGAATATCTGTGTCACAAATGACTACGGATTTGTTCCACTTCTCGTAAGCACTTCCCGGTTCTTTCCTTGTTCATAACTTATCACCGGGTTTGTAGCTAGATTAACACGACGGGTGTCACTAGTGGAGCAGGAATTGATTACCCTTCCAGAGCACCTGAGTACACCCCGGTTTTTAGTGTGGTTCGTGCTACTCGATCTTTAGTTTTATATGTATGTTTTGTAGATCGTTGTTTGTCCTTTTGTTCTTTTTCTTTTGGCCATTGTATTGCCTGTTCTTCTTCGATATGGGCTGTTTAAAAAAAAATGACCCCAAAGTGTGACATAGGTGATCAAAATTAAAGTAATTGGAAATTGATGTCCTATTGAATTTTAAGGACCCACATAAGTCCAAGTTTACTAATTTATCATCGGTTTGTGAAAGAAATTCAGAAAAAAAAAATTTGCAACATTTTATTAATGGCTTTTGATATATATTTTTGTAACACTAACAATATTTCTCAACAAAATTACAACAGAAGTAATTCTAAAAATTATTGTACATTATTAATTTATTGATACAACCAAGTTCAAAAATTAATTTTCAATCATTTTTAACCAATATTTTTAATTTAGAGATAAAATTTAATGTATTTTCACCATTTTTTAAAGTAATTTTGGTTTCTCATTACAAAAGTTTCTGTTTCTCTTAAACAAAGGTCCACACTGATATGAAAAGTACATTTGAAGACACATACACGATACTAATTCATTCACTGAAAATTTCATAGAAATTGCTTTAT
>MJUT01058764.1:71280-83819 GCA_002080005.1 Gigantidas platifrons | reverse complement strand
AAAACACAAAATATTATAATTAATAAGATTGTGTTAAAATTATGACCTTGTAAATTTAAATGTTACACTCCTGACATATTCCACAGGTGTTCTTCTATTGAACATAGGATTGATGCAAAAGCTCACAGAGACATGTTGATGCTTCTGGTTTCAGCTATGATATTTAAAGAGACAATTAACCATTGTCAGTTGTTGATAAGTATGCTACATACCTAAATAATTTCACTTTTAGACAACACAAACAGTTTTATTGACCTTTATTTTTTTGATACATGGTAATTTTACCTATCCGGTCCTGTCTTCAAAATTAAAAAAAAATGCATAAATTATGCATGAAATTTTACCTAAAATATCAAAGTTTTCCATAAGATATATTTTTCTACTGTACAATTATTTGTTTTCTAATTACACAACATAGCAGTACATGCATCTTTGTAAATGTCACACTAAAAGTGTTACACTCCTGACATTTTTTGATACATTTTTGGACGCTATTTTTTAGTGGTAGCAGATAATGCCGTGAAATTTTGCAGCAATGTTCTATGTACCAAAATACATGTTCCGATACAATAAGATCCAATTTAAATCATCACATATTAGAATGGTCAATGATAAAAGAAATGGGGTCATTTTTTTTTAAACAGCCCATATACGGATTCTGATTACCCCTTCAGTATCTTCAAACTCTTCTTGACAGACACAATTCTGATGTCTAATAATTGAAGAGTACTTAATTATACACGTATTCTTATAAACATTTTAGATGTTCAATTTTGGCATAACTATCTACAACATCTAGGACTAAAGATGAAAGTTCCTACCTGTATCGTGTACATGCAGACCAAAAAAATAATCCACAGTCAGTGTAGTACTTCTCGTAAGTAGATCTATAATATGTACAGACATGGCTCCTAAAATATTAAGATGCAATGATTTGAATGATTTGTTAATATCATGGAGTCGACATTTTTGTACATCTTGAATAATTTAGTGCAATACACACACAAAATATGCACGCATTTCATTACATGTAGATACAATAAAGCTTTGATTAATTTAAATGTGTAATAAATCGAAAAACAAGCAAAAATATCACACTGTCGGAACATTTCCAAAATCCAATAGAAAAATTGGAGAAAGAAGCCCAATGGATACCCATAAGATTTACTTACATAACCGTGCACTGTCTTGGGTTAGCACATGCACTCTAATAACAAGCACCGAGCTTAAACTATATTTGTGGGAACAAACCCCTTTTTGTCGACATTTTATTGTTTTCCACATGTGTATAAAATGCCACCCCTCATACATGATAAGGCGAGCATCGTTGTTATAAAGAAAGATGTAATCTTGAACATTACACGTAATACATTTAACCTTTGTGACACAAAAGTTGTCATATGTATAATATCAGTTCTAGTTAAACGAGACGATAGCCTTACGCACTGTAATACTGTACTTACAGATTATGGAATATATATATCTGGCTTCGCATATATGTATATCAGACGAGTAAACTTCATATTACGTAGAGCGATTGATATCTGACAATATCCATACATAGCATAAAGTCAAAATATTTTTATAGAATGGATTTTGTAAACAGTTGGTACTGTCGATATACTAGTAGTGAGCTTAGAACTCACTTAGAACTCTTCAGGGGAATTTCTGTCTGATATATGTATCAAAAGTGAGCTGGAGCGCTAATCCCGTCGGGAGAGTACAAAGAGTCAGTTCAAAAATCTAATTTTAACACTGTTGGGGATAATTTTCAGATATATAGGATAAACTACAACAGTCTATAGAGATAAAACGAATAAATATAGATTATAACATGGCCATTTCCATATCGGTCCTGGTATCATCCCGAGACTGCCATATCAGCCCAAGGCGACAGCCGAGGGCTGATATGGGTCGAGGGATAATACCAGGACCTATATGGAAAAGGCTATGTTATAATCTGTTTATCACATATTTAACCATGACTGAAATAAATAAATTGTAAATGAATAAATGAATTTATGTTTATTCATCAAAATAACAAGAAAATAAATAACGTGTAAAAATCAACAAAATAATTCACCGTATTTGTCACAGGTATTAAACAAAACTTTTCAATAAATCAGAGTTCCAATTCTTATCATATGTGCCATAAAATTATTGTCACATTTCACTGGATATTTGAGTATGGGAATAGTGTTATTCTAGAGTTGGGCGAAATGGGAGCCAAATCGATAACGGTGAGTTATTATTTGTAACCGTTGACTGGACAGAGTTATTACTGACAAAAATTGGAGTAACTGTTCTATTTTCATAGTTCTCAATAGTCGATACGATGGTGTAAATATCAACATTCGCCATCACTAAGATATCTACTGATGGAAGCCTGGATACATTTGAAGGAATCGTGTTCGTAATCATGTTTGAATTTCCTGCGCGCTGAAAAAAAAATATTGTCAGGTGCACGGTACATCTCCTCGACTCCATTATACTCGGGATTACGGAGTTCTCCCACTGTTGATAGCCAATCCTTGAATATATTTATGTCACTCTCGGTTTTACATTTTGCATTGACATTTTTCATCTCCGTTGCATCGGTTTTTTGTATGATGTTTGCTTACATGTCACAATGACGTCATCGATGCAGGGCACAATAACTGGTTATTTGCCCCGGGCACTGATATGGATCGGGAACGTCTTCGTTTATCACACATGCAAAACGGTATGTATTACGTACAAATATGTGATAACAAAAAATATCACACTGTCGGAACAGTTCCAATATCCAATAGCAAAATCGATACATGACTGCTTGGTACAGTCACTTCAATAAAAGATGGTGAGTTCAACTAGATTTATGGGGCTACATTTCCCATCTTAATAGAATGATTGGGTAATGCAAGGGCTTTCCACGTGTAAGTGAAATATCAACCATCACATCTAACTGGGCGGACAGCGTTATTATAAAGAACGCTATAATCTTGGACATTATGCAATATATATTTATATCCATGACACAGAAGTTGTCATGTATAATATTAGTTCTATTAAAGTGCCGGTGCCCTTAGTTATTATTTAGATGTTAGATAATATACCAAGACATCATAAGGCATAATGGTGAAAGAATAGTCAACTTTTAATCAAAATCTAATTGCCGATACCAATTATTACAGAAAGATATCAAAACATATTGAAGTGGGTAGGGGTATTCTTAACTACGATTTATTCAGATTTAATTTAAAGGACAATCCTGGTTGTGCTTGTGGTTTTGAGTGCGAATATGTATTTCACCTTTTTCTTGAATGTCCAATTAATGAACACAACAGAAATACTCTATTTTTAATAGTTCAAATTTACGTAGTTATAGATATATATATAATTTTATATGGAAACGAAAACTTAACTGAAGCACAAAATGTTGATATTTTTATAACAGTTCTAACGTTCATACGTAATATTCATAGGTTTGATTGGTTGTAGTTCTGTTTTTCCCTCTTCTTTGTAAAATCTAGTTTGTCTTTTTTGTAAAAGACTAATTTCACTTATACATTGTTCTAATATTTATTCTATTGAGCTTTGCCATGTATTATGCTATGTTGTAAATTGTAGGGAGAGGGCGTTTATAATGTTGTTATAACTTGTGTCCAATCCTATTGCTTATATTAGAGCAATAAAATATGTTTAATTCAGAAAAAAACATCGACCTGCCGTAAGTCACTGACAAACTTTATTTCATATAATGTTGTATCGAGTACACTTCGCCATGAACGGGACTCGAACTCACAACGTTAGTGGTGATATGCACTGCTTGCATAGGTAGTTATAAATCAAACTACCACACGTACGATCACAACGGCACATATAATTGAATTGAAATAATAAATTAACTTACTATTATTACTACTATCATCGGTTTTAATTACTGGTATCTTTTCTTAGTTCGTGTTGTTCGTAACGAACGGTAGATATTCTTAGGATTGGAATACTGATATTTCCAAACCAATTACTAACACATAGACTATAAGCGTTATATCACATTGTCGTTAATTCCTATTACATTTAGCATAGAAATGTAAATGAGTGAGTTATTGTTCTTTACGACAATTTGAGCAATTTTTCATCAATATCAAGACGAGAGAGCAAGACATTTAAATTATATGGGTAAAAAAACAATCGAAACTTTCATATTGTTTACTTATTCTTTCCAAAAACAAAGAAAACGTCACTTTTACGGGGGCCGTCGGGGTCCAAAATGTTTTATTTTTGACTATAACCGGGGATAAATTCGTTATCTACGTTCCTATCCGTAGGTATGGAGATTTTAACACCCTTCAGTAGCCTGTACACCCTGAGGCGCAGTGTTTTTTACCCGGTGTAGGGTACTACCTTTGGTAGAACCCTAGAGTTGATCAAAGTAACAGCTTTATATATATTCAATATATAGCCAGAATTAAATAAATTTGATTTTGGAGCACAACGTCGCGAGTTTTAACGTCATACTATCCCCGTTTTGAAAATTATAACAACATTTGATTGGTTAAATGGCTAGTTACACCCGGCAATATGGCCTAGAAACACCCGGGAATATGGGTTTTTTATACCCAGGTTTTTAACCAATCAAAAGTTGTTATATGATTGATTGATTGATTGATTGATTGATTGATTGATTGATTGATTGATTGATTGATTGATTGATGTTTAGCGCCCAGCGAGCAATTTTTCAGCTATATTCAGGACGAGAACAAAATTAAACGCCACGGGACTCGAAACAAGGAAAGGTGATGGGGAGGGACGGAGAATTTTGCCAGTGCAACAGGTCTCCTATGGACCACTCATCATGAGCATAATGTTCATAATGAGCTGTTACACTGGGTTCTTTAACGTGCGAAGAGGGTGGCAATCTCTCAACACGGGACCTCGGTTTTATTTACGACTCATCCGAAGGACGGGTTGGTTGTGAATTTATACATCCTGCACAACCGACGGACGCCCCTTCAAGCCGAAGAATCTCTTGGTCCCATTTCTATACCCCGGGGTTCCCGCGGGGTTGGCCCCTTTTAGAGGACTAGTGCCAATAGAACGGAGGAACCTGGTGCCTATTTTATCCCCGACACACCCTCTGGTTGTTATAATTTTCAAACCGGGGATAACTTATATTATGTATCCGTCGTGCGCACTATTTTTTATATATACGTATTTATGAATACATGATTTATTGCAATTCGAATATTATCTAAAAAGTATAAATATGAAAAATTTAAACATAAAAGGGATTTGTCCAAATTAAATTAATCATTTGTTAAAAAAATATATACGACTCTTACCCATTTTCTATAAGACCTATTACGGTAAGCAGTACACTGATAAGGTACCACACATTTAGGGCCATTGTCATCTTCCAAAATGGTTATCAGGAAGTCGAGCTTCGTCGTTTAAATAACAAAAATTTATAGCTGAATATGCAAACCAATTAAATTTAAACGAATTAAGAGTATGTGTTTACATTATTTTGACGAAAAAGTTAGACATGTTCACTGTTCAATTATTTATTTTTCTTAGTTAAAGTATATACATAATATCACTCTATTTACATAGCGAGACATAAAAATGAAAGCAAAAAAGAAAAGAAGAAACTAAACAAAAAAACAAACAAACAAACAAACAAACAAACAAATTGTATAAGCAAAAACAGAACAAAAACAAATTACAAAAAAAAATAAGAACAAACAAAAACCACAAAACAAATAAAAACAAAAACAAAAAAACAACAACAAAAATAAAAACAGGAAAAAAAAACAACAACAACAAAACAAAAAAAACACAAAAAAAATGCAATCAAAAAACAAACAAACAAACAAAATAAATAAACAAAAGACAAATAACAAACAAGACAAAATAGGAGATAGTTACATATTGGAACAATACCAGCACCTCAAATTGGACGGAATAAGATGATTTGGTAATGGTAGACTTCTCCAAACCGGTTATTGTGCCCTGCGTCGATGACGTCATTGTGACACCTAAGCAAGCATCATACAAAAAACCGATACAACGGAGATGAAAAATGTCAATGCAAAACATAAAACTGCGGATAACATAAGGATATTCAAGGATTGGTTATCAACAGTGAGAGAACACCGTAATTCTGAATATATTGGAGTCGAGGAGATGTACATGCACCTGGCAAGATTTGTTTTCAGCGAGCACGACATAAGTTCAAACAGGATTACGAACCCTATTCCTTGAAATGTATCCAGGTAGATATCTTAGTGATGGCGAATGTTGATATTTACACCACTGTATCAACTATTGAGAACTATGAAAATAGAACAGTTACCTACAATTTTCGTCAGTAATAACTCTGTCGAGTCAACGGTTACTAATAATAACTCTATTAAGCAAACCGTTATCGATGTGTCTCCCATTTTGCCCAACTCCAGAATAACACTATTCCCATACTCAAATATCCAGGGAAATGTTACAATAATTTTTTTATAATTTAATTTGATTTGAATATTTCAATTTTGGTTATACTCGATAACCTCGGTTGATATTGTGACGTCACCAACGTGTGCATCCGCCAACGACAAATTCAAATAGTCACATGAAATAAAAGTAATTAAAATCGAGGAATCATTAAATTTTGTTGTCAAAATTAAATTATAAGGAATATTTGAAATTGTTGAACAGGTTATACTTGAATAACCTGGTTTGGGTCAGATTACGCTTTTCATAAACCGCTTCCCGGTTTATTAAGCGTAAACTGGCCCAAACCAGGTTATATCGTATAACCTGTTCAAAAATTTCAAATATTCCTTAAATGGCACAAATGATAAGAATTGGAACTCTGATTTATTGAAAAGTTAGGTTTAATACCTGTGATAAATACGGTGAATTATTTTGTTGATTTTTACACGTTATTTATTTTGTTGTTATTTTGTTGAATAAACATAAATTCATTTATTCATTTACAATTTATTTATTTCAGTCATGGTTGAATATGTGATAAACATATTATAACATAGCCTTTTCCATATAGGTCCTAGTATCGGGATATATTTCCATATAGGTCCTAGTCTCGGGATGATACCAGGACCGATATGGAAATGGCCATGTTATAATCTATATTTATTTTATTACAGTATATGAAAACAAAACACAAAACAGCCAAAATCCAAGAGAGACACATTCCGTTATATACAGAAATTATCGAACACATAACATCAGCTTTACTACTAGGAATCCATGGTTCTGTATCTTCCTTGTCAGCAGGAAAATCTTGATACGAAACGCATGCTCTTGAATACCGTATCGACTGAGAAACATATACTCTATACGCAAGTGATGATGGGTTGTTGCTACATACAAATGGGCATTTCACAATAGGAAATTATCTCTCCTGTCGAAATGTATCACTCTCGACATACCTTCACTGTCAGGTACTAGGTATAGGTTATGGTATTAAGTAGAACTAGTTGTATCTGTGTTATCTTTCATTTCAAGCTCAATTGCATAGGTGAAATCATCATACAAATGTAGTCAGCAAACCGTTCAATGGTAACGACATCATCTAATAGGTGTAAAACCACTACTTAATTTCTTTAAGGTTTTCTACTAAATTTGTGTTTTTTCGAGCCTACCTGGCCATTTTATCTGAAGTTTAACCTTTCCAAGACCATATATTTTCTGAAACGTACATGATTCCTCTACGATCTGTCAAAATATCAGGGCATGTTTAAAATCTTGCAGTGAAATGCCATGCTACGGAAAACACCTACTCTTAAAAATAGCTCGGTCATCCCCCAGAAATTCAGTATTTATAGGTCATGCATCAAATCCTCCATAGAGGTATTAAAATACAAAGAAGTCCATCAAATTTGGGCTCAAAATAAACCCTATATATTTAACTTCAATTATCAATTCTAATTAGTCCATTCCATTCAGTAGTTTTCACAATACTACAAAGTGAAAGGAACTTTTTCTTGAAAAGGGACTACTTTCGTATATTTTCTAAGCTCTGATTGGTGAATTAGTGGTTTGACACCTAAGGAGCAAAAAAAAACGTGTTTCTTTAACCATTTGTTGGCTTAATTTCTATTCCTTAGGCAATATCAACCAAAAAAAATCTCATATGGTATGCGGCTGTCTGATATTTGCAAGTAGAAGTGTTCAAATGCAAAGATACGCCCTTGAAGATTTTTAATGAAAATATCTCCATTTACAGCTGTTGAGTTCAGAATGTGTAATATACCAAAACTTACATATTATCTTATATATTACAGTTATTAAGCTAATTTCTAGCATAATAAGCAATGTTAACACATATATATGCATCAGTTGTATATTTAATAGCTAAATACTATGAAATGTTTACATTTAGCCCCACTCCCTTTTTTGTCCCTTAAAATGAGTTCACATTATTCTTAATTTTGTTAATTCATGCTTTATCCCCCAAAATTATGTAGTTTAAGACATAAAATAAGTTTTTGAATATAGATCTTCAGTTGAAATTCCTTCTAATTCCATCAAATTTGCAAAAATATGATTTATTGATATTCAATTCTTGGAATTTCTTATAGTGCACAACTATAATTTTCCCCAAAACTCAATAAATATATGCTTCCACATCATATTTTCCCCCACTGTTTAAGTAAGCTGGATGTTCAAATGTACTGTTACAGCAAAATAATACTCTAAAACATGAAATCCAAATTGACAATTTGAAAAATTAACAGAAAATGCTAAGCAGTCAAAATAATTTTTCTGGGATCACTTAAATTACCAGGTTTTTACTACATAATTTTCAATTAAAACTGCTTTCTATACCCTTACATTATTTTATAAGTACATTGTACATGTATTCTAACTGAAACTATCAAAATTTTTGAGGAAAAATTTGTAGGATTGAAAAAAATCCAATCATGATATCACCATATTCTATATTTGAAGTCGACAAACTGCCGCATGATGGAATTTTTGTAATTCTTAATATCAATCATATTTTCAATATTATATGCCCTTCTACTGCAAAAACACATCCAATCACATATTCCCAATAATTATAAAGTCATAAATAAAAATAAAATGAGTTGCAATACATCAAACATCCACGACCAGAGGTCCTAAGATGCGACAACTATAAAAGGGTTGTTAGTTGATTTGTCGGATGATCCATTGTATTCACAGTTAAAAGGATTTTTGGTTGGTTTAGTTGATTAGTTTATGGTGCTTAATGCCACTTTCAGCAATATCTCAGTTTTATTGTTGGAGAAAACCGGAGTACCCGCAGAAACCCGCAGACCTGACACAAGTCACTGACAAACTTCATCACATAATGTTGTGTTGAGTACACCTTGCCATGACTAGAATTTGAACTCACAACTTTAGTGGTGATAGGCACTAATTGCACAGGTAGTCGTAAACTACCATAGCGATCACGATCACAACGGCCACTGGGGTGAAGTTGTTTTGGTTTAATTTAATTGCCAATACAATCTTTGTCAACTGTAGGCATATGACAGAATACTTTAGGTTTGATTTATGGTGTTTAACGCCACTTTCAACAATATTTCAGTTATATGGTGGCGGTCAGTTTTATTGGTGGAGGAAAGCGGAGAAAACCACCGACCTGTCGCAAGTCACTGACAAACTTTATCACATAATGTTGTATCGAGTACACCTCGCCATGAACGTGACTCGAACTCAAAACTTTAGCAGTGATAGGCACTGATTGTATAGGTAGTTGTAAATCCAACTACCTTACGATCACGACCACGACGGTCCCTGTACCAGATACAATCGATGTACATTTCCATTTGAAATAAAGACGTACATGGACGTTGCAATTATACTTTCCATAGTATATGATCAGAGCAGATGCATATTTTATTATGTTATACTCAAACGCAATGGATTTTTGCTTGAAAATCATGCAAAATCATAAAGCATTGGCTGGGATTCTGCAATATCGTCATACACAACACAAAGAAAGTATGAAATATATAAACCACACATTTTTAGGTGTAATTATGCATTGTATATATATGTTAGGACAAGTCATGAAAACAAAACACTTTATTTAAAAATAGTGTAATAATGTAATAATGTAATAAGTGTATTATTTTAAAGAAAATATTAAAAGCAGAAAAGCAGAAAAGCTGATGTTTCATTTCATTTTTGTTCGGTATATTTACTATAAGATCCATAGCTGTAAACAATTCGTCCTCCAGCATTAAAACTGACGGCCACGATAAAGCTGACCTATTGTTGAAAGTGGTGTTAAACACCATGACTCGTAAGAAATTCGTTGCTGTTTTTCACACTTGTATGCTATTGCCTTTTATTTTATTTGTTCTATCATATATATGTTTTTAATATTCAAGAACCAGATGGCAAAACAAAAAAAGAAATATGAAATAAAATAAAATAAAATGATTCTAACCTTCCTTCTATAAGGCCGGATACAATATCTGTAATAAGAAGTATACTTAACAGTTGCCATACTGTTAGAGTCATTGTCTGGTCCCTAAATGATTATCAACATTGCAAACTACGTCTTTTAAATGAAATATTTTTCAAAGATCAAGTCTGCTATAGGTTAAGCCTACACATGGAAGATAATAAATGTCACTGAGGTGACAAGAGGTTAGCGTATGAAGATATCAGTACAAGTAGAATTGTGATAACATTGTTTACATTATGTTGAAGTAGCTACAATGTAGATAGTTTGAAATGTTCACCGATTTGATTTTACACCCCAGGTCTATTGTTAAACCATATGCTTTCTATCTCTGAAACTGCCTTTCAATGAATTACTTTATTGTTATAAGAACAATTGCCTGTGTTCACAGGGTGTGACGACAGGGGTTTCTGGAAACCCTTGTCTTCACACCCTGTGAGCACGGCCTATTGTGCCTACAACAATGAAGTAATTAATTACCACTCGGCTGAAGATAACACGAAAACTGGATATTGAAAAACTGAAAAAGAAAACATAAAGATCTTGTTAATGAAGTATAGTCTGATAAAAATCCAAGCAATCGTTAAAAAAACTAAATAATAATAAATAATCGGGAAAAAAACTTGGTCGGGAAAGCAAATGTAAAAAGGAAATATATTATATGTTGGCACCCTTTCAAAAGTTTATCATTGGTAGATCTAGTTGGGGGAGGGGGCTCCCCCTTTTTTCGGAAAAAGTTATTAAAATTATGTGAAAATTGTCGAAAATGAGACTATTATTAAGTTTTTTATTCTGAAACCCCTTTTTAAATTGTCTGGATCCAAGCCTTTAAAAAAACAAAACAAAACAATATAAAAAACATTGACATGTTAAATGCGCACTTAAAACTCAGCAGTTTATTGGTAGAAAAATACTTTGTCATATTCAACATATATTCTTACTTACTTTATTTAGCAGTTCTGCGTAATATTTGTGACAATATGGTTAATATTTATTTTCTACAAAAAGTTCAGTTTAATATAACGTCTATCATTCCTGAAGATCAAATGAATACAGGTACATATCGAATAACATCTCTCATTATTAACCAATCCATCTGTTTAATCCTTAATACAACTCAGTCGTTCAATCTATCTTTATAGAAGAGGTACCCAAATGGGGAAACCACAAAAATGTATCGATTTATGAAATTTAATGTTTCTGTGTTTATTGTTTTTGTTTTTTATGACATTTTGTAATGAATATTTCGTGTATTTAGAATAACATGGGGAGTAAGTTAGTTATACACTTCGATATACGATGTTTCTGGATTAGAAACCCTCATGCCTCCGGCCGTCGGGGTTTCTAATCCAGAAACACCTGTACCTCGGTGTATAGCTATTACATATAAACGGGTAGACAATTAATATATTTTATTTTATTAAAAGGTGTTAACTCTGTAAATAACAATCAACATGTAAGTATATGCATAGGTTAAACGCCTCGAGCTTTAAAGTTCATAAAACATGGAAAACTAGTGTTTGACCAATTTAGAACATAATCACCTATCCGAGAAAAATAAAAGAAACAATAATTAGCAATAATTAGTCAAATAATGAACTTTCAGTATCTGTACAGAGAAAAATATATTCACTTAAAAGGTTCAAACAAATAAAATGAAAATGTACCCTTAAGATTTTTCTTTTTAATGTGATCATGATTAAAACTGTTTCTTAAATAAGTGAACCATGTGTTAAAAATGCTCACCCCCATACTAGTAATTATCTATAGGTTATAGTTAGAAAGATGGATAAAAAGGTAAAAGGTAAAATATATTTAGGTTTAAAAATTTCAACATCATACACAAGTGTTAACAAATTTCTCGTTAATTTAAAAATAAAACATAAAACTGCCATCATTAACTGAAACTTCAATCCACTAATTGTAACTGCTGAGACCTTTCTCACCAAGGATAGCCCATGAAAGCCATTCAGCTTATTTCCAATGGGGTCCTTTATAAGTATCATTGGAAATAAGCTGAATGGCTTTCATGGAAATGTTCCTTGCTATCCTTGGTGAGAAAGTTCTCAGCAGTTACAAT
>MJUT01058764.1:44092-68156 GCA_002080005.1 Gigantidas platifrons | reverse complement strand
TTGGAACTGTTCAGATTGTGTATCATATCTTGTTTGGAACTGTTCAGATTGTGTATCATATTTTGTTTGGAACTGTTCAAATTGTGTATCATATTTTGATTGGAACTGTTCAGATTGTGTAACATATCTTGTTTGGAACTGTTCAGATTGTGCATCCTATTTTGTTTGGAACTGTTCAGATTGTGTAGCATATTTTGTTTGGAACTGTTCAGATTGTGTATCATATCTTGATTGGAACTGTTCAGATTGTGTATCATATCTTGTTTGGAACTGTTCAGATTGTGTATCATATTTTGATTGGAACTGCTCAGATTGTGTATCATATCTTGTTTGGAACTGTTCAGATTGTGTATCATATTTTGTTTGGAACTGTTCAGATTGTGTATCATATTTTGTTTGTAACTGTTCAGATTGTGTATCATATTTTGTTTTGAACTGTTCAGATTGTGTATCATATTTTGTTTGGAACTGTTCAGATTGTGTATCATATTTTGTTTGGAACTGTTCAGATTGTGTATCATATTTTGTTTGTAATTGTTCAGATTGTGTATCATATTTTGTTTGGAACTGTTCAGGTTGTGTATTATAATTTGTTTGGAACTGTTCAGATTGTGTATCATATCTTGTTTGGAACTGTTCAGATTGTGTATCATATTTTGTTTGGAACTGTTCAGATTGTGCATCATATCTTGTTTTTCATTTTATTCTTCTATTGTTAAATGCTGGAGATATATTTTTGAAGATAAGATCAAAAGTAATAAATTATGTAATTAATAACAATTTGATGATGTTTTACCTATTTTTCTCACGATTCATGACTAACCAAGACTTTAATAAATAATTTGTAAACGTGCATGTTGTCATAGTACAAGGAAGAATTTCTGTCCATAAACTTTAAGCCTCTATTATGTATGTTTATATGTTAAAGGTATTACACAATGAGTGAAATATTGATTTAATTCTCAGATTACAAAAAATAAATGCAGTTGATAAAATATAACCTTGTGCAATATCCAAAATAAAACAAAAATCATACAATGAAAACGGGTTGTTTATGTCGGCGTGTCACATATAATGCACATTTTATAAGCAAATTTGAATAGATTGACTAAATGGTAAGACTGGTTTCTTTTAAACGTGAACTGGCTATATCTCTGAATAGGGAAATTCAAACGACTGTCGGAATTTTTTAAAACACATTTTCCTGGCTTGGTACAATAAAAAGACAATGGATCGTTTATGTTTTACGTAGATGTTTTCTTTCCTCTATCACTGCCAAAACATTTACAGGACTTGACTGTGTATATTAGTAATACGACGGGTGTCCTGTAAGAAGGCTTCGCGAGCACCTGGGTTCATCCCCAAGTTTGTGTTGGTAATGTCTGTTTTGCTCATCTGTTTAGTTTTTTGTGTTGTCCGTTTATATGTCTTTACGTTCTGAGTTCTGTGTTGTGATGACCGTTACGATTTCTGCATAAAAATTATGTTCGGTTCGTCCTTACCTCCGGCTGTTTGTAGGAGGACTTACGTCTTATATACGTTATTTGTGGTTGATGTCGTATGGTGGAGTCCAACACATATTGTGTTGTGTTTTTGTTTTGTTTTTCTTTGTCCATTTTTGATTATTATTCTCTAACGTTTATGTATTGTTGTAAATAATCACCATGGTAACATTACTTTACGCTCTGGTCAGTGCTTTTGAATTTTGTTAACATTTACCTTTTGTATAACTCTTTTACTATATAAGAAAATAGATAATTATATACATCGTTTGTACAGATTGTAATACAACATAATTAACGGAAACGATGAAACTATAACGTGTGGAGGCCTTACCAAGTACTACGGAGACTTTACCCTGGTGCTACGGATGCCTTAATCGGTAGTATGGAGACCTTACCCGGATACTACATAGGCCTTAGACGGTAGTATGGAGATCTCACCCTGATATTACGTAGGCCTTAAAGATAGTATGGAGTTCTCACTCTGATATTACATAGGCCTTAGACGGTAGTATGGCGATCTCATCCTGATATTACGTAGGCCTTAGAGATTGTATGGAGATCTCACCCTGATATTACGTAGGCCTTAGAGATAGTATTGAGACCTTACCCGGATACTACATAGGCCTTAGACGGTAGAATGGAGATCTCACCCTGATATTACGTAGGCCTTAGAGATAGTATGGAGACCTTACCCGGATACTACATAGGCCTTAGACGGTAGAATGGAGATCTCACCCTGATACTACGTAGGCCTTAGGCGGTAGTATGGAGTTCTCACTCTGATATTACATAGGCCTTAGACGGTAGTATGGCGATCTCATCCTGATATTACGTAGGCCTTAGAGATTGTATGGAGATCTCACCCTGATATTACGTAGGCATTAGAGATAGTATGGAGAACTTACCCTGATACAACGTAGGCCTTAGGCGGTAGTATGGAGTTCTCACTCTGATATTACATAGGCCTTAGACGGTAGTATGGCGATCTCACCTTGATATTACGTAGGCCTTAGAGATAGTATGGAGACCTTACCCTGATACTTCTTAGGCCTTAGACGGTAGTATGGAGATCTCACCCTGATATTACGTAGACCTTAGACGGTAGTATGGAGACCTTACCCTGATATTACGTAGGCCTTAGACGGTAGCATAGAGACCTTACCCTGATACTACTTGGGCTTTAGACGATAGTATGGAGACCTTTCTCTGGTACTACGGAGACCTCACTCTGATACTACGGAAGCCGTATCCTGAGTTAGTTCTGTTATTTCTATATATAGGTGTCAATACGAGACAAACTTAAAACTGTCAACTGTATCTAACTATATGTCTAAGCCAGAAGCTGGGCTATAACTGTGCACCTTGGCTATCTGCAGCTTTTAATACGAGACTGGCATGTAACTACCAATTTAGCATGTGCATAGGTCTTAAAACGAGGCTGACTCATAACTGTTTGTTGTATCTATCTGCATGTATTCATGTATCTGTAGGTCTAAGTACAAAACTGGCTGCTAACTGTTGATTGTATCTATCTGTAGTTCTAAGTAGAAGACTGGGTGATAACTGTTAATTGTGTATATCTGTAGTTATAAGGGACAAAACAGGCTGATAACTGCTAATTCTATCTATTTGTAGTTCTAAGTAGAAGACTGGGTGATAACTGTTAATTGTATATATCTGTAGTTGTAAGTGCAAAACTGGCTGATAGCTATTGATTGTATCTATTTGTAGCTCTAAGTACAAAACTGGCTGATAACTGTTAATTGTATATATCTGTAGTTCTAAGTACAAAACTGGCTGATATCTGTTAATTGTATCTATTTGTAGTTCTAACAACAAAACTGGCTGATAACTGTTAATTGTATCTACCTGTAGTTCTAAGTACAAAACTGGCTGATAATTGTTAATTGTATCTACCTGTAGTTCGAAGTCCAAAACTAGTTGATAACTGTTAATTGTATCTATCTGTAGTTCTAAGTACAAAACTGGCTGATAACTGTTGATTGTATCTATCTATAGTTATATGTACAAGGCTGGCTTATAAATAATAGTTGTATTAATATGTAGGCTTAAATACAACACTGGATTACTGTTGTATCTCTCTGTAGTCTACGAAGTTTGTATTAATACATATGTACGATACATATTTATAATTATATTATATTTTAATGCCTCAAAATTGTATCAGAGGTGGAACAAATTGAAAATGTTTTCAAGTTCAGAGGTACAATTTCTACATTTCCAAATCA
This sequence comes from Gigantidas platifrons, assembly GCA_002080005.1. Taxonomy (NCBI): domain Eukaryota; kingdom Metazoa; phylum Mollusca; class Bivalvia; order Mytilida; family Modiolidae; genus Gigantidas; species Gigantidas platifrons. Next base: position 64,402 of record MJUT01058764.1, on the reverse strand, counting down.
TTTAGCGCTATTTATATGCTGGGAGTCCCTTCCATGCACAATACACATCAATTTGTTGTATTATTTTTTATTTGATTTACTTAGCACAAACGATTTGAATTCTATGAAATATTATGTTGCATCATGAGTGAGTGTTTGTTTTTTAGCGTCAACTCAGCAGTTTTTCAACTATATCATGGCGAGTACAAGTTAATTGTCAATGAGATGATGATGAAGCTCGCTTTGTACTAGACCAACACTCTCAGCTTGATTTTTATAGTGCTAGCTCACCAAAACAACAGTCCTCGGAAAGACATATCTACCCACTTGGACACATTATCCTGATTCCTAGCCAACCAGTCTTTGCTTTTCCTTATCTATAGGTTATAGTTAGAAATATGGATGGAAATGTTCCTTGCTTTAATCTTTTTTCTGAAGGATACCAAGATTGGCATTTAGAAGATTTAGATTTAATTCAGACTCAGCAACTAATTTTCAGAAACAAGCCCGCAAATAGTAGTAATAATAGATTTGTTTTGTACCAACCAAGAAAAGTTGCATTTTTTCCATGAGCGATATCGATATATTGAAAATGTGAAATTTCAGTTATATTTTAGATTTTGCTTTGCTCTATTTTTTGGGGGGATTTTTTTTTTTACAGAAAATGGTTTTCTATGTTTGATAATTTATTGTAATCCAGGCAGATTTTCATTGTTCTCTAATCAGACCTAGTGAGAACTTTATTGAGTCATTCTATACCTAATAAGAGAACAATGCAAATCCAGTCAATCGTGACATTTGATAAAACATAGAAAACCATGTTTTATGAAAATAAGAGTAAAAAATCCAAACTTCTGATTGGTCGTGGAGAGGTGATTATGTTCTAAGAAATACATGTTCACGCGATGAAATTGGCATACAAAATAATAACATGTAAACACAATAATATAAATCAATACAATGTTCTAACGTGACCTCCTTCTTTCGCTTTGTTAACAAACGAGCGAGTTATCCATTCGGTATAATCTCATAAGCACATGCCCCGGTGAATGTGACTGACTTTTCCATTGGCAACATAAATTGTATGCGACATTTTCCGCAAACGTAAATATAATCGTCTTCCAATCAAAGCACACTACTGTATTTGTACTCGTAGATATATCAGAATCAAAATAAATCATGGAAGCCAGAATGTGTTTTGAGTTTTAACATGGATTGGCGAGAGATCAATGAAATAGTGTATGACAGCTCTACAAAAAAATAATCCTCATCTCTGTCTGACTGATAATTTATTGTCACTGGAAAGTTGTTAAGGTACAGCAAAGCAAAGTTCGTCTACCTCGTGTATTCAAACTAACGCTACTGTTGTCTCCCCTTGGATCCTATCACTGACAAAATTAACTTATTTGAGGCTGTCATGAAGTTCATAGCGACCTCACAAATATTGACGACAGACTCAGTCATTTCATTCATTTTTAGTATTTATACAGATTTTGAACCCCAATATATAATGTTGATTCCCATTTATAAAAATAAGTTGGGCAGGGGTACCCCTTATATTATTACTTCTACGAACGGCTGAAAACAAAAAAGCATTTAATTAAATTTGAGCATGTTTCCCTTCTTGAACCCCATAATATTATCTGGACACCCTTTGCGACACCCTTTGAAAATTCAAAAAAATATCCAGAATGGCTGAAAACAAACCATTTTCACCGCATCGGTGGTGTAATAGTTAGCGTGCTCGCCTCGAGTGCAGTAGGTCGTGGGTTTGAGCCCCGATCGGGCCAAACTAAAGACTATAAAATTGGTATTTGTTGCTTCTCCTCTAAGTACGCAGCGCTAAGAAGAAAGAGCAAGGACTGGCTGTCACGGAATCAGGACAGTGTTTCCTAGTATGTTTCAGTGATTTAGCACTATAAAATTCCAACTAAGTGTGTTGGTCTAGTACAAAGTGGACTTCATCACCATCTTATTGAAAATAAACTTGTTCTCGCCATGATATAGCTGAAAAGATGGCGTTAAACAATATTCACACACTCCAAAATCCAACAACATTTAATTCATTTTCACCCTTCTTGAACCCCAACATATTATCTGGGGCTCCCTTTGAGACTCCTTTTGAAAAGAAAATTTTAGCAGAAATTCCCCCTATATTAACCTTTTCAGAATGGCTTTGAACCCCTAAAAATCTTCTGGACCCCCTTTGAGACACATTTATATAAAAGAAAACAAAATGTATTTTAATAATGTTGAGCAATTATACTCCCTTTCAAACAAACTTTCGGTAGTTCTGCGTTCTGCCCAACTGAATGAAAAAACCAAACTTATTTAACGTTGACACTCCTCCATGTCTAGTGTATACATACAAAATATGAAGGAACTGGTGACAAGCTCTGCCTCGGACAAGGTTGTGTTAAAAGAAACGGGAGTGGAAGCGGAAGAAGAAGAATTCTGGGTAAAACAATATGCTTCTCTTCAAGGAAGTGGCGACATAATTAACCATTTATAATCCTGTTCCTGGGTAATTTCCGAGTTCAAGATTTTTACCGACCTGCTTTCTTGACTCATATCACCTGAAATTTGGCATTTTGTTCATCCACACCAACTTCGTTTCTCCAAGAATCTAACTTCCGGTAGACTAGCTGACTTTTGTTTACCGGTACCTTTTTTAATTGCTTATGGCTGGTTGAATTATATGTTGACTTTTTAATACGAAATCTTTCCAGGCTTCGTCACATTTTTATTGATAAATTTATAAAGTTTGGTGTTGTGGAAAATTTCCCTCAGAAAATAACACGTTTTCATTTGTATTCAGATTTATAGATTTTTTTCGCCAAAAAAGTATTTTATTTCAACCAAATTTCAGTGTCTTTTATTATTGGGTATCTCAAGGTAAATTGCATTAATTGGGCCATTTAACGTTAGCATGCGACAGCGTTATTCCTTGAACAAATTATTGCCGCATGCATTTGGTCTTCTTTTGTCAGATATGGTCACAACTATATCTATTAAACCGTTGCAATACCGAAGCACTGAATGGTGGATGCTGCTCTCTGGGACTAATATTCCATCAGCAGATGTATCGCCCCAGTAATATTAATAAAGAAATAAAGACGTAGCTATAGAGAAAACTGTATTTGGTTGACCACCATTTTAGGTAAGGATGAATGATGACCATACCAACTCTACATCATTATAACATAACTAGCCACATAGAAAGGAAACGTATTGTAATATAAGTCTGACACCAGACATATGATGTTACGAATTCCTAAACTTGCAAATCAGACACAATTAAGCTATATATTCTTAAATGAGTAATTTTTTTCTCAATATGTGCTGCAATAACTGGTTACAGCACACTAATATATACAGTTTACCTACTTTGTGTTTGTTTGCGATTAGTTGGGTCCAACGTTAACGCATTTCGTGTTGTATTTTTCCTTTGTTTTTCTTCGTCTTGTGTACCCTATGTTGCCAGTCTCTCCAGATTGCCCCTTCGGTATTCTCTAACGTTTATTTACTTAGGAATCAATAGAAGCTATAATGGACTGTACTACAAATCGGTGACAATTGATAGTTGAAACACAGCTTTATTAATTGATAGAAATAAGTATATTTGGTGTTATTGTTTTGAAGTTGTAGATATGACCTATATCAGATTCTACTTTTATGCAACTTAGTTGTCTGGGATACAACATTGCACACATGTTAAAATGTTAGATACAGAATACAACACAAAGAACGTCATCATAAAATTTCACAATATTGTAAAGCTGGCCAAAATGAAAAGACTTTTAAACAAGGGAACACATATAATTACTATCATTTAATGTAATAACAGTATTCAATATTCTAATCATATTTAATTCTCGAATGTTAAACAAATAAACGAATAATCAATTTTTCTGTGTGAATTATATAAGTAATAAAATCGTTATTTTTGAACTTCTAGACAATCGATTATAAAATGTCGTTGACAAAATCTGGCACATGTTATTCTGTTCATGGAATGTCTATTTCTACCTTAGTCACAACAACAGTTTTTAGCAACGCTTTATTGACCACGGTAACCTCCAAATAATATTCAGTGTTGCCCACACCCTGACCTTTCCCAGTTATTGAAAAAGCCCCAAGTTTATTCATGCTTGGTTTGACATAGAAATGTTTCTTGAAGCATCCGTGAAACGTTGTGCAGTAACATGATGGACCCCTTGGTACACCTCTGTACTTCTCCTGACAGTCTGTTAAATTCTGGAAGAATTGCAAAAAAAACATATATTGTTGCAAAGTTGCATTAACCTTTAAATATGTATCACGTTTTTATATAAGTTCCTTTTCATATAATGGTCTAGCTCAATGATATGATCCTTTTCTGTATTTTCAACTAATATAACAGATAGTGAAAAAAGATCTTCACAATATTAATGCAGAAATGAAATTACAGTACATTTATCGTGCAGCATACTGCTAATATATTTATCTTTGCAAGTATCACATATAAACAATTCTAACATCATATATAGATTTTTTTTCTATTTTAACTACAAACATTAGCATTATGTTATATAGATAAATATTTCTTAATATACATTTTCTATGTGTAATTATATACAGAAATATGCATCAAACTAGTCTGAAAACAGTTGATGAAATTAAATGAAAAACAGAAAAACAAAAATACCACACTGTCGGAATAGTTCTAAAATCCAAACAAAAAATCACAGAGAGCCAAATTCGATACCACTAACACACAAATGTAGGAGCTCTCACTTGTATTGCTTGGTACAGGCACGCCAATGAAGAACATGGTAGGGTTAAACTAATTAAGATAGAAAGAAAGTTTTCAAAGTAAGGAGAATAAATCTATAATCATTATCTCAGTTGTACACTTTGATCATTTCAGTTTCTCGTTCATACATTTTGAAAATAATAGCAAAGACTGGATATTGAAAAAAGCCCTAATAACGTTCCAATTTTCAATTATCTTCTGTCCTACTAAAGGAATATTTACGCTTGATTCTCCCTGGGAGTGCATCACGTCGTAATCATGAAGTATATTAGTATGATTATCAAACAGTCGCCACTGTAAGTTGCTTATTCCACTGTGATAGTCAAAAGCATCCCATTCGATTCTACAAAAGTAGTTATAGAGCATGAATGTTGGTTAATTTTCTCTAACGTAAGCAGCTTATTAAATAATGGTTGGGTTGGTTTATGGTGTTTAACGCCACTTTCAACAATATTTCAGTTGTTTTCCGGACTAAAACACCGACCTGTCGAAAGTCACTGACAAACTTTATCAAATAATGTTGTATCGAGTAAACCTCGCCTGAGCGATGTTCGAAATCATAATAATAGTGGTGATATGCACTGATTGCATAGGTAGTTGAATTTCCAACTACCATACGATCATGACCACGACGGTCCCCTTCGTTAAATGAAGATATCATAATTTCTATATCTTGATATAGTGCTGATTAAACTTAATTCAGTTGATATACCTTTATACTGGTGTATATAATAAAGGATATACTAACACCGGGTAGTTTTTTGTGTAGTATAACAATAAATTACGATTCAATTAGGTCCTATATGTGTTCAACTATTATTAATTATTGAAATATAATGCGGACAAATGCCATACATTTCTGGTTCTTACTTCTATCTCTGAAGCTTAGTTGGTTACTAAGGCAACATGTTTGTATTCTTATAGAAAAACATATTTATTTTATGGAAGAAAATTATTAACCTGAGCAAATTCCGGACATGAATAGAACTTGATTTAATCAATGAATTAATAAAGGACATATCGTACAAGGGAACATAATTTCAGAAATAGTTTTTTCAGATTGATACAAACATAAAAAGATATGGTGAAATAAAGCATATTTATACATTTTACAAAGCAATTCAACGTAAATAGATGTTTTATGATACACCCTGGTGTGAATATAATTTGTATGTGTACATCTTGTCTATTATAAGTTAAAACACGAAGCCTTAAATTAGGAGTGTGCATTCATCAGAATATGTACATGTTCTATACGTTTACCTTTTTGTAATTTACAAACCCGGGCGCGAACCCACACCGTATCGGTGGTAGGCTTGTATGAGTTGTTTGATCCAACGACCTAACTCACTGAGCCACCCGGGCCCCTCATTTTTCTGGAATAACCTTCTTTAGTTTTATGTGTATGTTTTGTAGATCGTTATTTGGCCTTTTGTACTTATTCTTTTGGCCGTTGTGTTGTCTGTTCTTCTTCGATTTATGGATTCTGATTATCAACCCTTAAAGGCAAAACTTCACATGGCATATGATATAGCTACAAGGTTTCATAAAGTTTGATCCAGGGATCTCCGAGAAATGTGTCGGACAAACTTTTGGCGAAAGAAAGAAAGAAAGAAAGAAGAATAAGAATAATAATAATAAGAAACGGAGCAAACACAATATGTCTCCCAAACTTTGTTTGAGGGACATAATTAGCACGTACGACATTTTTCTGGATTTGATGTTGATTGATTTTTTGGTGTTTAAACGCCACTTTCAACAATATTTCAGCTATATCATGGCGACCAGCTTTAGTGGTGGAGGAAGCCGTTGTGTTGTCTGTTCTTCGATTTATGGATTCTGATTACCCCTTTGATATCTTCAAACTCTTCTGCAGCGAAGTCAAAAAGAATGATAAACTAACTTAATACTAGATAAATACCCATTACATATATAGTTTGGTGGTACAAGACTTTGTATCAGGTCGAGCCAGTTGTGTGAACCAGTATCACTACGAGTCGCGATAGCGACGGGTTGTGATGCGGTTAGTTCACGCAACAGGCAAAATTACTATAAATTTGTGAAAAAAACATTTGTAATAATAAGTATTACGCCTATTGCAGAATTCGGAAAAGGTCCTAACTTTACTGCCATATTAATGACGTCAGAGGATTTTGCCCAAACAAACATTAATACTTGTATGATGACGTTAAACATATAATTCAGAAGAAATTACTAATACAAAAACAGCAATTATCTTTAAAATGTGTTTTACTACAGAAGATAAACATGTACAAGATGTGAAGATTTATCAAGTCTTGTCGATGTTATGAACTATACGACTCTTAGTAAAATAATAGATCCGATTTGATTAACCTCGTCCAACTCTTTTGGGGAGCAATTAATGTTGTTCGATTTACGTTATTCTATTTTTTTTATTTATTTTTTTTTTGCAACCCTGATTTTGTTTAGTTTATCCGTAATGTGATGAATTCTATTGTTAACTTTGGTGTTAATTGTTCTAGAAAACAAAATGTGTCATTTGTGTTGAAAAATTAAAAACATAAAATACAACACTGTCAGAACAATCCTAAAAACCATTCGCCAAATCTTAGAAATAGAGGAACAATTGATACTCTAACACACAATTACACGTTACTCTCTTAACTGGCTTCGTACAGACACCTTAATGAAAGAGTGGCGGGGTAACTCCAGTATTAAACCTTCCTTGTTAGGGAAATGATGTTGAGAACATAAAGCTTTTGTCTTTAAAAAACCAATAGCTCATTTAAATTCATGGTAATATATAAATATCCTCAGATAAACATACATCGGGATAGTAAACGATGGACTCGTCTGCTAGTTTTTTTATGTTTTAAATCTTCCCTAAATTGGGTATTGATGACAATTCCCAGGGCTCTTTGCCCAAGAGCTGCGCAGTGAGTCCCCATTTAGCAGATAGGGGTTGCATGATTAAAATACGAAAGGCTTGACTGTGGAATATTGTATGTAACGTGCTTGTATAATTCTACACCCTTTCGCACATACTCCATACTCTTCAGTGACAAACAATAGTAGTTTTCCTGTTTGTTCAATATCTCCCTCATTATTGTATATGTTTTGTATGTTATTGAGTTACTTGTCTTGTCATGAATATGCATGAAATATTTATCGTGGGCGCTTAGCAACCAACAATCAATCAAATCTATTAATAGATATGATACCTGATATAGTATTAAGTATTGTTCTTTTAATTTGCTTAACGCAATACTATTTAATTGGTAGGACTGTCGTTGCTTTTATAAACATATATTTTCTGGATTCTCATTTCATTAAATAATGATAATTACGCCATTTGCGATAAGTCTTCTGTGCTATGTATAGATATATTCATTAGGCCTGCTTTCGACAACCAAACGTTTTCAACTTCCGGTGGACTTGTATCTCTATAAACTGTCACCACATCTTCAGCATGCATGTCAAATATATCATACGCCCGAACTGTAACGTCCAGTCCGTCACCATCATTCCAGTTTACAGACACCGAGGTTGATTCACTTAGGACATCTGTGGTACTGACAATTTTTTCCGGCTGTGGTGTACCATGAGAAAGAACTACAAATCTCGTTTCGAATCTTTCTATGCCTGGAAAACAAGATGTTATTTTAAAACGTATAACGAATAACTTTAGAATACTAAATAAATGGTTTCTATAAACAAAACATAAAACACAAAACGTAATCGAAAAAGTGTCGACATTGAACTTTCTCGCTAATAGATGTCATATTAACGCGACTCATGTTTACCGTTCAAACTCATGCCCTACAGATATTATGTAAAGCCTAGTGTTACGTCCTTCGTTGGTTATTTAACGCCATGATGACAAAAGTATGAGGATACCAAAGGGGTAATCAGAAGCTGTAACTCGTCAAATTCTTGACAAAACAACTGTATGTTAGTGGATATTTCAATCAGGTGGTTTTTTTTCTCATTGCCTCTCGCTTCAAAAACTAAATTAGATTTATCCTATTCGAATTGAACTAATTGTCATGAAAACAGTAAGTCATGTGACATTTTAACAGCTATAACATTAATTTTCCCCTTCTTCTTATCTCTCTCTAGCAGGAAAATACTGTTATCCATGTTAAAACATATGGCTTCCATAATACATGTAACAACAACGTTTGCGTATAGTGCTGTCCAAAATTTTGTCATATCATAATAGTCTTTACATTCTGAGTTCCGTATTGTAATGTCTGCTACGATGTCCGCATAAAAACGATGTTCGGTTCATTGCAGGTCTCGTATCTTATTTACGTTATTTGTGTTTCTTTGTGCATAGTGATGTCCAACACATATTGACTATGCGAGTAACATATATAAGAGTCTTATAGGTGTCAGGAACTGCTTGTCCTTCGTCGACTCCTGAGTACATCCCCTGATTTGATGGGGTCCGTCTTGTCCTTTGTTGACTCCTGAGTACATCCCCTGTTTTGATGGGGTCCGTCTTGTCCTTTTTTGGCGCCTGAGTACTTCCCCTGTCTTGATGGGGTCCGTCTTGTCCTTCGTTGGCGGCTGAGTACATCCCTTGTCTTGATGGGGTCGTCTTGTCCTTCGTTGGCTCCTGAGTACAACCCCTGTTGTGATGGGGTCCGTCTTGTCCTTCGTTGGCGGCTGAGTACATCCCCTGTTGTGATGGGGTCCGTGTTGCTCATCGTTCTAGTTTTCTGTGCTGTGTCTTTTATTTTGTTTGTCTTCGTTCTGTTTCTGGTGTATCCGCTGTTCCGGTTTCTCTAGGTTTTCTGTTCTTGATTGTCCCTTCGGTTTTCTCTAACGTTTATGTCAGAATGTTATGCAATTTTTTTTTATTTTATAGATAAGGAGGATATAAATCTCGTTGCATTCGAATTAAAAACATTTAGTAAGTCGGAAAAGTTATTTCAAATATAGACATAAATGAGCGTACGTGATGAAGGTTATTCCAGAAACGTGTCGTGTGCACTAAATTTGATATCTACGTTTTCATGACAGGAAATAAATGAGATGTGTATCAATGATAACAGGGTGATCGTAATGTGTCATTACATGTTTTAAGAGTAAATGTATATATCTGTAAATATGCAAATATGTATATACCTGGCACGTGTTTTTCTGATGTCGTCTTACGTTTACCATAATGATCATCATACTCAACATCAACATGTTTCCATGGTTTCACAGGTTCTAGCCACAGCAGTGAGTAGTGGTTTCCATTTTGAAATTTACCGGGCCATATCACATTGAGGACTGGATTATCCACTACAATCCACAGACAGCCTGTGGCTTTTGTAGATTCTTTGACTTTGATTATTTTATCTTTGACAAGTTCAACATGAGGGGAGTTATCATAAAAAAATAAAGTTCTGGCAGATTGTTCATTACCAGCCCGATCAATAGCAGTGAATATAACTGAATACATTCCAGGGGATTTCATATTAAACACTGCCTAAAAAATCGTAGTAGAAATGAATTATACGTAGAACACAATACGAATATGTTAAGATGAACGTGTAATAGTATACAGTTATTTAATGGGAGTGCAGGCAATAGATCAAACTATTTTTCCCGAGGTAATGTGAAAGACCAAAGTATTATATTGCCCGAGGTCAACGACCAATAGAACAATTTGGTCTTTCCTAATACCGAGGGAAATTTTGTTTCATCTATTGCCTGCAATCCCATTAAATAACTGTTTTATTACCTAATTAAAATTTTTTTTTAAATACTGTTTTCAATATTTTAATATTGTTTACAAATCAACAAATAACACAATTATCTTTTTCATAATAAACATGAAGATTCTTAAAAGTTTTAATCATTAAAACGTTTAGATTACGACGCGGAAAACGTCATGATAGAAATTCCAGATTATCGATCGATCTATTGACTGATCTATTTCCCGGGGAAATATATAGACACCTTCTGAACGTTAAACAAGATAGTCAAAAATAAAAAATACCTAATAATACGCTTAAAATTTACAATTATGTAATAATACATCATATGCATAGTACATCTATATAATCTACAGAAGCAAATCATAATTTAAATGGATTAATTTCATCTCGCGTTAAAATCTTGAATAAATAGTGAAACAGTGATAACTTACGGAAACATCGGTGTTGGGTATATTACGATCATCAGCTACTTTCGTACCGTTGTCTTCGGATAAAGCCGATCCGTCATAACCTAACTCAAATACTTCATACGCATAACTTCCTATTCCAGCAAGGTCATCGACCCATCTATCCCAATGAAGTGGTATAGTTTGCTGAAAAGGAAATAAGGATAACATTATCCATTATGACTCCATGCATAAAAACACAAAATATAACAGGAGATTTATTAAAACATTCTACAGTTTCGGAAATATATCTAGGTAGGACATCAATATTATTTATAGATGTACATACTAGTATAACGAAAGATGCACCCCTTTTATAAGGGGACGTCGTGTTCATGATCATATGGTACTTGGATTTACTACTATCTCTGTTATCAGTGGATATCACTACTAACGTTGTGAGTTCGAATCCCGTTCATGATTAGGTGTACTCTGTACAACATTAAGTGACAAAGATTGTCAGTGACTTGCGACAGGTCGGTATACTCAGATTTCCACACAAAAAAACTGCCCACCACGATATAGCTGAAATATTATGGAAAGTGGCGTTAAACACCATAACCCCTAATCCCCAATATATAAGAAAACACAAAATATAATAGCGATTTATTAAAATATTGTGAAATCTATCCAAGTAGGATATCAATATTATTTATACATGTATGTAACGAAATATACACTACGTTAAATAGATAAAACGGGGTCCATCCAATACCGACTAAGAAAGGCATGACTAGAAAAGAACAACAATTGTGGTCTAGTTCAATGAATTGTAATACAATGTATATAATAACTATATCATCATTCAGTATGGAATTATGATCATATTTTATTGTTCATGAATATTTTAAAAGGCTTTGTGAAGGAGTCATTAAATAGACATTAGAGAAAACCGAAGGGGCAATCATTGATGGACAACCCAGTGACACTGGCAACATTGGGCACACAAAACACAGTACGAAGACCAAACAAACAAACAAAAAACGCAACACAGAAAATTAAATAGATTAGTATCACTGAACCATACCAAAAGTCATGGGTGAACCATTTGCTCGCGAAGGCAAGCAGCCCCAGCCTCCCAAAAGACAGTTCAAGATTCTTTACTACAACGCTGCTCACCAGTTATATGTGAGGGTTTGCAATTTACTCTCGTACGTAAAACGCGTGCATGACCTCATCATTTAACTAAGAGGGGAGGTTTTGGCAGAGAAAACTAATTTAAACCCGCCATTTTTATTGAAATGCACATACTAAGCTAGGAAAGTAAGTGTGTGCTATTATTTGCTTTTAACTTTATTGCTACTTAATTAATGTCTGAGAAATATTATAAGTCAGTTTGACATGAATTAACACGACTTACGTTTGTTGTGACGTCAGGAGTAAACACTGGAGGTTTTGTACATTGCAATCCATGATCACGAACACACCTCTGTAGAGGTTCCATTAGATCCCAGTGAAAAGTAAAATTCCTTGACACAGTTCTGCCATTCAGGTCTACTTGAATTCTAGGCGCAGCTTCAGGATTATTAGGATGTGTATCCCTATCAATATATTTTATGTATCCACCATTTGTGATTTCGAAGGAAAATATCACCCTAAAGGTTATTAATGATATAACAATGAAAGATAAACGTTATAATTCAGAGTTTAATACAAGCATGCCGTATATGTTTTTTTAAATCAAGATGAAAAAAGTAATTTTATGTTTTTCACAGTAGAAATCTCAAACAAACATAATAGAATTAAAGCTTAGATATCAAATTTATTGCGCACGACGCGTTTCTGGAATAACCTTCATCAGGTACGCTCAAAGTTGTTTTTAATTGACGGGCGTCCGTAATCTAATTATTTTGCTGTTAATTAAATTAATATGCAACTGACAACAAGCAAAATTGGGATGTATCAAGTACGATTCTTTCTCGATCGACAATTTAGAGATGTGGCTAGAAAAAAATCTTCGTTAATTTAGTAGTATAGATACGCCTTTTGATATTTACTGATATGAAGTGGACCTTTTGTAAATAGTGCAATACTTGCCGATCATTGTGCTTGAATGGTAAATACGAGCTCCATTGTTGAAACACAACGTCAGGTTCCTTGCACTGGTAGATGTTTGTAGGTAAAGCCTTATTTACACGGCATGGTTTAACGATAGGAAGAATTGTGGAGTTTACATCTAAAATAACAAAATATATTTTTTATATTAGAACTAACCAACACATATTGGAATCCATAACCCTACGGACAAATATCCACAATTACGTGATCATCACGGTGATGTCATAATTACTCTTTCCACTAATGAATGAAATGACGCCATGGGAATAATGGTTCAAATTGTATAATCAGATAATAGAAGAGTTTGTAAACAGTTCGTTAAACTCGATTAAAGTAATTACATTATTTTACTGTTCTTGTTGCGTTCACTGCTTTCCTTCCATAGTGTTCAGTTTTCCACGATATATTTTTTGCAAACTTATTTTAGTCCTGAAGCAGAAATTAATGAATGAATCAATCAATCAATCAATCAATCAATCAATCAATCAATCAATCATGTCTATTTAATGTTAGACTGACATAGTTTACATATTTTACCTCTATGGAAATTAAGTCTCATTTCTCCACGACTTATTCCGTATCTGAAATCTGTAACAAAATGATCTCTCCCTGTGTAATCTGGTGCTGGAGGACGATCATCACTCCTGAAAACAGCTGTTACTTCAAGATGTGCCTTTTCTATCAAAATCTTATTAGTCCATCTTGTTTCCCGTGGAATGGTGTCATGTGGATTTCTTGGTTGCTCCACGTGGTCATCAGTTGGTCTTCTGCTTTGAAGTTTTGCAATTGCATAAGGTATTTTCGAATCATTCAAAACTGCAACAAAACATTTTCACAGCTGACGACATCACAAAAATGCACCGGAAATAGTATATGAATCGCTAACGCAATACCTTTCTACTCTTATATATTCTAGATATTTAACTCTAAAAATGTTGCCACAAGGAACCAAAGATTATAGAAATTATATATAGTTTCAGCATTGTGGGGTATCACTCTCCGTATGGAGCACCAAATGAATTTGTAAGAAGAAGCAAATAAGCAACTCACCGTAAGGGTGATATGTTAATGAATGCCACATTTATTGCATGCTTAATTAACAATAACGTGTTCCGAGTGGTCGCATTTTGGTCGTTGAAAGATCAAATTGTCAAACGCTACCAACTTCTCCATGTGGAAATCTAAACAATCCGACCACATAGTTCGCACAAAGGACACCTGATATCCTATATTATTTACCGTTTGTACACTTATCCACGTCAGGAATATAACTAACGTACTGATAATGGATGTTGAAATAACAGTTAATCAACTAAACTTGTTGGCAAATCATTTTTGAATGCATGCATAAGAAACCATTTAATTGAAATTGTCTTTGGGTACGTTTTATTCTACAAAAATATAGTACGATGTATGCATGCAACACTGTATACTACTATGTGATATAACATTCATTGGACAATGACTATTAAGAAAAGTGTTGGTTTAGAATAGTTCATGAAGTCTTTTGTCAAATTGTTACATTTAGTTTCAGTTATTCAACATAACAAAACATCTTACTTGTTTCACAATGATGACCACCAAATACATCTAAACATCTACAAGAACCAACGGTTTCATTTCCACAAGTTTCAGGATAACATCTTGTACTGTCCTTCCGCCAAGAATATACCTCTAAATAATACCACTTTCGTATACTCGTATGAGGGGAATGATTCATTGATGCGTTTCGACCGTTTGTTTCTGATTTTAAGAAATATGGATTACAGTTTGCGATTTGGTGGTTTTAAAAAAAAGTCTGAATACAAACTGCAAGCTCGAGCCTATCATAAGATGTGAAATACGAACTCAATACGTGGGAGTGGTCGGTATATTATTACAATCGAGATGTGGAAAATGTATAATGGCAAAGTCTAGTAGAAAGTTGACCAAAGTTAAGGGAAATGTCAAGAAATGAGACAGAAGAAGCTGTTTCTGTTGTTTCCTTTATCTCAAGTTGGTTGTGGTATATTAATGGAATTAAGTTAGCAAAGGTTGGATTATTATCTGATAAAGTAACCCATACATGTAGCACAAAGAAATTGCAATGTAAATGTTGTCATGACTGCTGATTATCGTCCGTATTTAATTATATTGAGTAAAACTCAATCCTCAGAAAATGTCTACCTACATTTAGCATCAAACTGCAAAAACGATCAATGTAAAACTTCTATATATGAACTTATATCTGCTAGTGACATACATGTGCTTTGCTAGTGACATACATATGCTTTGCTAGTGACATACATGTGCTTTGCTAGTGACATACATGTGCTTTGCTAATGATATACATGTGCTTTTAAGTCATGAATGTTGACCATATTTACTTTTTGTAGAGGAGCATTAATAGTTGTACTCTTTGAAAAAACAAATGCCATTTAATACAATGTATATGATCTGCCTTTGATGATCGCAGTTCCTCATATGGTCATATCTAACCCTGTCGATAATTACGATAATATTCAAAATAAAGGAGCAGACATGATAAGGGCAGAAATTGGCCTAAAAATAGACAAATTATAAATGAAACGTATAGCTTTCGTTGTTTCTTGATTTTATAAGACCTTTACCCCAACTACTAATTTGGTAACAATTTTCCATATTTGCACGTGCGATGACGTCACACTAGTCAATGAAAAGTCGATCGTTTCGTGAAAATATATGAAATCTAACAAGAAATGAGTATTTAATGTCAATTTTCAGTATAGTCCTTTCTCCCCTTTCCGGTGTATACCTCGTTCCGGTGCAAACGAAACATTCGAGTTAGCGCTGCAGTATACGCGCATGCGTAGATCATACTTCACGCACTGACGAACTGGAGGCGTGGTTATGTGCTGACAGATAAACATCGGCGAAAATGTTTGCAGTACAGGTAAAATTTAGTTTTTTCCTTTTGTTAGTGATTTCCATCAAATGCCCATCATGCACATATGCCTTATAGAATCACACCCCTCCTAAAAAGAAAATATTTATTCCAAACATATCAAACGTTTGTGTTCTGTCGTCTGCCATTTACAGAGCGTCCTAAACAACAATCACGTGACATTAAAGCGTTATGCTGACCATGAAAATTCTATGGAAAGCCAGATTACTAAAAATGAGCAACTTTTAGTTAATGATGAATAATTGAGTTTCTCTATCTCTTAAACACCCAACTGGGATTATTACTCTAAGTTTATTCAGTTGTAGTAAGAAAATTCATAAAGTTGTAAATATTTATGAGTGAATCAAAAAATTAAAAACAATTTCTGTTAACATAATTCTATAGCATTATAAGGAGAAAACTCAAACATTTCTTAATTATCATGAAGTTTTTTTTGTGTTGTTGTTTTTTTTTTATATATATTTTTAATTTCCCGCCCTAATAATTTAATCTTTACCAAATAATTTGTGTATTAATTTACTATATAATTGTTTAAATTATCTTTTTCAGGAGACTCCAAAAGTGAAAAAGAAACAGTATGATCCAGTTGCTTTACAGAATGCCTATAAAGCACTCCAGGAGGAGGGGATGTCTGTGTACAGAGCTTCAAGAAATTATGGTGTACCAGAGAGCACCTTGAGGGACAGGATATTGGGATTGGTATCAGCAACAGGCAAGTCCTTAAATTTTCTTTTTGATGAGGACACAGAGAAAAAACTTGTTGACCACATAAAATATATGGCCAATATAGGTTATGGATATTCCAGATGTGATGTGCTGTATTTGGCAACAGATTTAGCCATTTCATTAGGAAAAAAGAAACCAACAGATCCAATCTTGTCCAACAAGTTCTATTACAAATTTCTAGAACGGTGGCCTGATTTAACTACCAGTAAACCACAGAAATTGAACATGCTTAGAGCAAGATGTGCTTCCAAAGAACAACTTTCAAATTATTTCAAAGAGCTTGGCACAATAATGACCCAAAATGGCCTTCATGACAAACCTCATAAGCTTTACAACATTGATGAGAGTGCACTGCAGACAGAACATACACCTCCAAATGTGGTACACAATATTGATACAAAACCCCAGTCTGTCACATCTCCAAGATCTTCAAATGTTACTATTATTGGAGCTGGCAATGCCATAGGAAATGCAATTCCACCTTACTATATATTTCCTGGGAAGAAATTTGACAGATCACTTCTCTTAGATGGAACACCAGCTGGTTCAGATGGCCAATGTTCTCAGACTGGATGGTCAAACAGTGACACATTTAAGACGTACCTTGAGAAACATTTTCTTAAATATGCAAAAGATGTCAACACTGGTAATCCTACACTAATTTTATTTGATGGTCATCGTTCACACATCTCTCTCACACTTCACAAATGGGCTGAATCCAAAAATCTGCTGTTATTTGTACTTCCACCACACTGCAGCCATATTCTTCAACCCTTAGACGTTGCATGCTTTGGTCCTATGAAGTCCTTCTACAACAGAGAATCACAACTGTTTCTACGCAAGAACCCAGGATGGAAAATAACAAAATTTAACATTGGGAAATTATCAGGAACAGCCTACCAGAAAGCCTTGTCAGCAGGAAATCTTACAGCTGCCTTTAAGAAAACTGGAATATTTCCTTTTAACCCAAAAGCTGTTGACAGAGAAGAAATAGCCCCAGCAACTATTTACAAGAAATCTAACCCTGATGATCATGTTGATGATGGGCAACCTGAGGTGATTGCAGACTGTACTCAAGATTCTGAACATGCTGAAAGTCAGGAAGAAATTCCAAGCAGATCAACAGAGGGTCAACTAGAGAAAACTCCACCAGCAGACGACAACTCTTCTCCACATGATGAAACTGACACTAACAAAGACATTGTACTGAATCAGGAAAACAACAGCCAACCATTATTACCTGAAGAAGTCTCAGTAACTCCTATTTATGTAGCTGAACCAATTGTTGAATGTGCACAGATACCTTCTAAAGTCGATAACTTCCTTGAAAATATGTCAATTGTGTCTGTAGAGAGAACTGAAAAGAAACGTAATTATTTTACCTGCACTGGGTACTTAGGAAAGAAGAAAAATCTTGACTATCTTAGCCAGAAAGAATCCAACGTAAAAACTAAAAAGAAAGCCCAGTTTAAACCACCATTTAAGAGTACCAAGGAAGCGAAAGGTGATGTTCAAAATCAAGATAAAGTCGACAAACAGAAATCAGAAACCAAGTCTGCACCAAAAAAGAAGACACCAGTTAAAAGAAAACAAAACAAATCACAAGTTGCTGTCAAAAAGGAGAAAGTTGCTAAAATGTTGGAAAATGGACCTGCTGCAGTGGCAAGCACATCTGGACTTTGCAAGAAAGGAGGCCCAATACCAGTAGACACAGAATCTGAGAGTGAATTGACAGATGATGAAGAACCATGCTGTGTATGTCAAAAGAGCTCACCAGATGGAATCCATCAAGTCTATGGCATTTAATTTGTACAATGGGCACAATGTGACAATCGTTCATGTAACCACTGGACTCACCTTCGATTTTGTTGTGATGTCCGGGTTGTAAGGAGAGGGGACAAGTTTTTCTGTCCCCACTGTAAAGATCAGTAAAAGTTAAATTGACATAACACCATAGAATTTATGTTTTGTTCTGTTCTGTTTTGAAAAATTCTATGGTTAAATTTTACTGTTCTTGTTCAATTGTTATTTATTAGAAAAAAAATTCTGCAAAAATATGTTTTATTTGGTTAAAATCACAATTAATAATGTAAAATTTAATTTAAAAATCATGAGTCACATTGTGTCCCACCGGTGCTTCCATACAATCAGAATTTCTCATTGCACCGGAACGAGGTAAACAAACTTCAAGATGGCGCCCTTCAACAACCAAACTTTGTAGATGTAACTAAAGGTTAGTATGCAAGGTTGCAGTTTCAGTTTTACATTTTTTGGAAGTTAAATGCATGTATTTTCTCTAGATTTTTTTTATTTCTTTCGTGCACAGCAGATCGGTATCGAAATTTACCGGAAAAACATTTGACCACCGGAACGGGGTTAAAGCAGTATATAACCACAAGCAGGTACCACCGGCATATTTTAGTATGATGTTTAATATACATAAACACATATCTCATTTAATTTTTATGTTGGTACCCGAGTGTGGAGAGTATGAAATCTGCAATCAAAAAATAATGTTAAGGTCGATTTCT
This sequence comes from Gigantidas platifrons, assembly GCA_002080005.1. NCBI lineage: Eukaryota > Metazoa > Mollusca > Bivalvia > Mytilida > Modiolidae > Gigantidas > Gigantidas platifrons. The sequence continues at coordinate 45,248 of MJUT01058764.1, read as the reverse complement.
CGTTAGCGGCCATTTTTTTATTGACCGTTTTTATCCGTAATAGACAGAAATCGAAATCGACCTTTTAATCTCATCCAAAATAAAGTTGGTTATCGTAGCAGTTTTGCTACGGGAGTAGAACTTGAACAATTTTTATGAAAAAGTTTTGACTTTATTTAAAAATAGAAAAAAACGGCTCAATTTTGGAGGTGATTACTGCCGACCTGATTGTGCATCGAGTCCGACGTGTTCTTTTTTTTTCTAACCCTCAGTGGAATTTCATGTGTTACTATACTAAATATTATCCCCACAATTCACAAAAAGTACAGAAAACAAAACAAACAACCAAAAAGAAAAATCACGTAGTATGGATTATCTTAGAAATTAATTAATTGGACATGTAAACGACACATCGGAACTCTCTATTTTTAGTAGTCCCTTTACTTTTCATTATTTTTTTATTTTTTTTTATTTTGACAAATATCATTTGTTAGCTCTTTCGCAAAGTGAATTCCCGATGAATAATTGTAATAACGTAAATTTTATATATATATCGAACTAACACAAGTTTTCAAACGTTTCAGTACACTAAATGATATCTCATCAGTAGCGCTTGCTACTGGCATGCTTAACAAAACACATAATATTGTATCCATAGAAGGATAGAGAACTGGATTTGCACAATCTAGGATGGTAAAAAGCAGGGCATATGAGAGGAGGGTTCAGCCGGTACATCGGTATGGGGCACGGACAATCAAGAAAGGGCCTGTGAATCTCTGAAGGGCCCCATAGCATTATTCATTGACGTTTTATTTTGATTTTTTCATTATTTTTTGGTATATTCAACTCAAATCCACAGTTTTGAGAGAAGTTTCAGCCTGTTCTCAGACCCCAAAGCAGTATTGTTACGCCTTGCAAAATTTCTCTTGGAGGCCCTGTTGCAGGGTTACCTGTAAAATGCTAAATGAAACACGGAACGAAATGAAACGAAACGAAACGAAATCGAGACGAAATAAATCGAAACGAAATTGACCGAAACGAAACGAAACGGAATAATACAAAATGAAATAAAAACATATTTTGACGAAACAATTTCTTTGGGAAATACAAGACAAAAATTAAATGAAAAAAAATAGAGAGAGTATCATTTAAGCGTAGAAAAAGATAGTTCATTGTT
>MJUT01058764.1:32708-43323 GCA_002080005.1 Gigantidas platifrons | reverse complement strand
GATGAATCAATCATTTCGTCATTGCTAGATGAAGAACGATTTTTTTTATATAACCTGGAAAACAATGAACTATCTTTTTCTACACCTAACTGATACTTTCTCTATTTATTTCATTTAATTTTTGTCTTGTCTTTCCCCAAGAAATTGTTAGTTAAAATATATTGTATTTCATTTTGTATTATTCCGTTTCGTTTCGTTTCGGTCAATTTCGTTTCGATTTATTTCGTTTCGTCTCGATTTCGTTTCGTTTCGGTAAATTTCGTTTCGTTTCGTTTCGCTTCGTTTCGTTACGTTCCGTTTCACATGTTTCGTTTCGCGTTTCATTTCGCATTTTACAGGTACCCCTGTTGCAGATACATCATCATAATTCTTTTTTCACAACCTATAATAAAATGAAAAAAAGTATCACATCGTCGGAAAAGTTCAAAAAATTCAATAGAAAAATCGTAGAAATAGGAAAATTCGATATCCCTAACACACAATATACACGACCACTCACTTTCCTGACTTAGTACATGTACTTCAGTAAAAAGTGACTGGGTTAAACTAGATGGATTATAACTTGCCATTGTCTTAAGAAATACCAATATAGCCACATCTCCTCTGAACTGTCGATAAAAAAAATCATAATATACTAGACAGGTAGCATGTGCATCGTACTTGATAATTTCGCAATTAATATCTCGAATGTGCAATAGCGACTTCCGCCCAACATGAAAACAGGACAGATTGATGTACTTGATAAATCACTCCATCCCCTCTCCCCAACGTATGAAAAATAGAAATAGCTTTATGTGATTTAAATACGTACTAACTGCATTACATGTAAACTGCATGATGCTGTTTGATAAAGAGCTTTAACTAGAACAGGAACAAATGAACACCTGAATGAAATAGTGTTGTAATTAAAGATAATGAACGTGATATAGAAGTTTGAAAGAATTTCAATGTTTATTATAAATGAGGTTGAAACAAGTCACATTTTGATATCAATTCGGTTGTATTTCACTTTGACGATTTCAATTACGGAAGACGGACCGCAACCAGGAAAATATGAACACCTGAATGAAATAGTGTTGTGATTAAAAATCATGTACGTGATGTACAACACTGAAAAATATTATTATTATACATTTTATATCCTAATTTTTTATAACCTGACGATGTGCACGCCATGGCGTGACAACGTATATGCAGCTACACCTCTGGAACAATTCTTCAGCTATACCGTGGCGAGAGCAAGTTAAGTTTATATCAAAATGGTGCTGTCTGGTTTGTTCTAGACTAACACACTTAGTTGGAATTTGTAGTGCCATCTCACTGCTCCGCGGATAGACATGGGGATTCACACATTATCATATCATGAGTCCGAGCCAACCAATTTTTGCTATAATGCTTTAATCTCGTCTGCTTAGCAGAGATGCAACACATACCAATTGTATACAACTTTTAATTACAAATATAAAAAAGAAGTAAAGTTAGAGAAATGAAGTAAGGAAAACGGATCGTATAATAAAGGTTAACATTGCTATCGTTGCCTTGCTTAGTGCCGACTGGAAAAAATCTGACATAATGAACTGAAATTGATCACTTTTATACAATTTAAACCATAAAAGTGTTTAAAAAAACAAAGAACACGACTAATTCTCATAAAGAAATATATATTTACGGTTAACATATTGTGTTCGTTTTTGGCAGAATATTTTTTTTTTCAAATCTTAATAGCATAGTATACATGTACATTAAAACTCAAAGGGAGAAACTATAAAGTTCAGAAAAAATCCCATTAGAAAGGGTAATATATAAGACTTCCTAAATGTTGTATTATTGTGGCCAGAAATTGTTGTGTGGTTACTGTGATGTGCTCGTCACATGGATATTGACTTTAGTAATGACTGGAGTGCAAATCTCACCGACACTAAAAGTTAATTGATGATGACAATGAAGTGAATCTTCTACTGCAGAATATAATGCACCTATGACATTGGATTTTTTCGATAAGCATTATTATTTTTGATTACCATTATCACAAAGAAGTACAAGTATTTACCCTTGTCCATCGATCTGCACGTCCATACGACCATGCACCCTAAGTTTTGGTTAACTTATGGATATACGTCAAGATCTTGAATATAATAAATGGTATTGTCACGATAGTACAGTAATGATATTTTGTATTGGATAATGCCTGATTTTGTCCTTGATATGTCATTGTTGCCTCAGTGTTACCCTTAAGCACCGTTGCTAATTATGTAGGAATAGGTTCAATTTTCATTTACTAGATAGGTATGATTAAGCAATGGATTTTGATAAAAAGCACAACAATATTTACTAATTGTTAGGTCACTGTTAGCTGAGAGTTCGAATAAAATGTGCCTTTAAGACTAGACATCAGCTACTAGATATAGCTTAGCAATCATATGCGGGCATTATATGATTCCCCGATAGTACATTTATTTTGGCCATTGTGTTGTCTGTTTTCCCCCACTATAAGATGTTGTATCTCGGGTATTATTAATTTAAAGAAGAACAAAATATCTGAACCTTTAGCCATACAGTGATTTCATAGGTTTTCATGATTTATTTTATTATTATAGTATTATAGTTTCTTAAGGTATGCAGGTAAAATACAATTAAGAAGATTTGACATCTCAAGGTCTACGTTAATTTGTCATTTTTTCTTTTCTGTTTGATGTTTACTTGTTACCTCGTTCGGACGAACTTACGCACGCGACGTACGTCCGTTCAAACGATTTTTCCGTGCCATGTAACGTTTGAAGCCTTAGCCAATTGATTTGATATATGAATATGTTGTTTATAACAACAAATGACAGATCAACTAGATTTTGGGGTAAATTGGGTGAAGGGTTTTCAGTTAGAAGGGCATCCTTGTCCATGGACACATTTTAAATTTTGTATTATTCAACGTGGATTATATCCTCTCCTGCCGCTGTAGCGACTGCTTTACCATGTTATGCAGTTGGCTTGGTTCCTTTGACATTCTAATTACTAATAATAATTTCCTCTCATGATTTAAAAAATAAAAAGATTCATTCGGCTATAAAAAGATAAAAAAAAAAAAAACAATTTACAGAGCTCAACATTGACGAGTTTCTGCGGTTGCTAGGGATATTATTTGGTTACTNTTGTTCTGGGCAATCTGAAGTTTGTTTTTAATGTCTGTGAAACACCAGCATACCACGAGGAACATGAATAGTCAAAGTGACATTGGATTAGAGCCGTTGTAAGAGTTTTGCGAGTTTCAGTTGACAAGCACCTCTCTTTACGGTACATAAATTTAAGTCTAGAATTTACCTTTTTTATTATTGAGTTAACTGTAATTTCTCCTGATAAATTTTGGTCTATGTCTATGCCTAAATATTTAAGTTTCGGTTGCGATTGAATGATATGATTGTTACACTGGATTTGAAAATTTTTTACTTTCTTCAATTTACGTTTCAGTCCAAAAATAATACATTCTGTTTTGCCTAAGTGTAAAGACAACTTATTGTCAACGAGGCAGCTGCTACACTTCTGTTAAATTTTAATTAAATACCAACAACGTTTATACAAAAGGTCAAGGTCAGCATGACGGGTGGACGAGGTGTGTTTTTGGTCTCCGCATTTTATGTTTTTATTGCTGGTTATATCAACAACTATTACAAATTGTCAATTCCCCCTACAAATTTAATATGTAGACATCATTATTTTGACTTTTCTGGTTTCAATTCTTTGAAAAAAAGTGATTTTGGAAAGGTTTTAATCTTTGATATAAAAATATTTTTGACATGCGAGGTTAATTTTGATCATGGAACTCGTCATGCACGAATGAAAAATATTTTTGTCAACTCTCGTCAGCACACTTTTTCCAAAACCTCTACCGGGTCTCTTTTTCTATTCTTTCTCTTACAAAGTGGTAATAGCCATCCACATCCAGGGCCAAATCCATCTAAACGGAATCCAAAATATCCGTGTAGTAAATGTTCAAAGGGCGTCATAAAAAGTAGTAAATCTATCAACTGCTCTATTTGCGACCAGAAAACCCACACAAAATGTACAAATATCACTAGCAACCAAATTTCTAAAGTAAAAACGCAAAATGATGTACACAATTTTTTTATTTGCGATCAATGTACAATCAAATCCCTTCCTTTTAATCAAAATAAAAATGTTGTGGAAGATCAACATCAGTCTTTTGAAAAAAGAAATAATTTTGAACCCAAAACTTCATTTGAAGATTCGGACCATTTTTAATTTTCTAATCAAAGGGGCCTTCATTTTATTCATCTTAATGCTAGGTCACTGCTCCCAAAAATATCAGAATTAAAAATTATTGCATGTAAAACCAAAGCCGCAGTGATATCTATTTCGGAAACATGGCTCGACGATTACCGATGCAGAAATCTGGATTGAAAATTACAGTATTGTGAGGAAGAATAGAACTAGAAATGGCGGTGGAGTTTGCTCTTATATTAGAGATGACATCTCTTTTACTTTAGTACAAGACATCTCAGTCGATGAGCTAGAATCTGTATGGATAGAGTTGTTATTACCTAAATCCAAACCTATAATAGTAGGAACTTGCTATAGGCCACCAAAGCAAAACAATTTTCTGGAACTGTTTGACCTTATTCTGAACAAAATAAGACCAGAGTGTGAAATCATAATTCTTGGCGATTTTAATATTTGTATGAAAAACAAAAATTCTGATATATACAAAAAATACTCGAATATCCTTAACATGTATGCATTGGAACAATTGATTTTCAAACCAACGCGAATTTCATCATCCAGTAGTTCATTAATAGACCATATTTTATGTAATACTAGTGAAAAGATTTGCCAATCCGGTGTCATTGAGGTTGGAATTAGTGACCATTTTGCCATTTTTTGCACTAGAAAAACAACTAGAGAACACACAGGTAAGCAGAGTACTGTACGTATACGATCATTAAAACATTATACACAAGAAGCCTTTATAGAAAAACTTGAACAAACTGACTGGTCGGAACTCTATCTATGCAGAAACGTAAATCAAGCATGGGAAATTTTCCGAAAATTATTTCAATCAACTTTAAATTCAATAGCTCCATATAAAGAAATAAAAATTAAACAGAATTCCGAACCATGGATGACTTCAGAAATTTTAGATAATATTAGAAAACGAGATCAATATTTAATATCATATAAAAAAACAGGTAGTAAACATTTATATTTGGATTACTGTAAATTGCGAAATTTGGTACAAAGAAATGTAAAAAAGGCTAAAGAAGAATACGTCGCAAATAAAATTGAAGAAAACAAAAACGCTCCGAAAAAATTATGGGAACAGCTGAAAACTTTAGGTTATAGTTAAAAAAAAACCAATGCTTGTGTTGTTCTGAAGTTGGATGGTCAAAGTTGTCATAATTTAAATGACATCGCAAACATTTTCAATAATTTTTTCACAACCGTGGCATCGAAGCTTGTTGAAAAGTTGCCTCCATCTCCAAATATATTCCACGTAGCCTCTACTCTTTTCCAACAGTTTTATAGTAGAGTTAATATCAATAGATTACAACTTGAAATACGTCCTGTGTCCAAGGAATTTATATATAAGGAATTGTGTCATCTTAATTCATTTAAGTATGGCTCCACGTAAGGATCATGCAAAATCAAGAAAAAGTTATTTACCTTATGTCACCAATTCTCTCAATATTTTGCTATATGACACATTTTGAGTAAAAATAAATGTATATTCAAGGACAAGTGTTTATTTGTGCTATTTTTGCTATTATACCCAAATTAAAAACAGAATGGTCACATTTATTTTACTATCAAAGTATGTAAAAAGGTTGGATATCAGAACACATTATCTCCTGTGAACAGGCGATTTGTAATAAACTGTATAGCACAATGAAAAATATAGGATCTCCTCTACAAAATATAATTTTTTTTCATTTGTAGCCTAGTATCATTTTTTTGTTATTTTAGTTTTAAATTAACCGCTATAATCACAATTCCAAGAAAGATAACTCTTGTTGAACTTCAAAATGAATAACATTTGACTTCTTTCAGGTTGTAAGCTAAACCTTTGGAGTAAAAATCTTTAATCACATATTTTTATTTTTAATTGGTTATAAAAGCAATACATTTTGATGATGAAATTAATTGATTTAATATTTTTTCTGGTTTTTTTTCATTCTGTCCGTATATTGTTATCACTTCCGGTTTTGCTCAAGTATCACTCACCTAAATGGACTGTTGTACTCTAAAATTTGACAAATTGTAAAATCTTAGCTGTATATAAAAGGATTTTTATGCTAAGTGTGTGTGGGTAGGACTTCACTGTATATATGTACACAATCAAATTCGAATGGTGGAGGGAATACGAGCACTGTACATAAACGGAGCACCTGTTCTACATACTGACGTATGGTTCTCCTACAGAGGGGGTTCAAGATAAAGAAGAAGAAGAAGATTGAGAAATTTTGTTGTTGCTCATGCAAAATATAGGCCTAATCCTGGAAGTATAGAGTAGAAGCTTTCTTCGGTAGTCTAATCTCAACGAGATTAGTTGTGTTCACTGTTGTGACTTGTGTCAAAAATATTGTCATTTGAGGACAGACTCCGTACTTTTTACTGGATATATATAATTACCACCTTTGGAATATCGTCGTGATAGGAATGATATGATCCAAGTATACAGGGCCCTACATCAGTACATGGTATTGACGGCATCGATTGGATGAAACTTTCTACATTGGTAGAGTAGGGCTTTTTACAACGAATCTGCCTCTTGTAACAGTATGCACATAAATACATTTTGTACATCATTATGATTGCAAACTCGTGGTAGACTTTCGACAGAGTAAAAGTGGCACTCATCATCAACATACAGGAAATTAAAGACATTTAGAGGACTCCGTTCCATAGCCAGATAATCTTGGAGGATTATGGTATTTTACTACTTGTTGAAATAGTATGTTTACAATCTTTTTATTCTTATACATTTTTTATATAATCACAAGATAAAGTTTTTCTTAAAGTAAAATTTGGTTAGATTTACATAATAAAAATAATTTCTGAAAAATATATCAAATTTACAGGATTGGATTGACTACTGTATAATGTTTTGTTTAAATACAAATTCCACAATTTAAAAACAAAATATAATTTTGGTGTTTAGTGCCACTTTCAGCAATATTTCAGCTACATTGTATATCAGAATATTTGGATGTCACCGCAAAGAAAATAAGGACATACTGTGATACAACAGTTACATTAACAGCTAGATAGTCATTCTTCATGAGTCTGGACAAAACTTTACATAGAAAAAGGATGGATGCTCAGAAAAACCTATAACATTTTTAAAATGCAAAAGTTAATGTTTATTAAAACTCAAAACATCTTTTAATGTCTTGTAGGGATAAACACATCATTGCTTGGAAATCTTGTGAAATTGGAGATGGTATTTTATACACAGAAGATGATGTCAAGAAAATATGTCCAACTCCATCATCACTAGGACTTGTCATTCATGAATCATTCATTTTGCCATCAAAAAAAGGGATAATGTCAAGAAAAAAACAGAAAATGTAAATAAGGATACCATAGGAAATGAAATTGTGACATCTGACCAACTTGTAAATGCAATACAAGGCACATTTTCCTATGCACAACCCAGATGTACTACAAATTTTATTTATTTTGTAAAAAGAATAGGAGACTAGAGTTTTTGGTCATTTGTCAGTATTAAAGAAGGTGAAGAATTGCTACAAGGGAGGTGGACTGGTGGAGGCCATTAATTTTTTGCTAAATGATAACTGTAATTCATCTATAGTATATTATCATTAAAAAAAAATCCTAGTTTCTATATAATTTTTGTCTAAAGTGGCACTATCTCCTTAAGCTTCATATTCACTAATTCAGATTGCATTTTTTTCAAGACTTTCACTACCGTCTTGAAACCCAAAGAAACAAACAGTAGAGTGAGTGATTGTTATTTACAAGAATTGTAACTCAAACTCAGCAATTTTCAGTTATACCATGGCGTAAGCAAGTTAATTTTCAATGAGATGATGTCCGTTTAGTTGCATTTTTAGCTCACCTGGCCAAAGGCCAAGTGAGCTTTTGTCATGGGTAAGCGTCCGTCGTCCGTCCGTTAGCTTTTCAACCAAACTTAACATAGATGTTCATTGGATGGTCCTCTACCATATTTGTGTTTTTGGTGTAGATCGGAAATTCAACATGGCTGCCAGGGCCAATAATGTGTTCTGATTGGTCAAAATTTTTTAAATCTTCTTGTTAGAAACCACTAAGCCAATTGAATTGTGACTTTACAGGAATGATCATTGGGTGATCCTGTACTAAACTTGTGAATCGTTTGCTGATCGGAAATTCAAGATGGCCGCCATGACTCGACTTAGTTTTAACATAGGACCCTATGAAAAAAATGTTTAAAAGTCTTCTCCTCTGAAACCAGCAAGTCAATCTAAAGCAAACATGGCATGAATGGTCCTTAGGGGGTCAACTTTCAAAATTATGTCCTGTGAACCCAACTTCCATCCAAGATGGCCACCGTCAGCGGACATAGTTTTAACATAGGACCCTATGGGAAAATTGTTTAAGTCTTCTCCTATGAAACCAGTCAGTCAATTTAAAGCAAACATGGCATGGATGTATACTTTTAAAATTGTGTCCGGTGACCACAACCTCCATCCAAGATGGCTGCCATGATCATGAGCAGACATAGTTTTAACATAGAACCCTATGGGATTTGAATAGTAACTTAGATGTATTCGGCATGCAGACATTCATAAGAGGACTTATGTCGGGTGAGCGATACAGGCTCATCTGAGCCTCTAGTTATAGTATTAGTTCATTGAAGCAACAGTCTGTGGATAGACATGTTGTCCCACTCGGACACATTATCCTGATTCCGAGCCAACCGGTCTTTGCTCTTTCTTCTTAATGCTGCGTGCTTAGCACAGAAGCAACAAATTAAATACCAATTGTATGGTTTTTGGTTTAATTTACAAACAGTAGAAGATGGAGATCTAGAATCAACTATTCAGATGACATAAGTTGTTGATGCTATGAATTCTGTGAACTCTGAATAATTTAAATATTTTGTTCTAGACTGGCAAGACATACATGTACATGTAGGTATTACTGGCATTATTTATAGGAGCCGTCTTTATACCTAGGACAACCAAACAAGCTTATGGCATTACTTTGATCTCATTTTTACAGTCTAGCGACCATGTAAAAGTTTTTGTTTTTTTTTTTGCATGAAAGGTCAATAATATTTGGTGTAGCCACTGTATATTTTCCTTATGTTGATATGTTTAAAACAAATCAGATTATCATGTCGTGAAGAAAATTTCATGTGATGTTATAGAAATGTTTTTAAATGAACAAGCTACAATGTAGATGTCAAAGATGGAAAACAAACATGTACATGTAAAAAATGTACATGTTTCTATGAAAAAATAGACTGATTACATTATAGGAATTTATAATGTTAAAAAGAGCGGTCATTTGCATACATGTAATATGATTTGAAAAACAGGATACAACCCTCTGGCACATTGTAAAAAGTCATAAGATTGTAAATCCCTGGCGTTCTTGAAATAAGCACGTAAATTTGGCCTGCTGCTCTTCAAACAATGGCAACTTACTTAATCATTTTTTTAGGTTTATATTTTTAATATAAGTTATAATGTAATCAGGACAAGCACCCCATATTTGTATTACATATAAGTTTATAGTAAAATATTACTACAACAAATCTTAAGTATCTAAAAAGTAACTTAAAATAATAGTACTAGTATTGTACAATAAATGTATAGTACTAGAATTATACAATAAATCTATAGTACTAGAATTGTACAATAAATCTATAGTACTAGAATTGTACAATAAATGATTTGATTTGATTTTTGGTGTTTTAACGCCACTTTTAACAATATTTCAGCTATGTCATGGCAACCAGTTTTAGTTGGAGAGGGCAAGCAACTGGTAAACTTTTATCACTTGTGGCTGTGAGTCGAGTGCACCCTTTTTTGTAATTTACAAAGCCGGGTCCGAACCCACGCCTATTCGGTGATAGGCTTGTATATCCAGCGAACTAATTCATTGAGCCACCCGGGCCCACTGTATACAATAAATGTATAGTACTAGAATTGTACAATAAATGCATAGTACAATAAATATTCTAGTACCATAATGGCATACTACCTGAAATAATTTACGATTGGAAAATTAGCATATTTGATTTTAAAAATGATTGAGAAATTAATGCTAGAAAACAATTTATGTTGTGTTCGAATTGCACGTTTATCAAACTCTGTGTTTTTGTTTCCATGGAAACCATGAACATTACATTTGTATTTAAATTTTCATTGTTATCAGTTTAAGACTTGGCAGTTAGTTATAAAATCAGTAATATGGATATTTGTGTGGCCAAAAGAAAATTTTAAGATTTTGAAATGTTTTATTTTTGTTTCCATGGCAACCATTCACATAATTTAAGGTTAAAAGTTTATTTAGTAGTTAGCAGGGGCGTAGCTCCCTATACGCAAAGACGCAATTGCGTACACATAAAAAAATCAGCAAAAGACGAAATATGCGT
>MJUT01058764.1:0-23670 GCA_002080005.1 Gigantidas platifrons | reverse complement strand
TGGATATCATATAAATAATGCAAAACACACTGATCTGGTTTACAAAGATTCCTGACTGCAGTATTTGCTAAAATATGGACCTGGTTCCTTTATTTCTACAAGGCTGAATCCCCATTACAGATGTGATTGCATTTCGGAGGGAAACATGTAAGATGCAATTACATTTACATTTGAGGTGCTAATTCAATGTAAATAAATCATTACAGTCTATGGAAAAACCTACCTCAGATAGCATACACCTTCGAGCCTTCAATTGTAAAAGTTTGAATTTGCAGTTCACATGAATATTGATTTATATCACATATAGTTAGATTTCCACTGCTCGTTCTTGTTCAAATTGTTAACCCTCATTGCTATGGTTCCATAGACCAAATAGCTAAGAAAATATGGTGATACATTTACTTTAGATTCTGTTTAAGACGTTTAGAAATGGCAGGTGGTAGTTTATCTTTTAAAAGATAATATTTATATTTTTCAGGTTTTATACAAAAACGCTTGGTATTAACGCTTCAATTCGCACATCACGAATTAGAGTATTTCAAGCTTGACTAAATCCATATATTATGTTATATAAGGTAGGTGATCGCTGGATACCTGAAACCAAGCAAAGTGATCACTGATTATCTTTTACATTGTCCTACAAACGCAGCTTGTGAAAGCAATAAGTTTGCTTATACTAGAATTTGGAATATAATGTTGCCAATTTGCAAATAGATGTCTGTAGAATCATCGAGCAGCCATTTATAGAGCTTTATCACAATCACCAATCGTGGTTTACCATGATGTTTTGGCTTTGTCGAGATCTTTGCAATAAGTTTAAGTGGTTGGTTCGTATTGTTCATCTTGTACAATTTCTCCTAAATTTTAAGTAGTTGGTTCGTGTTGTTTATTTTGTCCTAATATTGGTTTACCTTCTTATCTTCTGATGTTGTGATGTCCATTACGATTTCTGCTAAATAACGATGCTCTGTTTGTCTTACCTCCAGTTATTTATGTTATTTGTGTTTGCTTGTACTGGCTACACCAGTAACATGAGGATGTCTTATAAGAAGCAGGAACTGCTTACACCTGACAGTGCTCATCTTTTTCTTAGATTTCTGTGTTGTGTTTTGTTTCCCCAATGTTGCAGTTTCCCTGGATTGTGCCATCGTTTGTATTTTATATCGTTTATTTATATATTTGAATTGTTGATAAATATAACAACAGAACCAACACAATTTTCAAACTACTGTATATTCGGATTTTTACTACATTGCAATTTAACCTGATCAAATCTATTGCAGGATATGTACCATTTATATCCCTGCTATGAATGTCATAAAGACGTAGACCTTACATCAACAGAAGTACTAGTCCATAGGATATGTTGGCCATCAATGTTTCCTATTAAAATATATAGAACAGGTAATTTTTCTGTTAGTTTTGTATCTTGTTGGAATATATACACTGGTATATCGTACAGACTACGAAGGATAACGTTGTTATCTCAGACAAGTTATGCTGAGTTATCAACTGCTCGTTCATGTACTTTCTCCAGTATTATATAAGCATTAAAATATAATGGTCATGGTATTTGTATACATTATCATAGTGTGGTATTTTGTGAATTTGTATCTGAATGCATTAAATGGTCATGTCACAAAGCCACGTCTACCAACATGATTATTTACTAGCATTGCAGGAGTAAAGTAGCATCTTGTATAACAGGACAGGTGACAGATGAAGTAAGTGTTGTTGTATTTGTTGTATTTAATGTCTAAAATAAAACTGACCAATTCATACTAGGAAAGTTAAATCTTACAAATTGCATGACTTCATTCAGATATTTGTAATTCAGTTCGTTTTCCAATATCATATACTATTTTATATGCTTCATTTATTATAATATTAATTATTAATCATGCTATCTAAAAGTTTATTAACTAGCACATTTTGGAATCATAAACTATTATACTCTTTTTTATGAAAGTTGATTTAATAGGTATTCTGTTTTATGTACTTTCAATTCAAGACAAGCATAAGATATGTACAATTACTTATGCATCACATTCAAAACAACACATTGAGCAATATAAACCCTACTGAACCACAGAGTTAAATTATATGCTCCGGAAGTGTAAGGAGTTCATGTTCCACAAGTGGCCCCGGTGATGGTCAAACAGCACAAAGAAGAAAGAACGAAAGCACAAACAATGATCTACAAAACATCACATAGAAAACTAAAGATTGAGCAACACGAATCGCACTAAAATCTGATATTCTATATATACACCGATTCACATGTTGCAGGGTAAGTCGGTGAATGGGACCCCAACCCTTCCCTCGTGGTATTTGGATCCCCGTGGGCAATACATTTATAAGCAAATGACAAACGAACTTGTACTAATACGCTTCCACTCAAAAAGACCACATACTATCACAAAAATGAATGACAACATAAACATAAAATATTATTTGATATTAATACTTATAAAACTAGATACAAATGCTAATCTGATCAGGGGCGATAATTCTTGTAGATTGGAAACATATTATTCATTTTATCTGCATATGGCTTTTTTAACTACAAACAATAAAAGAACAACCTAAAATATATTCCAAGAAAGAAAAATAACTTGTGCATCACATTCATTTTCATTATCATTGAAGCTGTCCTGTTATTGACGATTGTTAATGTTAACGGTTAGTGAAAGCTTAAAACAGTAATCTTAAATATTATATAAATCATTTTGATATTTGATGTTGGAATTGTTCCGACTTTGTTGTATTTTATGTTTTCCACATTATTTGTGAATTTGTATCTGAAGTATAAAAGGGTCATCTCACAAGCCAAGTCTACCAACAGGAATATTTACTAGCATGGCAGGAGTAAAGTAGCATCTAGCATTACAGGACAGGTGACAGATGAAGTAAGTCATGTTGTATTTAATGTTTGTACAGCGGCTAAAATAAAACTGATCAACTCGCACTATGAAAGCTAAATGTTACACTTTGCATGACTTCATTCAGATATTTGTAATTCAGTTCGTTTTCTAATATCATATTCTATTTTATATGCTTCATTTCTTATTATATTAATTATTAATCATGCTGTTTAATAGTTTATTTACTATTACATTTTGGTACCATACAATATTATACTTTTTTTCATGAAAGTTGATTTAATACATGTTCTGTTTTATGTACTTTCAATTCAAAACAAGCATAATATATGTACAATTACTTATGCATCACATTCAAAACAACACATTGAGCAATATAAACCCTACTGAACCACAGAGTTAAATTATATGCTCCGGAAGTGTAAGGAGTTCATGTTCCACAAGTGGCCCCGGTGATGGTCAGACAGCACAAAGAAGAAAGAACGAAAGCACAAACAATGATCTACAAAACATCACATAGAAAACTAAAGATTGAGCAACACGAAACGCACTAAAATCTGATATTCTATATATATACCGATTCACATGTGGCAGGGTAAGCCGGTGAATGGGACCCCAACCCTTCCCTCGTGGTATTTGGATCCCCGTGGGCAATACATTTATAAGCAAATGACAAACGAACTTGTACTAATTCGCTTCCACTCAAAAAGACCACATGCTATCACAAAAATGAATGACAACATAAACATAAAGTATTATTTGATATTAATACTTATAAAACCAAATAAAAATGCTAATCTGATCAGGGGCGATAATTCTTGTAGATTGGAAACATATTACTCATTTTATCTGCCCTATGGCTTTTTTTTTAACTACCATCAATAAAAGAACAACTTGAAATATATTCCAAGAAAGAAAGAAAAAAATAACTTGTGTATCACATCTATTTTTATTATTATTGAAGCTGTCCTATTATTGAAGATTGTTAATGTTAATAGTTAGTTACAGCTTAAAACAGTAATCTTTAAGTTTATATAAATCATTTTGATATTTTATTTTAGAATTGTTCGACTGTGTTGTATTTTGTGTTTTCCATTTTATTTGTGAATTTATATCTGAAATTATAAAAGGGTCATCACACAAACCAAGTCTACCAACAGGAATACTTACTGGCATGACAGGAGTAAAGTAGCATCTAGTGTAACAGGACAAGTGACAGATAAAGTAAGTGATGTTGTATTTAATGTCTGTATAACAGCTAAAATAAAACTGATCAACTCATACTAGGAAAGCTAAATCTTACACTTTGATTTTACTTCATTCACATATTTATATTCAGTTCGTTTTCCAATATCATATACTGTTTTATATGGTTAAATTCTTATTATATTAGTCATTAATAATGATGTTTTTATAGTTTATTTACTATTACAATTTGGTACCATACAATATTATACTTGTCTTTGTGAAAGTTGATTTAATACATATTCTGTTTTATTTATTTTCAAGGTAAGATACAACATAGTACATGTATAATTATTTATGCACATTATAATTGTTTTTGTGAAGTGCATAAGAAAAGCTTAAATATACCAAACGACTAATCAGAAGACGTAAATGAAAGAATAGACAATACAATGGCCTAATGAAAAAAGGACACAAATAAACAATACTCGATCAAACATCACATACAAAACAACAACATGAGCAATATCTACCCTACTGAACCCCAGAGATAAATCATATAACCCTGTGGTGTAAGTGGCGCATGTTCCACTAGTGGCACCTGTCATGGACAGACAACACAATGGCAAAAAGTGAAAGGACAAAAGCACAACCAATGATCTAGAAAACATTTCAACCGCATTAAAATCTGATATGCTATATATACACCGATTTATAAAAAAGAAGAGTTTGAAGATGTCAAATGGGAAATTAGAATCCATAAATAGTATTACTAATCAAATGAAAACATCAAGTTTAAAAAAACATCAATAACCCATTTTTAAATGGTTCATTTGAAATGAGTTTTAGGGTACAACAGAAAATTGTAACAAAATTTATTGATTAGAATCTGAGAAAAAAGTTTTGTGGCGAAGAAAAGAAGATTTATTCTCAACTCAGTAAAAATTTTCATTCTGAGAATATTTTTATTCTCAGAATATTTTAGTTTTGTGGCGCCGGGGCCTGCTTTGCTTAATAGGAGAGGTTTGATGTCATGTGCTCTTACTATCCACAAAATAACAAATTTGCCAATGGTCTAATAATTCAAATGTTTCTTTAATTTCCTGTATTGTTAACCTGGATTTCTGTTTCTGTCATGTATTACATTATATGTATCATCGGTTTTATTGTGTACTACATTTCAGTGACCACAAAATAAAAACATGATATACACAAATCCTGCAGACTATTGCAGTATTATATGTAACCATATAAAATAAAAACCAGTATTAGACGTTGTTCATGAACAGCTAATTCAAAATAATATAGCGAACATTCTGGTGTAATATGAAATCCTTAACCTTAAAATCAAAACCATTTCAGAACATAAAAACTTAATCCGGTACATTAACTATCAACATGAGTAAAGAACCATTTATTTTACTACCCTATGTGACTTCTATATCTCACCTCTCGTTACTATTTGAAAAAAATGTCTTACATTCATAGAAACAAATTGTATATGGTTATTACTTATATTATATTAACATGTAGATCTATAAAGATCAAATTACAAGTCAATACAATCAAGAACATAGATACACAAAACATATTATTATACTTCACTATATTTTTTCATTTTAAAAAACATGACAGTATTTTTACTATTGTATCCGAAAAACAACTGCATGACTATTCCTCCGGTGGTGCCGGTCAAAAATTGTAGGACTATCCCCCTGTGGTAATTTCAGCAATCATATTTTCCGGACTTTTCTAAATCATTCATCTCATTGATTTAAATTAAATGATGTATATATTGAAACGATCCTATCACCCTCTAATAGATGACAAATGTCAATATCCATACAAAAACGAACGAACTAAATGTTTTTTTTTTATTAATTTCTTCTTCAATTACTCATGAAAATGTATTAGTATATAAAAAAAACACTAATAAGGTAGACAAGAAAGCCATCAGAAAAGGGCCCACAATTTCGAATTTTGAATTGAACAGTTGTTCAGTATAAAAAAACATTTATAGACTTGTTATGGGGGTAATAGCATTTTTATTTTCCCCTCTGCCTCGAAAAATAGTTGGTACTTTGGGGACAATAACAGTGCTATCACCGTCATACCCAGTAATTAAGTGTATACTGTCACAGTTATTCATACACTTAAGATATCACATTTTATATATTGAAACAACTGAAACAGAAGGGCTGTCAATCTGATATCTTATATAAACATTTAAAAAAGAAAATTAGCACTGATTTATGAAAACAAAACAACCAAGCACGTCATGCATTTCTTTATATTTATATTGTTAAAGGCTTTATTTAATCTTGAATAGATACAATAGAATTACTAAATAAAAACATCAACTTGTCAAAAACATATCAATTAACCATTTTGAAAATATGATTCGTTGATTGGAAATATAATTTGAGTTATCTCCCTTTGGCTATTAACATGATATCTGTGATTTATTACAATTTTATGCTCACAATATTTGTTTGGTATGATATAAAAGAAATAGATTTAAAATATTTTTATCTTACATGCTCTTCTGATTTTAACAGTAATCATTATCACTTTTCATCAAGAATTTCCCCCTATATTGAACAATTAAGGTACCAGGCACTTTTAAGACTTTTATATTTTATCAGGCTATTAATAAGTTTCATGGTATGTACTGTTACATCATCTACCTGTCTTACAGTCTTTTTTGGTTGGGTCAAGCTCCTCTAACTTTCCCAAATCTGTTTGTAACATCACTATTAATTA
Source organism: Gigantidas platifrons (assembly GCA_002080005.1). Classification (NCBI taxonomy): domain Eukaryota; kingdom Metazoa; phylum Mollusca; class Bivalvia; order Mytilida; family Modiolidae; genus Gigantidas; species Gigantidas platifrons. Next base: position 16,840 of record MJUT01058764.1, on the reverse strand, counting down.
GTTTGACATTTGCGGGTCTTGTTTCATCGGTCTGTCATGGTGTCCTATGCATGGCTTTGACCTCTGATGGATTAACTGTTATATTTAATTTGTATTTTACGATACCCATGACAATCATATCTCTTATATTTTATCTATTTTCTCAGGATAATTCATGATTTTAGTGTTGAATTTCCTCTAGTATTGCTGATTATAATTATACATCTGTAATGCCTTTTTGACATGAGCTCATTGTCGGCTATATGATTCTCAATCTCATCTATTTTTTTTTGTCTATTCCCATCTATTAGTTCTCTCATCTCCTCATTCTCATTCGTTAAATTTTCAATAACCTTTGTCTGTTTATTTAATTTTTCACTAATTCCTTCATTTCTTTCTTTCTTGAAATTGTCAAGTAATTTGGTAACAACTGAATTTACAACAGCTTCTAATAACTTTTCTATTCAATGACATTAAGATATATGTCAAGATCAGGTTTGTTTACAACACCCTCCAGACTAACCTTGATAATGTCCAGATCATGTTAGAAATTTGTCAATTTAATTAATAAATCTAACCTGTTTTCCATTGAAACTTCTGTATTAGGTCTTTTAGGAGTTATCTTCCTTTGTTTTTCATTTCCATTTTTTACTGCAAGCAGTATATGTACAGTTTAACCAGATTTTGATTAATCACTACTTTCAACACTATTCCCAGTCATGTTATGTTGTGAACTATGATCAAATCTAAAATGTAAAGAGTTTGTTGTAGGTTAGTCCTGTTCACAAGACTACGGTTCAATATATTTCCATCAAATTTAAGAATTCAAAATCAAATATTTAACATAAAGTGTCCTTGTAGATAAAAATGTCATGACCATGCTGATATGAATTTTATCCCATAACACAGTAAAATTATCAACAAATAGCAGAGCAAAAACTCAGGTGACTAGCTTGTCTCCCATCTTCACTAAATTTGACGAAAGCAACATTTGCCCATAACAACAAAAATGAATCAAAGACAATTCTGGTTTAACAATATATATTTCAAAATAGTTTCCAATCTACCTTTGCTTTATATTATATAAGATTCACTGGAGTTTAGAAACACTATTGGTATGTGTATGTTACTAAGCTACTTTCTAATTGAAATCACCCTTTATTTTATTTAGCAGGTGTATATATACGGCACATTAACAGCAGTTGGGTATTTTTCAGCCATTTCATTGGATGGAGTCATGTGTCAGAGTGTCATAATTATAGTCTCTGCACTAAGCTCAGTCCATTGCTATGCACTCTGACATCATTATGAAAAGACATTTTAAGCAGTGATGGTCACCAATATCAACAAACAAGAAAGCTTAAGCAGAGATGATGAACAATTCCACTAATATCAACAAAACAAACAATCACCTTGTCAGCACTTCCTGGTACATACCTCATTCATGACTTATCACCGGGTTTACAACTAGAGTAACACTACGAGTGCCACATGTTTTATAGATCCTTTCTTGTCCTTTTCTTTAGGTCAGCCATTGTGGTGTCTGTTTCTTTTCGATTTACGGATTATAATTACCCTTTGGTATTATCATATACTATTACAAAGATGAATGACAACTAAAACATCAACATCAATACCAGGGTCAATGAATGCAATTTCGTGTATTACTTGATATTAATACTTGTAAAACTAAATACAAATCATAATCTGATCAGGGGCGATAATTCTTGCAGATTAAAAACATATGTTTGATTTTATCTGCCCTATTGCTTTTGTTAAATATTAACATTAAATAGAACAACTTAAAATATATTCCAAGAAAAAAATTCAAAACAAGATAAGTTGTGTATCACATCCATTGTTTGGTTATTGACAATAGCTGTCCTATTATTGAAGATTTGTAATGTTAACAGTTAGTTACAGCTTAAAACAGTAAGCTTTACATTTATTTAAATCATATTGATATTTGATTTTGGAATTGTTCTGACAGTGTGGCCATTTGGGCTTTGCATATTATTTGTGAATTTGTATCTGAATGTATTAAAGGGTTATCTCACAAGCCAAGTCTACCAACATAAATATTTACTAGCATGGCAGGAGTAAAGTAGCATCTAGTATAAGAGAGAAGGTGACAGTTGAAGTAAGTGATGCTGTATGTAATGTCTGTATAGCAGCTAAAATAAAACTGATCAATTCATACAAGGAAGACAATTCTTACACTTTGGGATTGCTTCAATCAGGTATTTATAATTCAGTTCGTTTTTTTAATCATATTAATCATTAATAATTATGTGTTAAGTTTATTAACTATTACATTTTGGATCTATAAAATATTATACTTTTCTCATTGAAAGTTGATTTAATATATATATATATATATTACTATCAATCCAAGACATAAATAATACATGTATAATTAATTATGCACTTTGTATTTATTTTTATGATGTGTTTAAGAAGTTTGAAAATATCACACGAGTAATCAAAGACCGTACGTGGAAGAAGACTACAATAGCCTAACGAAAACAGGACAAAAAACAAACAATACTCAACAAAGCAGCTCATTTTCAAAACAACAAATTGAGCAATATAAACCCTACTGAACCTCAGAGTTAAATTATATGCTCCGGAAGTGTAAGGGATGCATGTTCCACAAGTTGCACCGGTCAAAGAGAAAGGACAAAAACACAAACAATGATTTACAAAACATACACATATAATTACTAATCAAATGAAAATATCAACTTTAAAAAAAAAACATATCAATAAACCATTATATTATCCTAGGTACATACCAACCGTTCAATAATGTTGATATTGTGTTCATTTTAAGCTATATTTTTAAGGCAGAACAAGTATGATAAAAGCAAAAATACAAAGATGACGACTATCATGTAAGTACATAATTTCATGTTCTATTAATATGTTAGTTTGCCCTAAATGTATAATCAGGAAAAATATATTTAATCGCCTCATTTCATACAGGCATGGAAATCTTCATAATTCTGCAGTAGCGGATACATTGTTTTCATAAACTCTACAAATTGTGCAACTGCACAAACAATTATAATTATTAACATTCTATCAACAGTTTATATATTCAAAGCATGCTCCTGTTTTTATTTGTTTCAACATTCGTATAGTCATAGTGTCAAAGGATTTATGTAATCTTGAATAGACATAATGGAGTTACTAAATGAACATATCAACTGGTCAAAAACATATCAATAAACTATTTTGAAAATATGTTTAGGGTACAGAAAATTGTACAGAAATTCATTAATTGGAAATATAATTTTAGTTATCTCCCTTCCTCTGTGAAAATGATGACCTGTGATTTAGTACAATTTTATGTTCATATAATATAAAAGAAATATTATTTGAAATATTTTTTTTTTTAAATTCAGATGATCTTCTTATTTTAACTATGATAATTTAATGTGTCAACAATAAATGTACTAACTTATTACCCTTTTCACACACAGTATATTTCCATTCATTAATAACAAAAGTAGATTTCATACAAAAATGTAAATACACTTACTGTATACTGAATGAAAGTTCAATGTATTTCATTAATATACACTAAAATCCAAAGCAATTAGTTATATTGGTCTCTTTGAGCATATTTTGTTGTCAGATCAAATTCTATTCTCTTTTCACCAAAAATTATACCATAAGCCGAACAACTAAACTCCCAGGGTTTTTTAAGTTCTTTACATTTTATCAGGCTTTTAATAAATTTCAAAGTGTGTACTGTTAAATCATCTACCTGTGTTGCAGTCTCTTTCACGGTCAAGTTCGTCTAACCTTCACAGTTCTCTATGTCACATCAGAATTAATTAAATTGACAATTGCTGGTCCCGCTTCCCCGGTCTACCCTGGTTCCTATGTATAGCTTAGATCTCTGATGGATCAACTTTTACATTTAATTTGTGCTTTACGATATCCTTGATACATAAATCTCTTCATTTTCATCTTTCTTCATAGGATAGTTCATGATTTTGATTTTGAATTTCCTCTAGTATTGCTGGGTATAACTAGACATCTATACTACCTCTTTTGATATGAGTTCATTGTCGGCTACCTGATTCTCAAAATCATCTATTTTTTGTCTATTCTCAGTTATTATTTCTCTAAATTCCTCATTGTAATTCGTTAAATAGTTAATAGCCTTTATCTGTTTATCTTATTTTTCCTTAATTCTTTCATTTCTTTCTTTTCAGCAGCTGTCAAGTAATTTGATGACAATTAAAGTTACTACAGTTTGTAAATATATTTCTATTCAATGTCATTAAGAAATTTGTCAAAATCGGTTTTTAGCAACACCCTCCATGTTATCCTTGATAATGTCCATATCACATTGGAAATTTGACAATTCAATGGTTAAATCTGAACTGTTATCATTTGAAACTTCTGTAATAGGCCTTTTAGGGGCTTCATTCTTTTGATTTTCTTTTCAATTTTATTTTGCTGTAAGTAATGTTTGGACAGTTTGATCAGGTTTTAGTTTCTCAACAATTTTTATCAACTTATTGATAATAATGTTCTTAATTTCATTCCTTAGCGCAGTGATGTTATCTGCTAACTTCAGAGCACACCCCCATGTGCCAAAAACGTTATTAATCCTGCTGTTATAGTGACAACCGGAACCTTTTAACGATAATGGAAGTGGGAGGTTTGGCGCCGTGAAATCGTATTCAATCCACCATTTGTCTGTACCAAGTCAGGGCCATATCGGTTTTCCCAGTTTTCCGGTTGTTGACTGATTTTGTCTGTTTTTTGATTTATGAGTTTTGCCTTTCCCTTTGGAAGTTTGCTCGGTGTTCGGTAATTTTGTTATTACCCTTATTTGCTTCATAGTAGATATTAGACGCCATGTGTACTTTTTATCTACAAAATAACAAATTTTCCAAGGATCTAATGATTCCAATGTTTCTTTAAATTTCTGTATTTACCATTATTTCTGTGGGTGTCATATATGACATTATATGTATCATCGGATGTATTTTGTACTAAATTCCAGTCACCACAAAATAAAAAATAGTATTACCAACACAGATACACAAAACATAATGTTATACTCTTTCATACATTTTATACATTGTAAAAGGAGGGCATCCAATGTGATATTGTATATGAACATTTATGAAAAAGAAAATTAGCACTAAATTATAAAAACAAAGCAAAAAAGAATGTTATGCATTTTGTATATTCATATGATTTATTCTTGAATAGACATAATATAATTACTAAATTGAAATAGCAACTGCCAAAAAAACGTAGCAATAAACTACATTTTTGTATTTTGAAAATATGTTTGGGGTACAACAGAAAATTGTAAAGAGGTTCATTGTTTGAAATATCCCTAATCATGCTATATTGTGAGCTATGATCAATCCAAAATACAAAGTGTTTGTAGCAACTTAGTCCTGTCCACAAGACTAAGGTTAAATATATTGCCATCAAATTTAAGAATTCAAACTCATATACTAGTATTTAACGTCAATTTTCTTTGTAGATAGTAATGTCATCAAATAGCAGAGAAAACACTCAGGTGACTAGCTTTCCTAACATTTTCAGTACATTTGAAGAAAGTACCAATTGCCCATAATATAAATAAATGAATCAAGGACAATTCTGGTTCAACAATATATATTTAAAATAGTTTCAAATCCACCTGAGTTTAATATAAAATAAGATTCACCTCAGTTTAGAACCACTATTGGTATGTGTATGTTACTAAGGCTACGTTCTAATTACAATCGCTCAAAGCATCCATGAGTACAGTCACTAAAACCCTGCATATGTTGTAGGGAGAAAACATTGAAGATAATGGCTTGAAAATATTGCAAAATCGCATAATGTTTTATTAGGCGTATTATTATATTTTGCAGGTTAATCATGGTTTGGCTGTTATTTAACAGGTACATTGACAACAATTGGGCTGTTTGTTACCTTTTTAACCATTTCACTGGATGAAGTCATGTGTCAGAGTATCACAATTATAGTCTCTGCACTGAACTAAGTCCATTGTTATGCACCCTGACATCATAATGAACAGACAGTTGAAGCAGTGATGGTCACCAATATCACAAAACAGCAAACAATAAAGTTTAGACAGAGATGATCAACAATTCCGCCAAAATTATCAAAGGCAAGATGATATATTATCTACATGCAAGTTCGTAATATCATTCCATTGTCATATTTTGAAAAACACACATCATGTATTGCTAAACACAAAACATCAAATATGTACAAACACTAGCTATGACAAAATAATATACCAAGAACAACATCTGGTTCACATTATACATGTATGTAATTTTCTAGTAACCAAACAATGTAGGCTTATTAATAAGGCAATATATTTACATTAATTATGAGTACACGACGTCATTCATTTGTGGATAGACGACCCCAGTCATTTGTGGGTATGAGTTAATGAAAACTATTTAAGGTAGAAAAGTGGATATAAAGTTACTACTGTGAACAAACAAAATAAGATATACACAATCTTAGCAAAAACAGATATGTGGAAAACTTTATGACATGAAACATTAAAGTAGAAGAATTATATTGGAAACAAAACAAACGTTATAAAATAAAACACACGTGACTGCTGCATCCGTTATATAGATGATGTTCTATCACTGAATAATTCACGATTCGGTGATTATCTAAATCGCATCTATCCAAATGAGTTTGAAGAAAATGATAATACTGATACTCAAATGTCTGCTTCTTACTTTGATCTTCACATTGAAATTGACAATGCAGGAAGATTAAAAACAAAACTACGACGGACACAATGTCTTCACTTTTGCTATAGTCATCTTCCCCTTCAGCAAAAGCAATTTTCCAGCATCACCATCGTAAATAATTTAAATTTCACAACTTGTACGTTACTCTAGAGCTTGTACAATAATTTTGTGAACAAAGCTTAACTACTGATTCAAAAGCTACTCAAACAAGGCTAAGTTGCTCTTAGGTTGAAGTCTTCGCTACAGAGATTTTATGGTCGTAATCACAATTTATCTGGTTGACCGTTACAAAATATTCATATCTAAAATAACATAGGCCATTATTATTCTACGTTGGAGTTTATCACTACAAGTCAGATTTACAAATGACCATGCAAATAGCCTATATTGAGCAATACAATTTAATCAGGCAACAAACTCGGCGTCATTGTATTGGAAGTCTATGTTTTATAAAACTATGTATGATGCATCGACTTTTCAACGTAGCAGTACACCGTAACATATATTTTCCACAGGTAATGGATGAAACGATGGATGTCGAAGACGAATTAAAAATCGTTTTGAAAGGAAAAACTGGAACTGGAAAAAGCTCAACAGGAAACTCTATTCTCGACTATGATGCATCGACATTTGGTGGGTCTGCCGTAACAAGGGATTGTAACAAAGTAAGCACAATCAGATTTGGAAGACGTATATTAGTTATCGATACCCCTGGATTGTTTGACACTGAACTGACAAAGGAAGATGTTACTAAAGAAATAGTGAAGTGCATCGGAATGTCTGCACCTGGTCCACCTGCTGTTTTTTTCGTCTCTGGAATAGGTAGATTTACTGTCGAAGAACAATTTATATTTTAGTACAATTTTTGGGCAGGAACTGAAACGTCACATGATTGTATTGTATATAATATAGCTTTATATTTAATTATAGTTTTGAATATTTCCCTGGATAGTCAAAACAGAATTGCCCAGGGATACTTCAGAGGAACTTGGACTCTGAAGTAAAAATGTAACGAGATATATACCGAATAAAATATGTGATATTGGTGTAAACAAAAAGAAAATGTCTTAACCTTTACTTTTGGTCATGTGTGAGATCTGCGTTTTTCAGATCAAAGTCAATTTGAGTTTTTGTGTTAATTGATGTGGCTATTAAATTCATATTTGCATTTGTTGACGATGAATCATTTTAATCCTGTATTGAATGTGTATCGATATCACACCTTACTTGTAGGAATTGTGACTGACTTACTTGTAGGATTTAAAACTTTAATGATTGCCTCATTTTGACTAATTTTGACTAAGCATTTTGCAATCATTAGATTTAAACTTTGTATGTCTTTAACCGGTTCCAAAAGAATTATATCCCTGAATTTCGTTTTGAAATTTAAATTCCAATATTACATTCATGTTGTTGTGATATAGACACTGTTTGCATATTCCTTGCAAGTCCAGCACTAGTCTGCATGAGACATATATTCGGTGTGTGATCACGGAAGTGTAATGTGTTTGTCGCAAGATCAATTTTTACCCCATTTGCTATCATGAAATCAATTCCCACTATAAACTATATACACATTCAATACATGAATTAAATGATTCACCATCAACAAATGCAAAAATGAATTTAATAGACACATCAACTAAACCAAAACACAAATTGACCTTCATCTGAAAAACGCAGATCTCACACATGACCAAAAGTAAAGGTTAAGACATTTTCTACAATCAAATAGAGATGTCCTTGTTCACATCGAAAAAGAGATCAACAGGCAGGTTAATGAAATGCTTCAGCATAACATAATAAAACCATCAAACGGGTATTACTCTCCTGTAGTGTTAGTGAAAAAGAAGTCAGGTGACATGAGGTTTGCCGTAGACTATCGTTAGCTGAACAAAATAACGAAGCCTATGCCATTCCCATTGCCAAGACTTGAATGTGTATTTGACACAATAGGGGAGTCACAAGCTCAAATATTCTCATGAATCGATCTCTTCAGTGGGTTTTTGCAAATAGAAATGGATGAGGATATAAGTCACAAAGCAGCATTCATTAAACCTAATGGTGTTGATGAATGGATTCGCTTACCCTTTGGTCTTCGGAATTCACCGATAAGCTTTTAGGCTTGATTTGTAAATTTGTTCTGGTGTGTGTAGATGACATCTTATTGTTCAGTAAGGATTTTGAGCAGCATCTGAATCATTTGGAGCAATTATTCCACCGACTTCGTAATGCAAATCTCCTATGTTTCAATTAAATGTGAATTTGCCATTAAAGAAGTTAAATAATAAGGGCATATTATTTCAATGTATCAGGTTCAGGTTAACCCTTCAAAAACGGCTGCTGTTAGTTCTTTCCCAGTTCCAACAATTCAGAAACAGGTAATTCTTAGGAATGTGTGGATTTTATCGAAAATTTGTGGAATCTTATTAGAAAATTGCAGTTCCTCTAAACATGTTGGTCAGAAAGGAATAGGAAAAGAAAAGTTGTTGGACTGCTGAATGTCAGGATTCATTTGTCAAATTTAAACAAACTTTGCTGTCGGTCCCAATCTTGGCATATCCTGATATGAACAAACTCTTTATGCTGACTTGTGATGCAAGTAAGACAGATATAGCATTTGTCCTTCGTCAAATGGATAATCAAGGTAGAAGTCATGACATTGTTTATGGTGGTCGTAGTCTGTCGAAGGCAGAACAGATATGGAATACCACATAGCAGGAAGATTTATCCGTCTTAGAGGGTATTAAGAAATTCCGTACTTACCTGTCTCGTAGATTAAAAATCTACACCGGTCACAAAGCTTTAAAATACTTAATGGATCAAAAGTGGCAGTAGGAAAACTAGGTCGTTGGGCTCTGAAATGCTTTTCGCTTTCGAGATAATTCACAAACTAGGCAACAACAACCAAGTGGATGATGCACTAATCAAGCGTACATATACCGAGGTAGAAGATGTAATTAATGAAGCATCTCTAGTGAAAGTAGTTGTCGCCGACGCTGTGGTTGCCAAATCATGTAGTAAAGTCGATTTGGTTGAATCAGAGACTATAGAGGTTGAACTGTTTTATGGTGAATATCTAGTTCTTGCTCCATTAGATCCTGAGATTCTTCAACCTAAGATATTTCAGCTATCGGTCAGTTGCTAAAAGTCGATCCTGATTTTCAAAATATGTATGCATTCTTCTCAAGCAATGTTTTATCTGATGAGGAAGAGATTAAACAAAAAACAGTGGCAGAGGCCCAATATTTCTCTTTGTGTGTTGGTGTACTTTACAAATGGTTTCACAAAAAGTTCAAAACTGCGGAAAGCGAAAAGTATATCAAACATGTCTTCCAATGGTTTTGCGACATGATTTATTAACCTCATTTCATGACACAAATGCAGGAGGAGGACGATTGGGGGTTGATAAGGTCTTAGCTGCTCTGAGGCAACGTTATTTTTGGCCACGAATTCACCAGAGTCAAAGATCATACTCTCTCTTGTGATAGGTGTCAACGAATTAAAGTTGACACAAAACGCAAACAAATCGGCCACTTACTCCTTTACCAGTTGTTGGGCCATTTGAGAGGCATATGGACTTTGTAAAATTGATTAAATCTAAAGATTGTTATCAGTATTTTTTTCTTATGGTTGATTCGTTCACAAATTGGGTTGAGACTTTCCCCATGAAGACACAAAATACATCGGAGGTAGCAAAGATCATATTTAGCTAAGCCATTGCTCGTTTTGGATGTTCAAGAATCTTGGTTTCTGACAGATGTAGACATTTATGTCTACTCTAGTTCTGTCTTTATGTGAAGTCTTAGATAAGTGGGTACCATACGAGTTCGTACCATCCTCAAACAAATGGGTTATTTGAAAGGGCAAACAGGACCAGAAAAATTGGCATCAAAACCTTCCTGGAATTTTAATGGCAATCAGAAATTATCCAGCAACTCAATCAACAGAATTTTCTCCCTACCACTTGTGTGGTAGAGAAATGAATCGACCTTTTGACATTTCTGTAATACCGAAGCACCATTTGTCTTCAGATGCCAAACAAAAACTGGAGGAAGTTTTAGCTAACTTGAAAATTACTCAGGATTTTGCCACTTAAGATATTAAACTAAGACAAGCAAAAGCTAAAGACAGATGCGATCGAAATTCCAAAATACCACAATTTCTGAGAGATTTTGTTTTACTTCGGAAACATGTGGTACGCGTCAGTCGTTTACCCAAATTAGTTGAAAAATACAATGGTTCTCATTACATAACTGAGCTAGGTACTAACTACACATACAAATTGAGATTTTACGGTACTAGTAAGGAGGTAAAGTCTATAACCAATGCAAAAGAGGTCATAATGTACAAAGACCAAGAGATCACCAGATACGACCCGACGTGAAGATTCAAACACGGTAAATAATGAGACTTCAAAGGATAATATACTAGTCAACAAAAGAAACGATTAAAAAAAAATTGAAATATATTTTTTATGTTAAATCCAAAGTAATTGTTTATTATCATTTACGTCAATGTTTGCGTGAAACGCGTTTATCCTGATAAAATAAATGTTACTGATCATTTCACCGGGGGCATGCAGTAGAATACAAAATCAGAATGCCTGCAGTGCTGAGGATCGAGAAACATTAACGGTAGTTGGTCATTGCATTGTAGTATGAGTCATAACATAGTAGCTTAGTCTATTTTTGTTTGTTTTTATTGCGCTGAATGGGAAATGTTATATCCTCCTTTGGTAGCTTCAAACTTTTCTTGTCGGGTATGCAACATTTTTGAGAAAAACGTTCTGATTTGGCCGATCCAATCGATCAATATTTATATCCCGATGGAAATAACAAGTTACTTTACCATCATAATCCGACGATTTTAGCATATGCCTGTGAAATACGGATGAATGTCATCAATGCAATAACACGAACAAACAAAGCAAAACAACAATCTAGTTTTGGTTTATGGTGTCTAACGCCACTTTTAGCAATATTTAGGTTATATCGTGGCTGCCAGTTTTATTGGTGAGGGAAACCGCAGTACTCGAAGTAACCACCGACCTGTCGCAAATCACTGACAAACTTTATCACATAATGTTGTATCGAGTACCCCTCGCCATGAACGATAGGCACTGATTGCATATGTAGTTGACAATCCAACTAACATACGATCACGACCACCACGACCTCAACAACAATTTACAGTACATAATACACATTAATATTTTGTTCGATACATGTCTATGTACATGTAATAAATAATTGAACAATCCTTTGGTACTTTTGTCAATATAGTCTACCCCAAAGAATAGGGAAATCTGGTCCAATTGTGATGAAATCGAAATCAATAACCATGGCTAGTACATGTACACGTTTTTATTTTCATTTCTAGCCAATATTAAGGGAGTTAATTCTACTAATATAATCAATCAATACGTTTCAAGGTGACGAATGTGAATCAAAATGTTTTCTTTAATAAAATAAAATAAATAAAAAGGGTCATTGCAAAAATGTATCTTCAGTTCGTGTTCTTCGTCCAGAGAAGGATTTGGAGACCAAATCCGTCAATCGAGGAAGAACAGACAACACAATGGTCAAAAGAAAAAAGGACAAACAACGATCTAGAAAACATAAACACAAAACCAAAGAGCGAGTAACACGAACCCCACGAAAAACCTGGGGTGAACTTATATGCTCCGGAAGTACCCCTGAATGTACAAAATGTGCATAGTTATATTAAAGAATAAACGCTGTAATTGCTTAATTACACATACATTGTTCAATGAAAAAAAATACATTTACATAAAGATTTAAACAACATGGTATATGATACTTTCAACAGCGAACATAACTAATTTAAACAACTGGATCAAAGTATGGCACCGTTAGTTCAATTGTTTTTAATCAGAATAAATTCCACATTCAAAGGGCAGAAACTTTGTCTTAAATTACATGCAAAATTAATTAAGTGTCTGAAATTAAGAAAATAGAAATCATTCTTTTTAAAAAGTGATCAAGGTTAAAATAGTTGTCATTACATTAACACAGTCGATGATTCTATTTGATTATAATAACTGAATTAAATGAAGGTTTGTTGTTTTATTGCCCGATTGTTTTAATTCAGTTACATTGATTTGAGTCATGTCTACTACATATGTATATTTGTTTTATTTATTATTTGTTTAATATGCTTTTTAAAGTACATCTCACAAATAGCTTAATATTGAAAATATGGAAGGTGTTTGGTTCGATCGGCGATTGGTTTAAACCAAAGACACATAAACAATCGTTGTTTGTCCTTTTGTACTTTTTTCTTTTGGCCATTGTATTGTCTGTTCTTCTTTGATTTACGGATATTTTATGACCTCTTTGGTATCTTTAAACTCTTCTTTAAATCATATCTTTAATATTGACTTTCCATTTTTTAGGATATTTAAAACTTATTTTTTCATTACATGATTCAAATCTTATATGGGTTACAATATGTCATGTCCTGTTGTTGTTGAAGAATATCTGCGTATGTAGGTTAAATGGTTTATTTAATTAGGTGCCATGACATTGCAATTTGAGGTATATAATTACAATAACAATTACCAGTGGGTTTTATTTTACAAATAACAATAAAATCCAAACTTGTTTGTCTCGCTAGTCTAAATGCATGTGTTAGTTCTAATGTTAAGTTCAGACAAAAATCTCGTAGTTCTGATAAGCTTCGAAAGCTTGCACCCCACATGTGTTGTAATTATCCACAAACTTCACTATTATAATATTCTTGTATACATGTATATGTTGTCGCTTGTTAGTGTTACTGTCTGAGATTACAAATAAAACCTTTGAATATTGAATCTCAAAGTTGGAGGAGAAGGAACAGATTATTTTTTTTAATATTAGTTTTTGTATTTTCTGACAAATAAAACACGATTATTATTTTACCTAAATTAAAAGCTTGTTAAAATAGTACCGGGATCATGGTGGCCGACTATTAAACATCGCCATGCATTGAGATTTAAAAAAGGATGGTGTCTAATATGGAATTATGGGAATTATCTACTGTTTTGCACGTGTTCATCATTGTATAACCTAGGCCTTCAAATGAAGTACTTCGAATTTTATTCTGTATCCGGGTGATGCGGCCGAATTAACTCCTACAAACTCGTGATGAACCCTATTAAAACGATCATAGGAAACAAAAACGGAAAGGGGAAATACTGACAATAGATATATCGTTGTTTTATTGTGGACAGACTGACCGAACTCCACAAGTCGAGCAGGAACTGCTAACCCTTCCGGACCACCTGAATTCACTCCCGGGTTCGTTTTACTCGATCTTTAGTTTTATGTGTATGTTATGTAGATCTTTGTTTGTACTTTTTCTTTTGGCCATTGTGTTGTCTGTTCGACATACGGATTCTGATGACCACTTTTGTATCTTCAAACTCTTCTGAATTTTATTATTATTATTGCAATGCATCTATAGCGCTTAATCTAAAACAATGTTATTCTAAGCGCTTTACAGTGAATAAAACACAATATACAGGGTACAATAAAACATATCAAGAATTGACACAATGAGATAAAAATTTCAAATTGAAAAACTAGTCCAAATTAAAAAGTACATACATATCGAGTTCTAAAATACGTAGGAATTAAAAAATAAAAGAAAAGGGAAAGAGAAATTGAACGTAAATATTTTTAAGAATAAAATATGATAGCCTTTAGGTTAAAGTTAAAAATTTATACTGACACAATTTAGGCAATAACATGGCTTGTCTGAAAAAATGAGTCTTTAGTTTCTTTTTGAAAACGTTCACTGACTGTACATTTCGAAGTTCGTACGGCAAATAGTTCCACAGTGAGGCGGCTGCTTTATAGAGTCTCTTTTCTCCATAACTATTAGTTCGTTCAATTGGTGTTACAATTGAGTTGTTTGCGGATCTTAATGATCTTGCTGGCTTGTATATATTCACAAGTTCTTCTACGTATAACGCTTTAAATACGTAGAGTAAGGCTTTGTATTGCACTTGGTAATGTATGGGCAGCCACTGCAGAGTCTCTAGAGTCGGAGTAATTTGATCGTGTTTCTGTCGCCTTGTAACGACTCTAGCAGCTGTGTTCTGAATTCTCTGCAATCTCTGAATGACACTCGCTGGTAGTCCGTAAAGCAAAGCGTTATCATGGTCTAATCGAGAGGTCACTAAAGAACAGACTAATGTTTTACAGGCGTTCCTGATGATGTACGGACGTATGCGGCCAATATTTCGTATCTGGTGAAAGCAGGATTTCGCAACTGAGCTAACCTGTTGGTTCATTGATAGTGTTTTATCGAAGTAAACACCAAGATTATTAACACATTCAGAGCTCGTAACGACATTTCCTCCAAATGTAAGATGACAATCCTGCAAATCCTTCACTCGGTGTTGGGGAGCGAACAACATTACTTCAGTGTTGTCCTCATTCAATTTAAGCATGCTTGAACACATCCATGAACTGATATCAGTTAAGCAATCTTCGAGTCGTTTCGATATGTCAATCCAATTTTCAAGTCGTTCGAATACGAGATAGTGTTGCGTATCGTCCGCGTAGAAATGATAAGACATATTGTGACGCCTGCATATTTCGGCGATTGGCTTCGAGAAGATCCAATATAGTTTAGGATCAAGCACGAATCATTGAGGAACACGGCATTGAAGGTGGAATTCATCTGCCAGGATAAAAGTCCTATCTTGAAGATAAGACAGTAACCACTGAGGTGCCCCACCTGAAATTCCAAACCAATACTCTAATCTCTTTCGAAGGATGGTATGACCAATCACATCGAACGCAGCTGACAGATCTAATATCACTAAAACAAGACAACGGTTTTTGTCAAGCGCACAGGTAATGTCATGGTGTACATGAAGTAATGTAAAATGACCAGCACGATAGGCGGATTGCACACGGTCATGGAGTTACTTAGACGCTAAATGGTTTTCTAGGCGACTCTCGACCTCCTTTTCTAGCACTTTGGAAATTAACGGAATATTAGATACCGGACGATAGTTTATGTGGTTTTAGGTAATTGCGTAATGTTCACATGTTTCTATAATTCCTCCTTCTAATACTGTCTGGAGAGAAATAATGTAATTTGAAGATATCCATAAACAATTGTTTTGATCTATTTTTTTAAGGAGACGTGCTACAGTCATTTATTCATTTCCACAAACCATAATGCGCTATTCTAATTTCAGCCTCATTATTGTTTCTTAGCATTACACGTATACGTTATATATACAATATTATCTATGCATGCATTTACATGTTTAGCTTAAACACATGTAATTGTATATAGAAAAAGGAAATCCGTGAAGTAATTGATATTTTTACAAAAATATCAACAAACAGCACATAATGACGATACGTATACAATATAGATCGCATATGTACATGATATTTTGAAGATGATAATATTAAAGAAATAAGAAAGATAGAAAACAAAATACAATGATTCAAACTTGAAAACGGAGGAAAAGGCTGAATTAATTACATCACTTAAAAACACTAGATGCTTCCAATATTGGAATAAACAGTTGATATGATTTCTGTTCAGTAGTCAGATTTTCGTCCTCAGCTAATAACAATTTTACTGTAATAACGTTATTTTCTAACAAAATATTATATTTTCATTGTAAAGAGGAAATTCAAAGAAAATGTGTTTAAATGAGAAAATATGCATATAATAAACTCTTCATAACCTAAAAACCAATTTTGCAATACATGTCAGCATACTTTTAGCACACTGTTACATTTTATATTTTGTATATCCATTGTATATGAATACGATTTTCTTTTTCACTCCTTATATCAATATTTATTAGTCAGTCATCTGCTTTGACAATTTAACCACGATTGTCATTGGTCACTTCTATATAACGTATTCTGTTTGATGTCGTTCGGCAAGAAATTACATGTTCACTTGAAACATAATACCTTCTGCCACGGCAATTTCTGCATGATGAATTCCGTTCATTATGCAGCCGGAGACTACTCAAATGAATGGTATCTGAAAATTAAAAAAAAATCAATATTTAATGATATATTGATTTCATCAGATTCATTGTTATTTAA
>MJUT01058748.1:109109-155034 GCA_002080005.1 Gigantidas platifrons | reverse complement strand
CTTTATTGTATCATACTGTACCGATGTAGTCCTTTATTGTTTCATACTGTAACGATGTAGTCCTTTATTGTATCATATTGTACCGATGTAGTCCTTTATTGTATCATACTGTACCGATGTAGTCCTTTATTGTATCATACTGTACCTATGTAGTCCTTTATTGTATCATACTGCCCCCGATGTAGACCTTTATTGTATTATACTGCTCCCGATGTAAACCTTTATTATATCATACTGCTCCCGATGTAGACCTTTGTCATATGATACTGCTCTCGATGTAGTCCTTTATCAAATTAGATTAAAGTAATATTGTATGAATGTCATATCATTAGATTCATCATTTTACAATAAATAATCTAAAAAAATAATTTATTTTAGGCTATTCTACGGCTTGGTGGAAAATCTTTGAAAGTAGAATGTGATGATTGGTATGGAAGAATTTTGGATGCAGAAGAAAAAAAAGATTGCCTTAAATGTATAAAGGATGAAAAAAGATTAGCATTAGTTGAAAAAGAGTTAGCAGAACAAAGTGAAGTGTTAGCAGAAGCGAACAAGAAATTGATAAAGTTTGAACAAGAACTAAGTAATCCTGTTCCTAAGAACATCAGAGGTAAATACTGATTCAATTGTGTTTCATTAGGGGTAAATACTGATTAACATGTGTTTCATCAGGGGTAAATACTGATTAACATGCATTTCATCAGGGGTAAATACTAACTAACATTGTTTCATCAGGGGTAAATACTAATTAAAATGTTTTTTATCAGGGGTAAATACTGATTATAATGTGTTTCATCAGGGGTAAATACTGATTAACTTGTGTTTTATCAGGGATAAATACTGATTAACATGTGTTTCATGATACTTTCATTAGGGGTAAATACTGATTAACATGTGTTTCATCAGGGTTAAATACTGATCAACATGTGTTTCATCATGGGTAAATACTGATTAACATGTGTTTCATCAGGAGTAAATACTGATTAACATGTGTTTCATCAGGGATAAATATTGTTAACATGTGCTTCATTAGAGGTAAATACTGATTAACATGTGTTTCATTAGGCATATGTACTACTTTGTAATTAACATGTGTTTCATCAGTGGTAAATACTGATTAACATGTGTTTCATCAGGGGTAAATACTGATCAACATGTGCTTCATTAGTGGTAAATACTGATTAACATGTGTTTCATCAGGGGTAAATACTGATCAACATGTGTGTCATCAGTGGTAAATACTGATCAACATGTGCTTCATTAGGGGTAAATACTGATTAAGATATGCTTCATCAGGGGTAAATACTGATTAACATGTGTTTCATCAGGGGTAAATATTGCTGAATTATCGCATTCATATTGAACAAATCCATTCAGCGACAGTGTTGACGGAATATTCCCTGTTTTAAAAATAACTTTACCTCAGAATCGTAAATAGCAGTTTGCGCATGCTGTAAATAGATATGTTTTCGTCCCGAAATCTTTTCATCCTTGTGTAAATTCGGACCGAACAAAGCTGACCTCATTTTAAAAAAAATTACTGATTGCAAGTTACATTGTATGTTCAAACACAGACTAGTGTAATCTTCAGTAATATAAGTCGGATCATCATGAATATATGACTACACAATATTTTGTGCAATTTTTTTTTATCCTTTTAAAACCCAGTGTCAAATCATTTTGAGGTGTACTGTCTTGTTGCTTAACTCTGTCCAGTTCCGATGATATTTTCCCGCTATTATGATATGGCAATTTTTGTAAGAGTTATGATAATTTACCGTTTTCATGCATTTTCAATATACAATGTAGTTATATTTTATGCAGTCTACCATATTATTAGCGAGGAATACATGGCTCTACAATGCGACTAAAACACTCGCATTTGCGAGTTACAGTACGGTCAGAGACATACCGTGATGAATCACCGTGATAGACATATTGTCGGTGATAGTGAAAAGGATTAACTTTTAATCCTTTTTAATTTTCATCACGGTGATCCTAGTGATCAAATGTTTATTGGGGAAGCCATAAAACTTGGGTAGGTACATGCTCCACTAATTACAGGTAAGACCAGATGTTAGTAGATTACAGGTAAACTGAACATGACGTTTTTCGTTTTTTATTAAAAGCTGTTTAGTATATTAATTCCAATTCAAGGTTAATTTTGAATATATATTTTCTTTTTTCAGGTTTCCGTTAGAAGATTATATTTACTATGTCTTTTAAAGGAAATAAAAATAAATAAAAGAGAATTTGTCAGTCAGACTATTTGCTGATGACTGCCTATTATACAGGGAAATAAAGAGCCAAAAAGATCATAATAAGCTACAAGAAGACCTTAAATCACTAGAAAAATGGGCAGCCGACTGGGGTATGCGCTTCAATGCAAAAAAATGCTACATCTTAAGCCTCAAAAAGAAAAGCCACCAGTTCTACAGTTTAAACGACCACATACTGGAACATGTATCATCAAATCCGTATCTGGGCTTACAAATACAGGAAGACCTAAAATGGAAAGAGCAAATTACCAACGTCTGTAACAAAGCAAGCTCCACACTCGGATTCCTCAGGCGAAACCTACAACATTGCCCTAGAGAATGCCGCAAGACCGCATACATAGCACTTGTAAGATCCATCATGGAATATGGGGCAATAATATGGGATCCATACACACAAAAAGAAACTAACAAATTAGAAGCCATACAAAGAAGAGGTGCTAGATTTATTACAAAGGATTACAAATCGAGAGAAGAGGGGTGCCTTACTAAGATGCTTAAGGACCTCGAATTACCATCACTACAAACCAGACGCCAACAACAACGGCTAATTTTCTATTTCAAAGTGGTTGAGGGGCAGATACCGGCGCTTCCTCCAGACGATCTGATTACATTTCAACGCCCAAAAAGGCAAATCAGAGCCACCAATTACAAAGACTGTGTCACCAAAAACATCATTGACAATCAAGTGAGAAACAATCAAAGATCAGTAGTGGTACCACCTAGCAAGACCGAACAATATAGAAACTCACTATTTGTACGCACAACAATAGATTGGAATCATCTTGAAGATTCAATAGTGTGCGTCAATAAAACTGAGGACTTCAAATTGAAGATTCTCAGTCAGCGCGACTAGATCCGCGCAGACCACCCCGTCACATAATAGCCCAAAAGGGAATCTGCGACGTATACATACAGATACAGATACAGATAATAAAAAACGACTCTATTTCTTCATACCACAGGTCTACTTCCGGTCTCATTATGACTTTAATTATGATCTCTAAAGATAGACCTACCAAACATGTTGAAATGTAACTTTAACTGTAACATTGTTATTTAGACAAGAGGAGACAAATACACACTGTCATCTTTTGATTGATGCTGTCTGACATGTTTCTATTTTTAGTAACATTAGCTAGGTGCGTGGGAAAGAAATTTCACCTGAGCAGCATGCTTTTTTGTAGTTGACAGTTTAGGATTAATACATTGATAGCTTAGAAATCTGTGTTTTCTATGTGTGTACACTAAATAAGATACCATGCCAAAATTCATTTCTAAAAATATGAAAAATAATTATACCCGTATATCGTAACCATAATACCTTTTTCTATTTGTTAATTCAATTAACTGAATAACAATTTTATTTCTTCTTTTTTTAATTCAGTTATATAGAGATACAATACAAACAAACAGGACAATAGCACCACCAGCCTCTCCATATACCCGGTACACCTCTACTAAACTAATTTAGATAGTCTAGTAGAGGAGTAATTTTTTTGATTTTTTTTATATGACATAAGGAAAAGTCCATATGCCCATACCCTCAAAAAAACAATTCATGCATGTACTTTTGTAAAATGCGAGTAAAAATTCTGTATTGATCGCAAGACGGCGAGTTGATATTTTCGGAACATTTTCATTCTATCACCGATCGTAATTTTCAACAAACATGGCTGCTACAGACAATACTTGTTTTTGATTGGCTGATTTAAAAAAATCTTTTCCTCTGAAACCGCTTGGCCAAATGAACTGAAACTTGGTAGGAAGCATCTATGGGAGGTCCTCTGTAAAGATTGCTCATTTCGTCCCGATCCATTAACAAACATGGCCGCATAGGCAATTCTTGTTTCTGGTTGGCCTATTTTTAAAATTCTTCTCCTCTGAAACCGTTTGTCAAAATGAACCGAAACTTTATAGGAAGCATCTATGGAATGTCCTCTTTAATGAATGCTCTTTTCGTTCCGATCTGTATGCAAACATGGCCGCCACATGTAATTCTTGTTTCTTATTGGACGATTTTTATAAATCTTCTCCTCTGGTCAAATAAACTGACACTTGGTAGGAAGCATCTATGGAAGGTCCTCTATAAAAATTGCTTATTTTGTTTTGATCTATTAACAAACATGGCCACCACAGGCAATTCTTGTTTCTGATTGATTGATTTCTAAAAATCTTCTACTATGAAACAACTTGACCAAATGGACCAAAACATCTATGGAAGGTCCTCTATAGGGATTGCTCATTTCGTTGTGATCCTTAAACAAACATGGCCGACATAGGCAATTCTTGTTTCTGATTGGTCGATTTCTGAAAAAGCTTTTCCTCTGCAACCGATTGGCCAAATGAAATGAAACTTGGTAGGAAGCATCTATGGAAGGTCCTCTATAGAGATTGCTCATTTCGTTTTGATTTGTTAGCAAACATGGCCACCACAGGCAATTCTTGTTTCAGATTGGTCGATTTCTAAAAATCTTCTTCTCTGAAACTGCTTAGCCAAATGAACCGAAACTTGGTAATAAACATATATGGAATGTGCTTTATAAAGATTGCTAATTTTGTCCCGATCCGTTAACAAACATGGCTGCCATAGACAATTCTTGTTTTTGGTTGGTCGGTTTCTAAAATACTTCCTCTCTGAAACTGCTTAGCCAAATGAACCGAAATTTGGTAAGAAGCACCTATGGAAGGTTTTGTATTAAGTTTCCTCAAAGCAGAATGAAAGGTGATCGACACAGGCTCAGCTCACTGAGCCTCTAGTATTTTAATAGCTAGCTGAACAATTGCCAAGAGACAACATCAGTATATAACCCACTCCCCCATTGGCTCAAATTTACACCTCATGATATCGTATTTTAATTCTTTTATTTTCAAATAAATGTGTTGTATTGTTAATAAAAAAATTTTTTCAGAGTCATTTACAGAAGAAATAGAGAGTTGGAAAAAAGACAAATTTTTCGAAACTTCTGCTGTAGCCACCATATTAGAGGAAGTTATAAGTAAGTCATTTGTTGTGATAACAGGACCATCTGGTATGGGTAAATCTACTATTGTCAAATTGGTTGCACTCCAGCTTCAGAAGACAAATGATTATCATATTCTTCCAGTCATGTGTCCAAAAGATATTGTGAAGTATTTTGATCCAAATGTAAAACAGATATACATTATCGATGATATTTGTGGAACATTTTCTGTTGATCAATCTATGATAAATTCGTGGGAGAGAGTAAATCGTCAGATATTGAAATATCGCAAGGACAATAAAGAATTTAGAGTTTTAGGAACATGCAGGATGGAAATAAGCATTTCAAGCCCATTTAAAAAACTTAAAAAAAAATATGAAATTACTGAGTGCAATTTACTTCAGAAAAAGTTCCTTTATAGTAAGGAGGAGAAATTGAAGATTGCCGCCTGTCATATTGACGAGGAAACAATAAAACAGTTAGACGATAAGATCCTGAAGGTATATAATATGTTCCCTCTTCTTTGTATGATGTATGCTGCTTCAGAAAGTAATCCAGGTGTGAGATTCTTTGAATATCCATTACAGGCAATTGAGGAGCAGTTGGACCAGATGAACGAACAAAATGAATGTTGTTTTATGGGACTGGCTTTAATTGTTGTATACAACAACAAATTATACAAATACCTACTACAAAATGGAGATGATAAAAAATTTGAAGATGTTTTCAATGAAGTGTTTGAATTTTTAGGACTCGTAAATCGACCTTCAAAGCATAGTGTCCTTTCACGTCTCCAAACACTAGAAAGGATTTATACAAAAGAGTTAGAATCAACGATTACCGTTATTCACGATAAAATATTTGATATTTTTGCATTGTACTTTGGGAAGAGGATTCCCAAAACTATTTTAACTCATGGCAGTGGAACTTTTATAGCAGAAAGGTTTCTATTTGAATCCGTAGAAGAAGATTGCGATGATCTTAAAATAGTTATACCTTCTGAATTAGAGCATTCATACTTTAATCGTATGGTGGAAGAAATTGAAAACAACAGATTTTATAATGTATTCGAAAATGTACAGGTACGTAATGAATTGTATCAAGGAAAATTCATCTCATTTTTGTCAAAGCATCAAAGCATTATTCAAAAGTTACATTGCAATAAGTGGCCTCTATATCTGTCTGCAGTCAACGGATGTAAATTATTAGTAGAATTTATACTAAATAAGAAAAGAACCAGTGGAAAGTGTAATAAACTAGACAAGGACGGAAATCATCAAGATATCTTAAAAGACAAACCAGAATCAGACATGTATGCTTGTAACATTGACACAGATAATAATGAAAGCACCACTGAATTTTATGATATTGATGATGATAAACGCAACACTGAAGAAGATGCATATCGAATACAGTTTGAAAATTCCCCAATGGTGGCAGCTTGTGAAGGAGGTTACATTGATATTGTTGAATGTCTGGTAGAAAATGGTTATAATATTGACCATTCTGATACTAAACTACCAACGCCATTGTTTAGTGCTTGTAAATATGGTAACAAAGCTGTTGTAGATTTCCTTTTAAAAAGCAGTTGTAAGGTGGATGTAATTAATGAAAATGGACGGATCGCTTTACATGCTGCATGTGAAAATGGTAATATTGACATTGTTAACAGCTTACTGAAGTGTAATAGTAGTACGAATCTATGTGACATTATGGGATATACTCCTTTACATGATGCATGTAAAAATGGCAATATAGACATAGTTAACAGCTTACTGAAGTGTAATGGTAATATGAATCTATGTGACATTATGGGATATACTCCTTTATATGTTGCTTGTAGAAACGGTCATACAGATGTTGTACAGATTTTGTTTGACAATAATTGTGACATTCATGATACCAATGCTATTAATGGAGCCTGTGAAGGAGGTTATAAAGACATTGTTGAATTTTTTATAGAACATAAAGTTGACATTAATGATGGTTTGCCTGATAATACACCAATACAGTATGCCTGTCTTTTTGGTCAAACAGATATTGTTAATCTGCTACTTGATAATAACTGTGATGTCCTTAATAATGATGGGTATTCAGATGCACTTCATATGGCCTGTGTAGGAGGTCTTGTAGATATAGTAGAACGTTTACTCAGAAATAACTGTGACATTAATCAGTGTGAGCCATGTACAAACAAAAGTCCATTAATTGCTGCTTGTAGTGACGAAGCCGGTGTTAAACTGTTACTAAGTTATGAAGCCTGTGATGTGAATATTATTGATCATAATAATCGTAATGCACTTCATTATGCCTGTAGAGAGGGTCATTCTGATGTTGTTGAACTTTTATTAAAACGCCATTGTAGTGTAAACCTTAATGACGAGCAGATGAAATCCCCGCTATTTATTGCTTGTGAGAATGGTCATGTAGATATTGTTAAAATGTTAATTAACCAGGATAACTGTATGATAGATGTTCTTGATGTTGATGGAAACAGCTTACTGCATGCAACTTGTGGAAAATTTTGTCAGAGTGAACATTATATAACACAACACATGTTGTATTCAACCAAAAATGGTCGTATTGAAATTATTGAGATTTTATTGGGAAAAAGCTGTGACGTGAATGTTCTTAATAATGAAGGACAGTCTGTATTACATGCTGCTTGTGTATATGGACACACTGAAATTGTTGATATTCTGTTGAGGAGTAATAGTAATGTCAATCAATGTGATAAGGCAAAGAAGACACCTTTATTTATAGCGTGTGAGGAAGGGTACATTGATATTGTCAAACTGTTAATTGAAAGTAAATGTGAAATATTTAATCACAGTTTTAATGGACAAACAGTACTTCATGCTGTTTGCAGTGGACATGATAGAAGTCATGGGAATTATCTGGGAGTTGAAACATTTACAGAAGGTCACAAAGACATTTTAGCTTTATTAATTGACAAAAAATGTGATGTAAACATATCAGACAACAATTCTCAGACTCCATTACACATTGCCTGTTATAAAGGAAGTGTAGCACTTGTAGAAATATTACTCAGAAATAAGTGTGCCATCGACCAACGTGACAACTTGAATAAAATACCAATTTTTCTTGCTTGTGAAAAAGGTCATAACGATGTTGTGAAATTCCTACTCAATAACAGATGAAATTGGGCGTAGTGCATTACAAGCTGTTTGTATGTATAGCAAATATCACTTCTTCTTTTCCCAATCGCGGCGATTTGCAGATCGACATGAAGGAAAGAAGCCATAATCTACGTTTTACAAAGTTTTAAGTGTTATTTACATGAAAATCTAGATTTAATAATCATTTTCTGTACTTTATTACAAAAAAAAAAAATTTAAGTCGATATATTTGAGCAAATATTATCATTGTTCTTCTTTTCTGATATTTTTGTTTTTCTGGCGCGAATATGAGATTCATGAGGTTCACGTTGGTCAGAGCATATAAAACATAACATTGTTTTTATCAAGCAGGTGGTAGTTGTATTTGTTTATACATGTACATATACATTGTCTGTTTAATGTTAGTTTATGTTTGTATTGTTATACCCAAACGGGTTTTATATGCAATAAAGATTATAGATTATTATAAGTAAAATACTTCTTGAATACTGGAACTATTATACTGATTACACAATTACATTCAAAATCCCGCTTTAAAAGTTTCGCCAACAAAGTCCCGCGGTTTTGCAACTGGACTTATCGTGCATGAAAGAAAAACCCCGAGTAAGACCGAACAAGTCCCTGTGGTGCTCTTAAAATGCATAATGCAATAGGAATGATGGCGTTTGACACTTTGTGTTGTCTATTCTTTTTGTAATTTCTAATTACCTTGAAAAGAATTTGATTTCCTAATTATAATGTGTAATGATTTTTAAGACTTCAGTATTGGGTTGTTGTTTTTTTTTTTTAGTCTTATCCTCGTGTGACGGGTTTTCGTACTATTATAACCGACACATTTGGTACCTCGGAAAATGTAATTGTAGAAATTCTTTATTTCAATATTTCATATTTAATTTTGTTTTATAGTTCATTATTATTTCCATTTTTAAACTAAGTATTACATTTGTTTTACATGTCAAAATAATATCTTTATGTGTATAAATAATTAATGCAGTTTATCCCTCACTTTTGTCAAAATTGTGTCTCAAAGATCAGAGGAAAATTTATTCGATTAACACTTATTGTTTATAATCTGTCACAGCTGGACTTGACAAGCTTTTGATAAATTATAATTTAGTTAATCCACAATATAAGAACCCCAGGCTATAACGCAAATTGTTATATAAACCGCCATTAGGCGTATTTATCATTAATCCTGTCTATCAGTCATTTTTAATTACTCTGTTTGATATTTGTATTATTGTTATTATTGTGATCTTCAGTTTTGTTGTTGACCGTTGAAATATACGGCTGTAAATAAAATATGGAAAACTTCTAGCGAATTCGAATCTTTGTTACGACAAATAGCTACATTATGTACATGTATATAGTTCCCCAGAAATACGTTCGTGTGATATCGGGTAGCAAAAGCCCCGGTCATACTATTATCGATTTTCCGATATAGCAATTAACAGTATTAACCCTTCATTCATATGACGATTGGAATTTTCAAAGAATGGCTAGTTAAATATTTCTTTGTACATAAGATTGTTTTAAAAGCCATTCTTGTATTTTAATATACTCTCGATTATCTGGCAACTTTTGCTGTCAGTAAAATGGCGTCATATGAAGTAAAAACAGGGCCGATATACGAGATGGAAACGAGTATAAAATCCGGAAATGGCTGGTTTTAAAATTTCATGGTTCTGGCCTTCTACAAATCATACTTCATCTAAATAACACAACATAATGTTTGAAAATGACCACTTTCAAAATTGTGTTTACTTTTGATGTTTTTTAGTCCTGAAACCACATGCACTGCTCATGTGCTGATGTTTTGCACAGTTAATTAGTGTTTAGTATTTATTTGGCTAAAAAGAAACAAATATATATATAAGTGTTAATCATTTGATGTATTTTTGTCAAAGGTCAGGCTGTTTTTATGTCATTTTATTACAGTAATATAAAATAAAAGTTGATACTGAAATACATTAATTTCCAAAGTGACATGTATTTTATATTAAGAAACAGGCACATTTGAGTCAGCTCTTTTGTTTACAAGTACGATCAGTGACCCCATGGCAGTCACACGACAGGAAGAGCCGGTGTCTGAGAGGCAGACGACATAGTTCAATTTTATATAGCCCTTCTGGATTTTTTTCCAGCTACTTTATAAATGAAGTAAATTTTTAGCATTACAAAAAGTATGGTTCACTATTTTTGGTTCTTGCGTCTTTAAAAGCAACCTGAACATTTTTGACAGATGTCACGTTGGAGTCCTGTTTACATTCCAGAAATAGAAACCGGAAGACACGTCACAAATAACGCGTGCACTGTGGAAATCAAAATAAAATGGATTATACGATAACATATAACATACGAAAACATATACCGGGACGATATAATGAAATGCAAAAAGAAAGCTATAAAATAACCAATATTAATGTGTGGCAATTGTTTCCTATGCACTTAACATTTTCATATCAGAATAGCCAGTTTAGCAATTGTTATTGCTGTTAATGTTTTTTCATGGATAAATTTTAAAATCTATTATGATTTTTTTTTATTTTATATATCGTAGCATAATACAAACATTATTTCATTAAGGATCTTTTTTCTGTCTGAAATGTGATACTTTTTATAATCTTTTTCTCTTTGAAACTACCTGTGCAATTAGTGCTTATCACCACTGAAGTTGTGAGTTCCAATCCCGGTCTAAAACTCTTGACTAGGAGTACTAACTACTTGATACAACATTATGTGATAACGTTTGTCAGTGACTTAGGAAAGATAGGTTGTATACTCTGGGTACTCCGGTTTCCTCAAGCCAATCAAACCGCCCCGATATAGCTAAAATATTGTTTGAAAGTGGCGTTAAACACCATAATCATAGAAATAAGATTAGTGAATACTTTCCGTGAAATGTTATACCATTATGTCATCTTTTTACCTGTGGTAATAAAATCTCTGATAATCCCGCAGCTGCTCCATTGCCACATTTTACCTACATGCCACTCAGGCGATGTGTACTCGGTGCAACATTATGTGATGAAGTTTTTCTGTGACTTGCGGAAGGTTCGTGGTTTTCTTCGGATACTCCGGCAATCTAATTAAAATTAGATCTACGCACTTGCTCCCCCTTTTTTGGTGGCTGCGTGGTAGATCTAACAACATCCCGTTAAGGGTCGCGTCATGGGTCAGCATGAATGCATTAAAACTTACCAATCAACGATGCTTCTGCAAATCATGAAGAAAAGACCGACAACTCTGGGTAGCAATTTACAAGCCAGGGCTCGAAATTAACGCTAGCAAGCAGGCAAATTGCTAGTTGAAATTTCAATTTGCCTTAATTTTGCTAGTGAATAAAGTTAGAACTAGCAGAATTTTGCTAGTTGTAAAAAATTATGTGTGCAGAATCGTATCTGAACTATGACAAACGTGTAAATTTGTTTTCTCGTATGATCGGTAAAGATCGCATTGACTTCATAAAAAGGACGGTATAGTTACGTATTTGTCCGAGAAATACGAATATTTACGTCTCTGTCCGAGAAATACGAACAACCATACTGGTTCCCGATTTTTAAAATAACATCTGGTTGTAATTTTTACAGTTCAAGTTACCAGTCGAAATGTCAAAAAGAAGAAAAGTTTTCTGATCACGATCGCGACGTTACAAAAATTACGAAATTCTTTCGCCAAGTTTCAGGTAGATTTATAATTGTGATTATAGTGTTTACAGTGATTAAGAGGAAATAATCGTGAAAATCGTTGTGTGACAGCTGACACTATCGTATGGACGCAGCCTGTCTGCTTGCAAGAATGGCAAGATTACGATTTTCGTTTCTCCAACTTTGACCTAGCTAGAGTCTAGAGTAAATCAATTATCGTGTTTTTAACAGAAGTGATCTCATAATTTTATTCAAATAATTATTATTTCTCTGTTTCCAGCTTGATTACCTCTAACTCATCTCTTTTATACAATTTTCACACGAAAAAAAGCAAAGAAAAAAAGTTAACAGACAGGCATATTTCCTTTACAATAATTATTCTCTCACATTACATTATGAAAGATAAAACAGACAAGCCAGTCATTAGTTATTATCTTGGTAATAATTATATAATTATTTGAGATGAGGAAAGTTTAGTAAATGCACAGTGATGCAGCATACACACAGCTTTTTTTTTCATTTCAAGATACATGTACCCCAACTCCACCAATATGGGGGTACATGGAATTTTTTTAGGGTACAGTGTGTGGCTCTTTATATTACTGTCCAATAAAACATTGTTTAAAACACTATGTTTTCATATGATATGGCCATTCCACATGAAATATTAATGCGCGTTTGTTCATTTCGGGTACATGTTTCTTTTAAGAAATAAATCATGGAAGCCAGAATGTCCGGGAGCAATTTACTTAATGGTCAAGGACGCCTTTCACAATGCGATATAGTCAGAGACAGTGAATTGCTTAATTTAATAAAACACAGTCTGTTTGCTAGTAGATTTTTATTTAACTAGCAAAGTTTTGCTTGTTGTGAAAAAAGTTAATTTCTAGCCCTGCAAGCACATGCATTTTCGAACGCATCCGAATGGTTAACAAAATAAAATGTCGCTTGAAGAAATGAAATAACAAAAACCTGCAATTAGCGACCTCTGATACGCCAAAAAAAAAAAGAAGTATATAAGACACAATATTTGTGTGATACAAACAAAAATAACACCCGAAGTTAACAAAGTGATGTAAAACACCCAACGGACTTTCTAAGTACAAATCAATGTAGGTATCCGATTTCCTATGCCTATGGTTACTGATGCAGTGATGGATGCTGATTCAGATAGTGTCTCATATTGCCATATCTGCAAGAAATATTGTGAATGATAATTGCAAAAAATCGTGGACAGCACATATATTTTGTCCAGCCGCCAGTCATCTGCAAAGTGATAATTGCCTCGTGAATGAAGGACACCATGGCATCAAAGCTATTGTCAAATTTAATCAAAACGAACTTTGCCGTGAAGCTTTTCAATACAGCTTATTCTGTGTCTACACACTCCAATCTGAAATTCAAATTAAAAATGGTCTTCGTTTGGGCAGCAGTATTTAGACAGGGATGTTTATAGTTCACTTTATTAAACTTTATCAATGAATGAATGTTACAATAGACCACGACGAAGCAAGCTACATTAAGTACAGACTTCTGTCACAAATAAGTTAAAAAGAAAATCTGAAAATAATTGTTTCCAAGAAAGATGCACCGGTGGCTGTAAACAAACTGAGTTCTGGAAAACCATGAAACCCTATTTCTCCAAAATATCTTGTGGAACTCAATCTACAATTATCTTACAAGATTATGATAAAATTTTATCTAAAAATGTAGATGTAGCTTAAGTTTTTAACAAATGTTTCGTAAATGTAGCCCAGGACATTGGCAAAGATTATACTTTCAATAAAAATGACCATCTCAGCTTGCAAAAAATTGAAGATAAAAATTTTGTAAAAAATAAGTTTTGAATTCAAATCAACTAATGATTCATTTGTATCTAAAGTCATTGATAAATTTAATGTTAAAAAAGCAACAGGTGTTGATAAAATCTCTGTCAAATTGATGAAACTTGGTAAAATATCACTCTTATCACCAATCACAAAAATAATAAACATGTCAATAGGCTCGGGTATCTTCCCAAATAGACTAAAGGAAGCACAAGTTACACCCATATTCAAAAACAATGATCACTTTAAAAAAAAAAGTAATTACAGGTCTGTCAGCCAGGGGGGAGAATGTACGTCATAACGTTGGATGTCGGAACCGAAATCTGGACGCCATTTTTGCCACTTGAAGGTAAGTTTTTACTTCTAGCATTAGTTATTGTATGGATAACATTGAATATGATGGTGCGTCAAATGCCTCTAAATGTCCGCTAAACAACGGTGTGTACATCGTTCAAAAGCTTATTGTCAAACTCTCAAACACTTCGACAATGTTTTCGCAACAGGTGAAAATAACGTAGGATATCGGAGACAGTTTCAATAAAAATTACCCGTTTTTCCTTATTTCACATATATAGACGAGAGAAACATATTACAGAGTGTTCGAAAATTAATTACAAATCCAACTGACATAAGACGACTGAAAAATTCGCAACGATTTTGTCTACTGGGAACGAAATCGCAATATGATGTCGGCTACACTCATGTGTAACGAAGGGTGTCGGCCACACGCATGTTATATAAAACGGGCTAAAGTCTTATATAGCTTGAATAGTAAGCGATTTTTAAAGCAGTGGGATCTACCATTTGATTATTTATGTTGAGAAAATAAATGTATAATTACAACATATCAATTTTACATCAGGACGTATGATACCCTATATAGTTTTGAAGTTAAAAATGCTATGGTACATTACATTTGGGTAATAAATACATAATTTTCATTATTTTCAGATTTTGTTGGACTCGAAAAAAAAACACACGAAAACGACGACCACTTCAAAATGTATCAACTACTGAAAATTCCCCTACAAAGTCTTCTTGTGTAAAGAAGAAAAGAACTACAATGCATGTACAACACCATATAAACAAATTGCATTTCGACCAGGGAATTGCGTTTTGTGCACGGTACAAACATATACGACTTCAAAAATAAAAATAAAATATTTAAAGCAATCACCAACTCCAAAACGCACGAGACTGCGACTTTTTGATGAAAACCAAAAGACCAAAGACACTGATAATATTCCACATGTGGTTGTATGCAGGGCCGTCAAGAGAATTTTTGGGCTCCAATTCTCCAAATAATGTTACTCAAACTAAGTCCATCGCGGTTAGTCAAAAGCAAGGAATCAGTATGAATTGATGAATCATGATTCAGAAAACAGCTTTCTACTTGTAAATTGTCAACGGCCCGGGGCGTCGCTCCGACTGATCCCTCCTCTCAGTGGGCCTGGTTGTATATAGTGAGAACACTGACGACGACGACAACGAACAGTCACAAACCGAAGATTTAAACAAAACAAAACAAGATCTAGACGAAATAATGCAACTGTACATTTGTAAATAACCTGGTGGAAAATGATGAAGTCAAGATTTCAGACAATGATACACCACCAGCAACAAATGCTAACATTTCTCCACAAACGGTGACATCAATACAAGCAAGGTGTGTATTGTATGGGTATTATAAACACAAAAAAACGAAAACATCAAAAACTTTGAAGGGGTGACGATTAAAAAATGCTGTTATTGATTAATGATTGTCATTGTCCAATTTTCTTTTAGCCATGACTTTGCGTCACTTTTTGGTTTAAGGTTATTTTCTCGGTATTTTGGCATATTAACGTATACAAAATTAATATTCTTTTCTTTTTTTTTTAAATAGTTAAATGGCAACATAAGATATTGCTGTACTGACTATATCAATCACAATAAATATCAAACTCAGAACTCAATAAGTTTGAAGTGAATGAGTGATTGTTGTTTAACGCCAAATGTTTTTTTCCCAGCTATTTTATGATGAGAACAAGTTACACTCAATGAAATGATGATGGCATCTGCTTTGTACTAGAACAACACGCTTAGTTGGATTTTTTTTTATAGTTCTAGCTCACTGAAACAACATTCCGTGTGTAGACATGTCGCTCCACTCGGACACATTATCCTGATGTCAAGCCAACCAGTCTTTGCTCTTAGTTCTTAAAATACGAACTTAAAGGTGATGCAGCAAATGCCAATTTTATAATCTTTGGTTTGACCAGACACGTACTTGAAATCACTATCTACAACATTTCAGACCAACACTCTAACCATTACACCACTGATACGGTATAAAACTGCGTCAACTAGACGGAAATGGGTTTTTCTTTGTAATACAATATGCAATAATTTCATTTGAAATGTGTACAACAACTATTTTTAGTATAATGCGTGTTTTATTTTAAATTGGAATAGCTTGTGTTAGTATATCTTCTTCAACGTTTTACATAGCCATTATTTATGGGAGTTCTTTTTCGTGGGGATCATTTCTTTGATACTGAAAACAGGGAAAAAGCGGAAAACTGCGCCTGTATACAATTTCGGTAAAAAGAAATGCAATTCAGAAAGAAGCTTTGGGTGTACGGTGGGAAAACGCTCGAGTAAATGAGTCAAAATGCTGCCTTCTCATAAAATGGGATTAGAGGATGCAATTTGATTAACTACATATGACTGAGAACTTTTGGATAATTGAAAATAAATAACTCATTGAAAAAGAATCTTCTTTTTATTTCAATGAAAATAAAATTGGACAAAATAAAAGAAAGTAAAACAAAATACCATTTTAAAAGTAAAAACAAACTCACGAAAGCTCTCTTGAGCGTAAAATTAAAAAAAAAAAAAAAAAATGGCAAGAAACTAATTCAGGGGGCGAATGTAAGCCATAATTGGATGCCATTTTGTGTCGCTTGAAGGTACGTTTTCACCTATGGCATTAGTTATTGTATGGATACATTAAATGTGATAGTGCGTCAAATGCTCCTAAATGCCCCCTTACCAACGTTGTCTCCATAGTTGCTGCAAATGACATTGGAGGAGTCCGTTCTTATGTGTTGTGTTGTATTTGAACAGCAGCACCCTTGAATCGTTGTTATCTAACAGGTGTGTGTGGCCGACACCCTTCGTTACACATGAATGTAGCCGACATCATATTGCGATTTTCTCCCCAGTAGACAAAATTGTTGCTAAGTTTTCAGACATTTTTTGTCAGTTTTATTTGTTATTAATTTCCGAACACTGTGCAATATGTTTCTCTCGTTTATATATGTGAAATAATGAAAAACGGGTCTTTTTAGTGAAACTGTCTCCGATATCCTACGTTATTTTCACCTGTTGCGAAAACATTGTCGAAGTGTTTGAGAGTTTGACAACAAGCTTTCGAACGATAGACACACCGTTGTTTAGAAGACATTTAGGGGCATTTGACGCACTATCATATTCAATGTTATCCATACGTTAACTAAAGCTATAAGTAAAAATTTACCTTCAAGGGGCAAAAATGGCGTCCAGATTTCGGGTCCGACATCCTACGTTATGACGTACATTCTCCCTCTGCAGCATATTACCTATACCTTCAAAATGTTTTGAAAAGGTTCTATCTTCAATTGTCAGATTTTTTTGATAATATTTTTGACCATTTTTTATGTGCATTTAGAAAAGGACACGGCTGCCAAACTACTCTTTTAAGACTTTTAGAAGATTGGAAGCAGGCTTTAGATTGTAATGAGTATATAGCAGCGATTTTGATGGATTTGTCGAAGGCATTCGACTGTTTGCCACATGCTATTTTAATATGTAAATTGTCAGCATATGGTTTGTCAGATAATGCTACAAAACTCCTGCTATCTTATTTATCTAACAGAAAACAACAAATTAAAGTAGGGAATATTGTTAGCACATGGGCAAATATACAGAAAGGTGTTCCACAGGGCTCAATTCTCGGACCGCTGCGTTTTAATGTATTCATAAATGATATATTTTATTTTATAAAACATTGTGATTTATACAACTATGCAGACGACAACACCCTTTCTTTTCATTCTCCAAATTTTGACGAGGTAGTAAATGTTTTGCAGCAAGATAGTAATATACCCATAAATTGGTTTAATTTTAATTGCATGCAAGCAAATCTAGAAAAAATCCAAGCGATTGCAGTTGGTAAAAAGTCTTTTGATAAATCACCCATTTTTCAGATTGGAACTGCAAATATATCATGTGATGAGGTAGTTAAACTCTTGGGTTTTGATATTGATTTCATGTTAAATTTTGATTGTCATGTCATATTAAAAATATTTGTAAGAAAGCAGTTCAACAGTTAATATATTAAAGCGTATAGGTAAAAATCTTAGCAAAGTGAACCGGCTTACTATTTTTCACACTTTGGTACTTTCAAATTTTAATTTTTGCCCCCTGTCTTGGCATTTTTGCTCAAAAACTAATACGAAGAAAATTGAAAAGATACAGGAAAGAGCTCTACGTTTTGTTCACCAGGATTATGAGGCATCTTGTGAAAACTTACTGATTAAAGCAAACATGCCAACACAGCATATTAGGAGAATAAGAACAATGGCATTGGAAACATTCAAAATTTTAAATGGTTTAGCACCACCAGTATTATCTAATTTAGTTCAAAAACAAGACCATAAATATAATTTTCGATATTCAAATCTATTACAGATTCTACAGGTAAAATCATCAAGGTACGGTAAGAGTTCATTTAGGTATGCTGCCCCAGTCTTATGGAATTCACTTCCAGACAATTATAGAAATTGTTCTAATTTCAATGAATTTAAAAATATTATCTTGTTTTTGGAATGGTAAATCCTGTACATTCATACTGGGGAAAGTGGTAAAAAATATTGATTTTTTTTATTTTTACTCATAAAAAGTTAAAATTATATCTTATTAAAGATTGTTTTCAAGTTTAAACATTTAATGATCAACAAATACCTTTGCAACACGACGACTCGTTGTACTTGCCTGTTGAAATGCGATGGGATTTAGATGCATCTTACGACTGGTTGCCGAAATGAAAATGCCTAAGTACTCACGAATTTTATGCTCCAGCCTTAGCAATATTAGGAATAAAATGTTTGCCAATATTCTTGGTATTTTTCCATCTTTCCATGTATTGACTGATGAGAAAAAGTTCATTTATTTATTTCAATGTGAAGAATATGATATTGTAGAAATTATTGTGAGGGGAGTAAATGAAATGTATAATAGGAGAAATGAGTTGATTGAAAAATAATTTTTGTTTTTGTTTTCAGATTTCTGTAAAAGATATTCTGGGTATTGTTTAAAATGTTGGCTATTCATTGCACAATGTGATGGTTTCATGAAAATATAGATCACTATTATATGTTATACTTTGATTGATATTTAAATTATATTTAAAATGTACCACCTCCTCATACTAAATGTCATTAGAGAATCATGTGTTTCAAACATGTATATATATATATATATGTAGTTTGATTGTAGTTAATAGTTTCTTTGTTTTGTTTTGTATTTAATGTGTTGTTTTGGTATCAATCCTTTGTATGTGGATTTTGGACCAATAAAAATTCTGATTCTGATTCACGAATCGCTATATTTGAAGGTACCAGTTATTAGGTTAAGGTCATTTTTATGAGTAAACAAGTCGGCGACTATTTTGGCACGAAAATAAAATAAAATTATCACATTAACGATTCAAAATTTTCGTCGAGTCCTTCAGAAAAGGTAATTAGCTACACTTCGCTACTTTCAAATTCACTAGACCAATCGGGCCACCAGCAACACCATACAACTAGACCGATAGAATTTTTACTAGACACGGGCTTCGGACTACCGCTTAACGTCGAACACTGGCATAGCATGTCAAAATTCTTAGCTATTTGTGACGGGGTAGTAAACCAAAACTTTTAGTGTTCTGCTTTTTATTTTTTGCTTTGCATTACTATTTTATTTTGTGCTTTGCTCTGCTGTGTTTCTATGTTTTTATGTTTCATTGCATTATGTATTACCTGCTTTGCTGTGTTTTTATGTTTCATTCCATTATGTATTACCTTATTTTGGAGCAATTGTGTGTGAATCTTGGGCAAGAGTCCAAAGAGGCGCTTGCCTCGTGGGTTCTTGTTCACATCTATGCACAGTTCTCCTTTTTATGCCTGTATGTCTTTCTTAGCTTATTTTAGTCTGTAACTTTGGTTCACTTATATTTTTTATTCAATTTAAACATTTTTAGTTTAGCTTGAAAATTGTTTTTTCTTTGTTTTTTAGTTAGACAATGCTGCTTTTGCTGTTTATGTTGATGCCAGTTTTAATTAAGTATTCAGTATTATTTTTTTACCTGCTATTTCTTTTTTAAATACTGCTTTATGTTGGAGCAATTGTGTGTGGATCTTGAACAAGAGTCCAAAGAGGCACTTGCCACGTGGATTCTCGTTCAGATCTATGCACAGTGCCGAATCAAAATAAAGTTTTCTTTTCTTATCTTATCTTACCTGCTTTGCTATGTTTTTTATGTTTCATTGCATTATGTATTACCTGCTTTACTGTGTTTTTATGTTTCATTGCTTAGCAATTTAATTTAATTGTGCATGCTTGATATCTATGAACATGTATGTAAAGGTATTGTATATGTTTTTTTTATGTAATATTTATATATTTCGGTTCAAAAGCTCATTGTGAACTTGTGTTAAGTTGTTTGTGTCTTGCCGACTTTAAATAAAACTTATTTGATTTGATTTGATTTGATTTGATCTGGACTAAAGGCAACCCTTGTAAGATATATCGACCATGACACTGCTGTATCAAATGTTTAAAAAAAAAACCAGGACAGATTATGTGCCAACAACTAACTTTTTCCCAAATATCTTGCCTGTGGACAAGCAGAACATTTGTGTATTTCCACACTCCTGTCTACCTTTATATCTTGTATAAATAAATAAATCACTTTAAATCATATTTCATTTCTTCTCTGCTCACAGCAGCATTTTAATTGTTTCATCAAATGATGGATGAACCAGGATCATTGCAAATTATTTTTATCTTGTAAATGATAAAACAGCAACATATGAGTTTTATTGTTCTTGTGTAAGTCACGATCTTCTGCTCTTCAACCAGAAATCAACCACCTGGTTGGCAAGTGGTTAGTTCGTTTCCCTCTGAGTGTTAAAATCCTTATTTGTCCCAACATAAGAGGAGTGAGTGTTGTTTAACGCCAACTCAGTCATTTTTCAGCTAAATCATTGCCATAACAAGTTAATTTTTCAGCTATATCATTGCCATAACAAGTTAATTTTTCAGCTATATCATTGCCATAACAAGTTAATTTTTCAGCTATATCATTGCCATAAGAAGTTAATTTTCAGTGAAATGAAGCCAAGATGAGGTCCGTTTTGTACTAGAGCGACACCCTTAGCTCGATTATCATAGTACTAACTCACTGAAACAACAGTCTGTGGATATATATGTCGCCCCTACTCATATATACATTATCTTGATTCCAAGCCAACCAGTCTGCCCTTTCTCCTTAATGCAGAGATTTACTGCAATACCGACTGTTGAAAAGTTATACATTTGAGTCTGGGCTTAGCCTAGTCATGCGACTTCAAATTGAATGACATTGACTACACATTTATAAGTCTGTAAAAATGGGTCAATATCGGAGACAAGGCAAACTTTATAATGGATTATGCCATACAAAATCAATTTATGATCTTCCGACTCGCCTGTTCCT
This sequence comes from Gigantidas platifrons, assembly GCA_002080005.1. Lineage (NCBI taxonomy): Eukaryota > Metazoa > Mollusca > Bivalvia > Mytilida > Modiolidae > Gigantidas > Gigantidas platifrons. The sequence goes on along the minus strand of MJUT01058748.1, from coordinate 133,420 downwards.
TACAGTTTGAATGAATGAATGAATTTTGGTGTTTAGCACCACTTTCAGCAATATTTCAGCTATATCATGGCGAATAGATTTAGTGATGGAGGAAGCCAGAGAGAACCACCAACCTTGGGCAAGCAACTGGTACACTTTATCACTTGCGTCTGCACCCATTTTTGTAATTTGCGAACCCACGACATATTGGCGATAGGCCTGTATGAGCTGTTAGATCCAACGACCTAACTCAATGAGCGACCCGGGCCCCTCCTAAAAAAGTTTGAGGTTAAAAAATATTGTTAAATACTGCATTTTGCTTCAAACTTTTGCAATTTTACCACTCATTGGACTGAATAAAAGATTTAAAAAGAAGTATTCACTAGGTTCTGGAAAATGAGAAATTTCATAGAAAAAAATAATAAACACCTTATCCTCGCCATCCTCGCTTACTAAAAAGTTGTTTTGAAAAAAAACCCTGAAATTTGCTCGCTCTGATACGATATTCCAGAGTTTGTTGTTCCTATCAGGATATCCTTGATGGAGAGTTGCTGCTAACAAGGAAGCTACTGAACCAAGGGATCCTCTGGGTAAAGTTGAAGTCATCACTTCAAACATTTTACGGTTGTCACCATGACTTGATTGACTGTTATTGAATATCTGTGTCACAAACACCACGGATATGCTTCACTTGTCGTAAATACTTCCTGGTCCTTTCCTCATTCACGACTTGTCATCGGATTTATAACTAGATTAACATGACGGGTGCCACTAGTGGAGGAACTGCCTACCCTTCCGGAGCATCTGAGTTCACCCCCAGTTTTTAGTGGGGATCGTGTTCAGTCAATCTTTAGTTTTATGTGTATGTTTCGTAGATCGTTGTTTGTACTTTTTCTTTTGGTCATTGTGTTGTCTGTTCTTCTTCGATATACGGATTCTGCTTACTCCTTTGGTATCTTCAAACTCGTCCTATTATTTTAAACAGAAAATCTGACGAACTTAAAATCAATTTGATATGGTCTTGCCAATATTGTTCATGTTCCATTGATGATTTTAACTTCTCAATGTTTACTTTATTTTTTTTTTTTTGCAAAATTTGGTCATTGAATTCATTTCTACTATTAGTAGTATATGTCTATATGTTGTTTTGTGTCTAGTGAAAATGTAAGATAATACATATCAAACAAACATTATTTTACTATCTTCATAAAGTCAAATTACAATGTAAAAGAACACCACGACATACTGTGATACATTTTTTAGCTGTAATAGTGCTAAAGTTGGCATTATATACCAAACAATCAGAATTAAAGAAATAAAATAAAATAAAAGAATATAATTAAAATGACATTTTTTTTTAATTTCACAAAGCATTTAGTCCATATGTTGATTTCATCCTAGTAGTCTGACAGATACATCAGAATCACTTTCTTCTATATCGGCCATTTGAAATGGTTTCTAATTTGCTTGAACTGAAGAGATTTTATAGCAGTAAGAATTATCACAACTACATTTGCTTCCACATATGTTACAACATTTGTGGGTCTTGTTTCATTTTTGGTACTTGTTGAAGGTATGGTTCTCTCAAGAATACATTTAACATTGCAAGCCTACGGCAGCTGGTAGAAGTCACAACAGCTTTTACATCAGGCTCATCTGTTCGTAGATTATATGAGTTGTATAGGACTATGGCAACCATCTCTCCCTGCTCTACTTGTTTCTTGTACAAGGTTAAGAACATTGTATGGGGTAGGAACCATATAAAACAATACTATAGCAATTGACAATGCTCATGCCTTGTGCATTTGTGGTAATAACAATCCCCATCTTACTGTATATGTCTTTCAATCAGAGCCTTGCATTTAATTGTACTTTCTGAATGAAACATATTCGTGACGTCTGAACATTCTGAAAGTTATGTATGTATAAATCTTTGATGTATCTTATAGAATTACAGAGTCCTGATCTCGGAAAGTTCTCATTTAGATCATATATCAACTATGTCATTCGTTGCAATTTCTACTTCATTAGAAATTTTTTGAAATTCTTGTTTGTTGATTTCAAATTCAGTATCTTCAAGACTTCTAAGACAATACAAGAAGAGTGGCAGATGGACAAATTGACCTCAGTTCACCAAAATATGAAAACCACTTTCTGAATGCTGTCTTCTGTGTGCCATCCACATCTTCATCCCTAAAAAATATAATGGCGAATGCATGTAGAAAATTAGAAATAAAGCAAAAGTAACCTTTTAGATGCAAATTTGTTTGCAGTTGTATAAAATCCTTGCTTGATGTACAGTTTGTGCAAATATTTTATATGTGTAAATGACAGAAAATTTCTTATTTAATTTTATATACACAATGAAACATGGACAAAAATTGTTGCTGTCAAGGGTTGGCATGTGTACATTGTATTTTTATGCTGTGGCACATTTTCATTTTAAACTCAAGTACATCGCTATATTCACTACACTTTCAGTGTGGATCTGGGGCCGCTCTGGCGGTGATCGTATGGTAGTTGAATTCACAACTACCTCTGCAATCAGTGCCTATTACAACTGATATTGTGAGTTGAAATCTCAATCAGAGTGAGATGTACAACACTATGTGATAAAGTTTGTCAGTGACTTGCGGCATGTCATGGTTTCTCCGGGTCCTCCACCAATAAAACTGAAATATTGTTGAAAGTGGTGTTAAGCAACATAAATGAATGTGGTTCTCGTTTGACATATATGAAGACAAAGTGAATTGCAGACAGTGTACAAGATTAATATTGTTTGGATAGGCAAACTTAGTATTATTTTCTGTTTGAAATACACAAGTACAATAAAAAGAGTAAATATCTTTCTATGGACTTAAATGGGCATGAAAAGTACTATGTTGTCGTACTTCGCGGCTCAAATACCACGTGTGCGAGTCTATTTTGTCAAATAGTCAGTAGATAAAACAGATATACATACATAACAATAGAAAATACATACCCTGCCATGAGTATATAACAAATTTATGACAATAATTAAAACATTTATTGTCAGAAACCAAAGTTGTGTTTCTTTGGTAACTTCATAAAAAAGCCACCATTTTCGTCCCAATATTTTGGGCAAGACGGAAGTGGTCATTGTATAGACCGGAAGTTAGTTTGTTAAAAGCAGAACAAACACATTATAAGCTATTGCAAAGATTATACAGATAAATTATACATACGGCAAATTAATTTAAGGCTACATGCCTTATGATTTAAACATTTTATTGTCAAAATAACCAAATGTTATATATCTTTGGTAAATTGATAGAGGAGCCGCCATTTTTTCTCAAACATTCTGAGCAAGACGGAAGGGGTCATTGCATAGACCGGAAGTTAGTTTGTTAAAAGCAGAACAAACACATTATAAGCTGTTGCAAAGATTATACAGAGAAATTATACATACGGCAAATTATTTTAAGGCTACATTCCTTATAATTTGAACATTTATTGTCAAAATAAACAAATGTTATATATCTTTGGTAAATTGATAGAGGAGCCGCCATTTTTTCTCAAACATTCTGAGCAAGACGGAAGTGAACATTACATAGACCGGAAGTTAGTTTGTTAAAATCAAAACAAACGTATTATCAGCTGTTGCGGAAAAATAAATATATTTTATACATACGACAGATTATTTTAAAGCTTCATGCCTTAGGATGTAAATTAATTCAACATTATATGGATCGGAAGTTAGCTGGTTAGAATTAAAACAATATTTCAACTATTTCGGAAAAATAAATATAATTTATATACACCATAAATTATTTTAAGGCTACATGCCTTACAATTTAAATTAAGTAAACTTTGTAATATCCGGTAAAGGTTTCACACCTTGCTGTATCTGACAGAGTTATTTTCATCCACTTATCCATATAAATTTTAATTGGTTACTTAGATAGTAACAATAATACTCAAATATAATTATGGCTCAACGAAAACCAATCAACCTGCAAATTGCTACAGATGCACAACTATTCCCAACAATTTTCCATTTGAAAAATAAAACTTCATTTGGAATAATAAAATGCAAGAGTTTCCATCTGAACATTTTAAGTTTGTTTTCTTCAAGAAATTTGAAAATGAAAAAATATAGACTACTTGTATTTGGTTTTTCTGACAACACTAAATAATTAATCCAATAATGTGTACCAATAGGGTTTGAAAATTTAACATTCACTAGTTTATTATATAATAACTTATTAGACAATGTAGATAAATTAATAAACTCATTGTTCCAGATGAAATAATCTTTTTTGATATTTACAATGCTTTTAACTGAGCTTTCTGTTTTTAAAATGTCTATCCAATTTTTTGGAAAAGCTTTTTTAAGAATACTAAATTCGGATATCCAATTAGATTTATTTTTTTAACTTGTGAAGAATAAACTCTTGCGTAATTTTACCATTATTATCTATTATATCATTAACAAAAAATATTCCACTATTAATCTTTATCTTTATAAATATTTTTTTTTCAAATATAATGAATTTATTTCCCCATAAAATTAGCTTTCTTACATTACTAAATGTTAATGGTGAACTTAATTGACCACCACCTGTTTTTATCCAACTGGTCAAAACATTTTTGTGAAATTCAGAGATATTATTTAGAAACTGTTTATGTTTTTTTACATCTATGTTCATATTAAAAATAAGCCATTTTTTTTCCCAAATACATTTAAATATTTTAGTGGTATCAGTTTCCAATTCGAAAATTTTGAGTCAGCTAATCTACTTACCCATGATGCCTTCAAAGATATAAAATAACTATCTATATCTAACATTTTCAGCCCACCCTTCTCAAAATATCCTATCAATGTATTTCTTTTTACCTTATCTGGTTTCCCATTCCATATAAATTTAAAACACTTACTTTCTATCTCTTTTTTGTATTTTTCTGGAATAACACATGAACTAACAATAAAAGTAAAAATAGGTATAATCAAAGCTTTAATGATTAGTACTTTACCCAGTATTGAGAGATTTCGTATTGACCATGACAAAAATAAGTTATTCATTTTTTCAATTTTTTTTCCCAATTAAGTTTTTCACATTCTATGTAATCATGACCATAATAAATACCTAAGGATTTTATTGGTTTGTTTGTCCATTTAATATTTTCTACCCTATCTTTACTGTGTTTTAGTTTCCCAATCCACAACCCCTCTGTCTTACTTCTATTTATCATTGAACCTGAAAAAGTACCAAATATTTCAATTTCGTTCATAGCAACAGATATATCGTTTTTAGAGTTAAAATATAGTGTTGTGTCAGCTGCTAATTGCGAAATTTTAATACTATGTGTTTGTTCATCTATTTTTATCTGAAAACTCTTGATATCCTTATTATTTCTTATTCTAAGAGCCATGATTTCAACTGATAAAACAAATAGCAAAGCAGATAAAGGACAACCTTGACGTATTCCGCGCGAGGTTTTGAAAATCTCTGATATCCAGCCATTGTTCATTACACAAGTTTGAATATTACTGTATAAAGTTTTAACCCAAATTATAAAAGCTTCATTAAACCCAAAAGGTTCCTGAAAATACTACCATATTCCCAAACTCGATGAAGTCGGCTCTAGTAAAACTAGAAACTCTGATTGAAGAAGATTATATCATTGAACCATATTCGATACATGATAATATCTTAATATCAGCTTCAATAGGACGGGGAAAAATTGGACAAATAAATATCATAAATGACTCTAATCAGATAGTAAAATTACGAGGTGGACAATGTATCGGACAAGCAGAATCCATAGTTGAAGTTTTGGCAGAATCACGATCAGTAGTATCAGACAATCTACTATATCCAAGGATAAACAGAATAATCAGGAATTACCCCCTATTTAGTTGAACTATTTAATAAATCATTCAAATATCTGAATGAAAATCAAAAATCAAAATTAAAACAGGTTCTCCTGGAATATCAAGAGGTGTTTAGTAAACATGATTTAGATCTGGGATGTTTAACTTCAGTCACGCACAGCATAGAGACAGGGAATGAACCACCAGTTAGATTAAAAATGCGCAGGACTCCTTTAGGATTCCAAGAAGCAGAGGAAAAACAGCTCAATAAAGTGTTAGAAGCAGGCATCATAGAGCCGAGTTCCTCTAATTGGGCGTCAACACCAGTTCTGATAAAAAAAGAAAGATAACACGGTACGATGGACTGTGGACTTCAGAATTTTGAACCAAAAGACTGTTAAGGACTGTTTCCCTTTGCCTATAATAGAGGATTGTTTGGACACACAACAAGGAAATACTTATTTCAGCACCCTTGACCTACCATCTGGGTATTATCAAATCAAAATGGCTGACAAGGATAAAAGAAAAACAGCATTTATCACCAGATATGGATTATTTGAACATACAAGAATGGGAATGGGACTTTGTAATGCCCCGGCAACCTTCCAAAGACCTATGCAGTTAGTACTTAGAGGAATGGTCTGGACACAGGTATTGATGTATATAGATGATATTATTGTTCTAGGAAATGATTCCGACTGTGCTTTATAGCATTTATGCAATGTTTTCCAAAGAATGAGAGAGTATAATCTGAAATTAAAACCCAAGAAATGTGAATTATTCCAGCTTGAAGTAGAATTTTTAGGAAAATTGGTAAATGCAGAGGGAATATTCATAGCACCAGACAAGAAACAAGCAGTATTAAATTGGCCGATTCCTACTAACACTAAAGAATTAATGTCATTTTTGGGCTTTGTTAACTACCACAGAGATCATGTACTAGATTTTGCTACTATCACGTGTTGCATATATGCGCTAGCTCACAGCAAAGAGTTTATATGGCTATCACGCCATGAGACTGCATTGCAACAGATTAAACAAGCATCAACATCTGCACCATGTTTGGTTTATCCTACACAAGACGGAGAATTTATCTTGGATACAGACGCCTCGTACAGTTGCATTGGGGCAGTTCTATCTCAAATTCAAGATAATAAGGAAAAAGTCATATGTTATGCAAGTCACGTACTACTGAAGCCACACCGTAAATACTGCACCACAAGAAAGGAACTGTTGGCGGTGGTAAAATTCTGTAGACATTTGAGGCACTATTTATTGGGCAGACGATTTACCCTGAGGACGGAACACAATAGTTTAGTTTGGCTGATGCGTTTTAAGCACATAGAAGGACAACTAGCTCGTTGGCTAGAAGAGCTAGCCCATTTCGATATGGAAATAATACATAGACCTGGTAGGCTACATGGAATTAGTGATTAGGGTTCCTGACACATTAATATAATGTAACTGTTATTCAGCAGGTGCGGAGCTTGAAAAATTGCCATGTGGTGGATGTAAGTATTGTACACGAGCTCACAACCAGTGGGCTAGATTTGATTCTGACGTTGATGATGTCATACCCTTGTCCAAGAAAGTAAGAAAGTAATTGTGACTACAGTATCCGCTAATCAGGCAATACTGGTATCCCAGAGTAAGGATCCAGATCTCATTAGATCAGATAATTCCCAAGAGCAAGACACATCAACTTTACCATCGCAAATCGACTTAGATGCTACGTGGCCATATATAGAAAAGGACGAGGACACAGATATGACTAAGATGTATTTTGAAGGTGAAAGGCCGAAGAAATTCAACAACTGGTTGCCAGAATACTCATCAATAGAACTACGACTGTTGCAGGAAGAGAACGATGATATATCACCAATAATACAATGGTTAGAGACAGGTGAAGACCCATCTCAGGCAACACTACGTCTGAGTAGTCCAGCAACTAGATTTGTATGGCTTGGTCAATTTTGCCTGGAATTTCACAATGGCATTCTATATTATAAATACGTGGATAGAACAGACAAGGAACTATACTTGGTTGTACGCGACAAGTTAAAACATGAAATCTTGCAACATTGTCATGACGATAAGGTAGCTGGTCATTTGGGAAAAGATAAGACTATTCAGAGGATTAAGCAATATTTTATTTGGCATCAAATGGGAAGTGATATTACGGACTATGTGTTGACATGTAACATTTGCAACAGACATAAAAATGTCAATCTCAACCCAAGACATGCTCTACAAGCGTATCATGCTGGGTCTCCAATGGAAAGACTGCATATTGACATACTGGGACCTTTTAATCAAAGTGATGACAACATCAGTTATGTTCTTATGATGCTAGACCAGTTCACCAAGTGGGTAGAAATGGCTGCTATCCCAGAACAATCAGCATTGCTTACCGCCAAGAAGGTATTAGTACACTTTACTGCAACTTTTGGGTGTCCTCTGGAAATCCACACGGACCAAGGAAGAAATTTTGAGAGTAAATTATTTGGGTCACTGTGTGAATTGCTGGAAATAGCCAAAACCCACGCAACACCATATAGGCCATCGTCAAATGAACAAGTCGAAAGGTATAATACTATGGTATAAGCAGTGATCCGCTGTTTCATAGAAAAGAAAAACAGAGATTGGGACAGGAATCGACCCCTACTAGCAATGGCGTTACATTCCACTGTTAATAGAAGTACTGGGTTCACAGCCAATGCATTAATGCTGGGAAGAGAAACTACACAACCGATTCATCTTTTGTTAGGACTACCTAACACCTCTGTTAAAGACCGGGAGCAAGACCCATGGATACTAGAATTGGCAGCAAATCTTAAAACTGTTCATAAGCATGCACGACAAAGCTAAAAAGCGGCACACATAAGACAGAAAAGAGACTATGACTTGAGAACGTTGGAGCATAGCTATAATATTGGAGATTTGATTTTCCTGCGAGACTCTTCCACAAAAATAGATCTTAGTAAAAAGTTGAAACCGCCACGGACCGGACCCTATTTGGTTATAGAGAGTAGGCCACCTCTGTATAAAATCAAAAGCACCAAATCAGTAAAGGTAGTTCATCATGATACGATGAAGCGTTGTAATGACAGACATATACCATTATGGATTAAGCGAATGCGTCATGAACTCTTCAATCAAGATATAGTGTCACAGGAAAACCTGTTTATGTAAACAGATGAAAATGATCAGATGGATGAAACGTTGCCATATACCGAGGAGTTTTTTTTAATAGTTTAGGTTTGGAACAAGTGGATGAAAATAGCTCTCCCTTGGTGGTTGTTCAAAACAACTCATTAGAGGTTAACACACCTCATATTGAGAAAAAAGCAACTACACGAGAAATACAGAAACCAAAACACTTTTTAGAGTGTGATTTTAGAGTGTAAATAAATAATGTCAGTTGTATATAATTTTAAGATTGTTCTCTTTCATAACCTTACAGAGTGACAAGAGTAATGTCGGAAAAAGAGGAGGATATTTTGTCGGTGGTGTCTTCCACCTGGACTGATGATGACAACGCGGAAAAGACAGACGGTTGTGAAACAGTGGATGAGATGGAAGAAATGGAGGGAGATTGGGAGGTGATAGATGAAGTAGGAGACAGGTATGGACCGCCACAAGGTGACCCTTCATTTGAGGCTTCACGCCTCATTATAGCGTGGGAAGGTCTTGAACAAGAAATTGGTGAACTTGGAGATCAATCACGGAGTGAACAGAGCATAGATCAACAGCCACCGGTTGAACACTTGGATGGTTTGGCATTCACAGTAGGACCAAATTCGTTGATAAGAACTGTAAAGGCTTCACGCCTTGCTTCAAACTTAAGGCTGAAATCCAGGTATAAGGCCCCAGCAGGACCAAGTGGAGATAAGGAGGAACCAGCTAACCAAACAATGTTTCATGTACTCGTTCCAACAGACAACAAACTTCCAAGGGGTATAACATCTTATGAGAGATTACCAGCTGAATTGTTACCTGCAAACATGAAATATTGTCCATTATGTAATATTCCAAAGAAATCGCATATCAAGCGACATATATTACGTACACATCTACCATGGTTTTGGTCGCGAACAACCGCTTGTTGGGTTTGTGAAGAACAGTCATGTCATGAGTCTAGTTTAGTTTATCATCATTCGGTTCCTCATGCCCATAATAATAGTAACAGCTTCGACGAAAACAACTTACATCGGTGGTGCCAATTGATGAATGGAGCATTTTGTTTATTATTGGACTGGTTGAAGTTAGACAGCCTTCATGAATTGTACCAATATCTACATAGTAGGGAGATTAAAGCTAACGGAACTTTTACACCCAATGAAAAAAGATGTCTGGAATTCTATGCGGTAAACTATAGTAACCGCCCAACATCACAATTCAGTATCAATCCTCCGAATCACGTAATAACTGTGTTCCATTGTAAAATTATCACCCGCCTACTACAGAGATGTCAAACACCAAGTAGGTTACACCAATTTACGACAGCATGTCGACGGCTAACTTCGTCAGGCGGTGAAATTGCGCCACTTTCTGATCTCAAACTCCCAGAGTCATTCGAATTTATAGACACCCATTTTCATTTGGATATACTCATTCATAGACTCCAAATTATTTGCAAAGAATTAAATTTTGATGAAGTGGAAGGTATGTTGGGGCCTTTCCATCAACACCATCTACTGTTTGGTATTGCCAACTATGTTTATCCAGCTTCGTGGCAGCATTGGAGAGAACATTTTAATAAAAATCCAAGGATTAGGCTGACTTTTGGCATCACCCTCACTTGACAATATCTGGCGTTACCTCTAGAATGTGGAGAGATCTTCATCACATGATACAAGAGCCTGTATGTGTAGCTGTGGGTGAGACAGGACTGGATTTTACGTCTAATTGTGAATGCGTTAAACAAGGGAGGACTTGCCACTCTATAGTCCAATGCAGGGAGAGAATTCAGGCCAATCAGGAAGAAGCATTCTTAAATCATCTACAATTGGCTGCTAGATTTGATAAACCCGTTGTGTTGCATTCTAGAGATCATGGAGATGGCACAGCTGCACCTAGAGTACTCCAGATTATTCACCAACATAATTTTACTAATTTAAAGTTTCATCGTCATTGCTTTGCGGGAACTTCGAAAGAACTGGAAGAGTGGAGAATATTACCTAGAGTGGTGTTTAGCATAACCTTTGGACTAAGAGCAGATTACAATACCCTAAAAAACTTAGTACCTAAGATTCCTGATAACCAACTGGTGTTGGAAACAGACTCACCATATTTACCTCCCGAGAGGAACATCAAGATCAATCACCCCTGGACAGTCATGTACACTGCCAAATTTGTGGCCAAACTAAGGAATATTCCATTGTCCTTTCTCATGACCATTGTTAATCAAAACGGCAGAAACTTTTACAAACTTTAATTTGTTTTCCAGTCATTGCATTGTCTCATCATTCTAACAGTTACTAGTAATTTGTTCTCATAGGCTTCACGCCTCCGTTATTGCTCTACAGTAGGAAGTAGTTGAGTTTGACCTACTGGTACTGTTGAGGTTTTGCAGTCACTCTGCTATAAGTTTCCATTGTCTCATTGTTCTAGCATTTGTATTGTTTCCATAATGATCTGCATTATGAAGTTTGCATTGTCTCATTGTTCTAGCATTTATATTGTTTCCATAATGCTTTGCTTTATGAAGTTTGCATTGTCTTAGTATTCTAGCATTTATATTGTTCCCATAAGGCTTCACGCCTCGGCCTGTACTTTGCAATAATGCCTGCATGGTCGCTAATCCTTTATCTCTGGCTAACATACCTCGAAGTAGATCTCCTCTGTATTTTGGAATTGAGGACTGTTCACTCGTGTTGGGCCCACGGTTGATGGTGCTCACCTGCTCTGCTGTTCTTTCCTCTATCCCCTCTTCCAAAGCCACCATAGGTCATTCTGCTTTGGTGGATACCTGCCGGTTCATATTGGATTATGGGATGAGAGTTGTAGGCTTCACGCCTTGATAATAGTATATCTGCTTTCCCTCTCTGCTGCTCTTTTTTCGTCCAAAGCCCCATGGCCTGAGCTCTTATATAGGAGTTTGAATCTCCATTTTAGCACCAGGCTTTTGGACCGGAATGCTAAGGCTTCACGCCTTAATGAATACTATTGTACTTCTTTAGCTCTGTAAATACGGTATGTGATGTATGAATGGAACTTCATATTTTGTTGTATTGAGGTAGATATATATATCCAGCCAGTGATATATCTATTTTGGATGCTGTACCCCGATGATACCAGGATATAATTCGGAGTTGGTTATGTTGGATTGTATAGCTTTGATAGTTTGAATTATTATGTTTATATTTTTATGGTGCGCTATGTAGCGGGCCACACTTTTAACACTGTACAAAATAATTAATTGGACTGGATTTATTGTGATAATTATAATTGTGTAATTTTATTGTATTTCACACCTTGTGGTTCTGGTGGTTTTATTCTGTCATTAAGAAATGACATGATGTGGGATTTTTCAGTGTTATATATTGATTATGTTAAAGTTGTTAGGACGCAACATGTGTTTATGGTCAACGCCGATCGATATATGCTCTGTTCACCACAGTACTGCCCACCATATGATCACAGCATTACTGGATGGGGAGGAGTGTCGTAGATCACTCCCCGTTGGATATCTCTTATTTTACGATCGCCCACGGACATGAACGAAGTCAGCCGATCACCCTACGAAGTAGGCCGAAGACACCATGAACGTCTGAATGAGAACCCCAGAGAAGACAGATCTATACCAACCACCAACCCTAGCGGACGTACTTTAACTTGTGTCAAGCTGAACGCTGAACCTGTATTGTACCAGTGAGAAATATTCTCAATAGTTAGAGTTATTGGTAAGTCTAGTATAAATAATATTCATTGCTTTAATCATTCTACCACAATATAATGTATGGTCTTCTACAATTATGTTCAGCATGCTTCATTTTTGCTTCTTATTAGAAATTAAGTTCCCTAAACTAAAACTAGTAAAAGTAAAAGGCTAAATTGAAACCATCATCTTGCAAAAAAAAGAAAAAAAATACAAGCCCCTCTCTTTTCAAATCGTGAATGGGTAATAAGGCATGATAATGTATTAATAATGTATTAATGACCTGCATAAGCTGTTTTCATATCTGGTATTTTCGACATTCCCTACACTTGATCTTGCATCAAGGATAATCACTGCATGCTGCATACGATCGTTGTCATTCGTTGTTTTTGTTAGTTGTCGATTTACTAAACGGCAGTGACTTTCCAAAACCAGTTGGTAATACTGCCATACAATATTTGTTGTCAACGATATCTTCCAGAATTGTTCTATGCAACTGCTTCAACTCATCGATGCAAAATAGTGGTAAAATATCAGGTCGAGGCGCTGTCAATCACATTGCATGGAGGCTGCCATGTTTTTTACACAACACCGAAGACACGGAGAAAGCGGTTCTCTGATTGATTGTTCTGTGAAGTCGATTCTATTTCTGATTGGCTAATATAAATTTCAGATAATGCATTCATGTTGACCCCTGACGCGACCCTTAACGGGGTGTTGTTAGATATACCATGCAGCGACCAAAAAAAAGGAGGGGAGCAAATGCGTAGAGCTAATTTTAATTAGATTGGTACTCCGGTTTCCTCCAGTAATAATATTCCAACTGGAGAAGTGTGACCCATGGTGTCAATAATTGTACTATAAATTTGGCTATTATTTATTATTCTTAATTTACTGCTTTTGGTTGCTATTTTCAATTGATATCTGTTATTATATGATCTGCCAAGTATTTTTTTTTTCAATGTTGGGTCCAAAAAAATGTTGACTTGCAAACTTATAGATTCACAGCTTTACCATTCTTAAGCGAAAACATCAAGTCTCTTATATTTATGTATTATAACCTTATCAATCAGATCTGAAACATCAAGGTGCCAGTATATCAGTCATGGTTAATATTTAAATGTAATGATTTGTCGAAACTGCGATGACATGAAAATATTAAGATGATATAGGTTTGTTGAATGCAGTAAGATTATTGTATGTTTGGAGGTAAATTCAACATGGCTACAAATAGTAGCATATAGCGAATAACATTTACATCTTGACAATTTTTCTATTTAACCAACTTATTTCCTTAGTGTTGTTGCTTTGGTGTTGATTCATCACAAACATGGCTGTTAAAGGGCTAGTTGAACAGCTATACAGATGTTTCCTGTTGTCAAAGCCTAAATCTTATTTCCAACACCCATTTTTTTTTATTTCAAGGCTTTCACATTGAGATTGAAAGGTTAGCCCGGCTCTCAGTGCTTTGATTTTTTTTTATTATCTTTCTGCGTGACATGAACGTGTCCACCGCAGATCTCAGAAACAACTGGACAGAATTTCATTAAACTTGGTGGAGTTATAGATATATGTTCCTAGTTGATCCTAAGGTTTCTACCGGTCGCCATTTTCAAAATAGCCACCACAATACCGCAAAAATTCAACATTGTCCGATATCATCAAAATTTGATATGTGGGTAGATAATGATGTCCCGAATTGATTCTCGACATTGAAAAAATTCTACCGGTCGCCATTTTCAAAATGCCCGCCACAATACCGCAGAAATTCAACATTGTTGGATTTCAACGGAATTTCATATGTAGGTAGATTATGATGTCCTGAATTGATTCCCGACATCGACAAATTTCTACCGGTCTCCATTTTCAAAATGGCCGCCACAATACCGCAAAAATCAAGCTCAGAATTTGTCACAATGCAAAGTGTTCATTTAAACCTGTTGACTTGTCAGTGGCCGGTTTGGGAGACTTCATAATCGTTAGATTATAATCATATCTTGTCATACTTTAACAATGTCAAGTTTTTATACCCCCCGCAACGAAGTTCTAGGGGGTATACTGGTTTCACCATGTCCGTCCGTCTGTAGACAAATCTTATGTCGCACGATAACTTGAGTTGTGTTTCTTAGAATCTTTTAAAATTTTATCAGCTGTTTACTAGTGAAGGGAGGAGGATCCCTTTCATTTTTGACGATTTCCACTTTTGCCGTTCCAGAGTTATTGGACTTGATATGACGGAAAATATGATTTTTACCCTATGTCGTATGATAACTTGAGTAGTGTTTCTCAGAATGTTTTGATTTTTTATCTGCAGCTTACCGGTGAAGAGAGGAGGATCCCTTTCATTTTTGAGGGTTTTCACTTTTGCCATTCCAGATTTAGTACACTTGATATGATGGAAAGTAGGGTATTTTACCCTATATGTCGTACAACAACTTGAGTAAGTGTTTCTCAAAATCTTTTAAATTTTATTAGTGAGTTAATTGTGAAGAGAGGGGGATCCCTTCGGAAACTGCAGGGATGCCAACAACCACAATTTCGGCTGAGTTTCTCCGATTTTCAGACCCGTAATCCGACCTCCGATATAATAAACGTGTACTGCGACGTTTTCAAAATCCAGATTTTTTTCGTGTCCGGTACCGTAATACGGCTTTCAATTATTGTTTATCCGGAAGACGCTTGACTTGCAGCACTTAATTTTGTATCATTAAACAATTGCGTGATTAAGACATTTACAATCGGATACCCTCGAGTGTTTTCTTTACTGTAACACTATCATCTTTTGATGTAGACAGCGTAATTTCCCGATATTCACTTTTATTGTTCCAGGGGCCTTATATTTTATACAATGTCATAGGAAAATTTTAGTACTGAATGATGGAATCTGGTGAAACTTTACTAAATAATCATTGGCTGGGTAATAGAGGAGGGTCTCTTTCATTTTTGGTCTGAACAATCATTATCAGTAATGTTTTGGTTATGGAAATAGGTTGGACAGATGTGGGGAGCGGGGGTATATCTTAGTGAGCTGTGCTCACAGTAATACTAGTTGTGATTAGGTCAATTTCCACATTTCCATTAACAACCTAGGCAACTAGGCTCCCAGCATTTGGTCCACACATTGATCATGAAGGGTACATGTCAGCCAGACATGTGTCATCTGACCTTGCATCATTTTTATGGTCCACTATCACATTACCATGGCCTTGTTTTCTTGGTCTACTGACTGGTAAAGGTTTCGTGATTAAGATTAGTTTTTCCTTTACCATACAATCTAGGTTCACCATATTTGATCCACACATTGATGATGAAGGGTAGTATATATTTATGCATATGTCATTTTAGCTTAATTTCAGTTTATGTGCATGTGTCAGTTCATGGTGCTTTGATATAGGTTATTTTCTGACAAATTTAACACACATGATTTGCAGGGAGCAGGACAGACATATATCTGTGTCTACGTTTGTTGGTTTCTGTATGTTATCTTATGTCCAGCTGGTTATTGAATTAATTTAGAATTCTAAAAGTAGCTTTAAATGGATAATATGCAGGTCAAGTTTCTTCTCACAAATTCTTTTCAAAGACAACATTTCACTTAACATCACAGGTTAGCAATCACAGGCTCTCTAGATCTGGAGCCTCTAGTTTTTTTTTATAGCAATCGTTTACAAGAATATTTAGAATATTACTAGTATAGCTGCAAGTTTGTCGGGGGTATACAAATTAAAATTAATTGGCCGGTGGTTTTCGCCAGGTCTCCTGTTTCCCCAACCAATAAAACTGACCGCAACGCTATCACTGAAATATTGTTGAAAAAGGCGTTAAACACCTTAAAACAAACAAACAATGTATATCATGGTGAGGTCGTATCATGCTGCTCCTGATGTAGTCCTTTATTGTATCTAACTGCTGATGTAGACTTTTATCTATCATACTGCTCCCGAAGTAGACCTTTATTGTATCATACTGCTCCCGATGTAGACCTTTATCGTATCATGCTGCTCCTGATGTAGACCTTTTTCGTTTCATACTGCTCCTGATGTAGACCTTTATTGTATCATACTGCTCCTGATATAGACCTTTATTGTATCATACTGCTCCTGATATAGACCTTTATTGTATTATACTGCTCCTGATGTAGATCTTTATAGTATCATACTGCTCCTGATTTAGACCTGTATTGTATCATACTGCTCCTGATGTAGACCTTTATAGTATCATACTGCTCCTGATGTAAACCTTTATCATATCATACTGCTTCCGATGTAGACCTTTTTCGTATCATACTGTTCCTGATGTAGACCTGTATCGTATCATACTGCTCCCAGGATTCGTACGGGTCATGGAAACCTGGAAAAGTCATGGATTTTTATTTTGTAAAATAAAGGCCTTTGAAAGTCATGGAAAGCTGTATTTTATAGAAAAGTCCTTGAATAGTCATGGAAAATTATTATTTGAGCTGTAATTTTTATTAAATGTATTCAAACATCTAAAATTAAGAGATTCTCACGATTTCTGCCGTAACTGTTTCCTTTAGACTTTAGACGTACTTGATACAAGGCCCCAGTTGCAGTAAATGTAAAATAAGGAATTTAAGATAGTTTCTTTAAAATTATTTGTGAAAATATGCAACCGGATGTATAAACAGGTTTCCTAATGTACTACAAATTCCTGCATTAAACGGTGTTGCAGTAGGAAACCAGATAGTGGAAAACGTACTTTTGGCTTTTAAAATGTCAGGCAACTGCCATTTTCAGATCAAGTGGTTAGCTAACCCTGAATATAAACAGATGGTTGTATATGGGAAGTAGTGAGAGCAAAGCAAAAGGCTGATTTGGTCAAAAAGAATTTGATATTTCGAATATGGGTGAAACTGCCCTTGAAGAAGAGCACAGAGGAGCACTTAACATTATGATTTTTCTAAAAAAAAAAATAAAATCATCTACCAATTTTATAATATAGCTCGCTTATGAGGTGTGTATTTCCATATTTAAAAAATGACCGGTAGTTCCAATCGCCGAAAACGCCCTGAAACGCCGAAAACACAGTAGAAATGATCGAAAGCCCCATTGCAAGTTGCGAAAACACCCTCAAAATGAAAGATATGACATTGTTTCAGGCTGACATGATGGTTTTATTAATATTTAATAAGGAATGAGTGCAGTAGAACAAATTATTAACATCAATCGGCATTTTCGTTGAAAAAACAAAGATGGCGGCGTTGGTGCTGCTACGTCAAGAAAGATAACTCTGTTATAAAAGTACTTAAGTACTGTTGATTCAAAGAATAACAAAATGTGTTTATTGTAATGGAAATGAACATGAAATAATTTATATATAAAAGTACTTATTCAATTAAGTACTGTAACATAGACAGTAACTACAAATGTGATATCAAATGTTAATTCATTTCATTAAATACTACAAATGTTGTATCAAAGATTTCAAAAAATTATTTTAAGAAATGAATAATATTTAAAAAGATTCTAATAGATAATTACTGTTAATACATTTTATTAAATAAAAACAATTTATACATGTATATATAATTGATACAATAAATTATAAAATGTTGTGTATCATATAATGGGTGCTCATATTAGACAAATTATTTAGTTATCTTAATAGTTATAAAATTTTCATATAAAATCTAAATAATTTTTTTTATTCGCGGACTATGACAGGTATTCCCGTGCCTTGTGCAGATTATTTTAATAGTTATAAAATTTTCATATAAAACGTAATATTTTTTCATTCGTGGACTATGACAGGTATCCCGTGCCTTGTGCAGGTTTTCTTAATAGTTATAAAATTATTTGTTTCCTAGGTCCATTCCTCAGTTTTCAATAAAACCTAAAAAAAGAAAATATGTGCCCATGTCCTCTTCTGATAAACTAAATTTGCTAAAATATAAAAAGATTACAAATAAACATAAACATGAATACATGTATCTTTATAATTAAATTTTAAAATAAAAAAATTACTCAAACAACCCCCTCTAAAAGCCCACCCCCACATGCTCATCAGCCGTGACGTGGCGTGGGGGCTCTTATTATTTACAATAAATGTGTAAATAATTTGTCTAATATGAGCACTTGTCACCCATTATATGATACACAACATTTTATAATTTATTGCATCAATTAATATTTGTCAGTTTTTATTTAATAAAATGTATTAACAATTTACACCACATTTGTAGTAACTGTCTATGCTACAGTTCTTAATTTCTTAATTGTATAAGTACCTTTATAACAGAGTTTGAATATAAATTATTTCATGTTCATTTCCATTACATGTTGTACAATATAAAACACTTTTTTTTCCTTTTAATCAACAGTACTTTAGTACTTTTACAACAGAGTTATCATTCTTGACGCAGCAGCTCCATCGCCGCCATCTTTGTTTTTTTTCCAATGAAAATGCCGATTGATGTTATAAATTTGTTCTACTGCACTCATTCCTTATGACAGCTTCCACATACAAATACAGCATGTTGTAGTTTTTGCCACAAAATGGCTGGAAACTGTTCTTTTAAAATTAAATGTCTTAAAAAACCAGAATATAAGTGTCTGTCTCAAATACAGAACACATTCATATCGAACTATTAGCGCCATCACGTGACTTTTGTGACGTGACTTCCGGTCAACTATGCACTAACATTTTAACCTTGAGAGCTACGGAAGGTGCTAGAATTTCTTGTAAAATACACAATTTAAGATTACTTTGCATCTTTCTCGATAATCAGTAATAGTTACCTGATCGATAAATAATAATCTTTTCAGTTTAAATCGATGGGAAATTACGTCCCTGGACTTTCGTAAAATCAATACTTTTTTCCTAGATTTTACCGTTATTTGTATGTAAAATGCCTCGACCCCTAGGTACTTTAATTGAAAATTCCACGATTCCTGGTAAATAATTGATAGTTTTGCATCTTCCTGCAAGTAGTTGACATGTGGAAATGTGGAATTGTTACGTTTATATCAGTTTAATTTTACATCCTGTCTCGTCCCTAGACGTTTGAAGTTCATCAATTTTTTGGCAACAACGTACAAACTTAACAAAGAATGCATGGTGATTGAACTTTAAATCGCTATTAAAAAAAATCTGCTCAATATTTAAAAATTATGCTGATATCCACATAATCTTGAAATGTTTGTTGATAAGAAAATGTTATTTGTATCAGTTTAATTTAACGAGAAAATACTTCCAAATTATTTTTTAAAAAGTGCATAAAAACCTCGATAAATCATGTACAATCCCTATTAATTTACGGTAATTTGTAAATCCAGTCGTTCGAAATGTGTCAAATTTGATCAATAAAATTAATATGACAAAAAATATGCTGATATCCTGTAGAAACTGAATAAAGATTCTTTCCGAAAATCGAGTTCCTAACAGTTTAATTTGTGTTCTTATTACTTCCAATTGTATTTGAAAATGACAAAATTTTTAAGATCGAACAAGAAAAATCCAACATGGCGGAGCTCACCGGAAATAGTGTTCATGTTTAATAGTACACGGATTTGACAGATTATATCATCTATTTCACTCATTTATTCATGATTCTTTAAAAATATTCCACCTGATTAAAAATATTTCATGTCAAGAGTGTGCATTTTCCTCTTTAGCCACTTTGTGGACACGCCGATAATATAACGTTTGTTTGTAATTTTTAACACTTGGCTTGATACTGTCCTTGTAATTTTTCTGGATTACAGATATTTTTTTCTTGCAATTATGTAAATTGTTTCGAGAAGTCAAGGTCCGCACAGGGGAGTACAATACATCCTAATTAATTATACACAAAGCCATAACAATGCGTTTATTTCCTGTATTATTGTACAGGTAAATAATTTCACACACTTTTTTTAAATAATATAATTCGACCAGTTAAAATGACAACAAAAATGTAGCATCATACGATTTTGGCTATCCTGTTAAACAAAAACTACATTTTTTTTTCACAGGAACAAAAGCTTTATTAATTAACAAACAAATAAAAAAAAAACAAAAACATTATGCATGCCGCTTTCGGCTAACCTTTCCATCTCCTAAGCGATTATTTCGTGTTCCAAAACTTTTGTAGCCTCGAGCATAGGAATATAATTTTCAAAATCTTCACTTTTCGCTGCAAGAATGCTTACTGTTTTGAACCGATTTTTTTTAATGGAATCATTTTAATAGTAAATTTCACATTTTAATGTAAAAGTTACTTTAAATAATTCATCTGAATATTTGTTTTCAGATAAATTAATGAATTCAATGATTACCTAAAAAATGCATTTTACATGTTATATCAGTACAATATATGACCAGAGACATATTAATTTATGTTTCTGATATTAACGGGTTATCGAAAGCTAGATCATAATTAATTTAAATTACAGATTCTAGTAATCGAACCTGATTATGACTGGTATGTTGCGTAGTTCCGGAGAAAATATAGGTACCAGTCGAAAAGTAATTACAGAGTTATCGAACCTAATTATGACCGTAATAGTTGAATATGTAAAGCTGCATCATGTAATGTGTGTATAAAGGATATTAACATCAGTAATATAGGAGGAAGAGTGCACTTAAAAGTCACATTTAGTCAACAAAGCCCTCTGAACATATAAAAAAGCAGTTTGAGACTGTCAGGGTGGGTTAGTAATCAAGTGGAACCAGCCAGTGTCCAGCCTACAAAAACATTATTGGAGGAGTCTGTGGCAACAACAGATTTCATAAAAGTGGGGATATAATTTTGACATTAAACATTGTAAAAAGCCACTTTTCTTTCATAAGTTGTACAGACATTGTACAGGTGTTCCAGAGTATGTTCCCAGACGATATAATAGCAAACAAATGGCCCTTGGAGAACCGAAGCATGTTCTTTGGCAGTCTAACTCTTTGGAATCCGTCCATATTTCATGGAATCAATCAAAAGGAAGATATTAGATGTTCTCTTATTTGATGAATCTCTAATTCAACAACTTAAAAAAACAGCTGGACATCCAAACTATACTAGAATTAAGTTATAAATTTAAATAGAAAACTGAAAGGGTTGTACATGTAATTGTCTCGTTGTCCAACGGGCCACTTCCATTTTGATGGTAGTTCATATCACTTTGGCATAAATGACTACCAAGTGTGCTGTTTATGATGGATAATTTCTTATATACTCGTATACAAAGGTTAGAACATCATAAATAATGTGATTACTCAAGATTTAACTTATACACGTTGACGATTTGCTTAAAGTTGGTCCTGGAAAAACAAAAAAAAATGCTGGAAAAGTCCTTGCAAAGTCATGGAATTTTCTCACAAAAAAGTTGTATGAACCCTGTGCTCCTGATGTAGACCTTTATCGTATCATACTGCTACCGGTGTAGCCTTTTATTGTATCATGGTGACGGTGAGGTCGTATCATACTGCTCCTGATGTAGACCTTTATTGTATCATACTGCTCCCGATGTAGACCTTTATCATATCATACTGCTCCCAATGTATTCCTTTATTGTATCATACTGCTCCGGATGTAACTCTTTATCATATTATACTGCTCCCGATGTAGACCTTTATCGTATCATACTGCTCCCGATGTAGTCCTTCATTGTATCATACTGCTCCCAATGTTGGCCTTTATTGTATCATACTGCTCCCATGTAGACCTTTATCGTATCATGCTGCTCCCGATGTAGACCTTTATTGTATCATACTGCTCCCAATTTAGACCTTTAGCGTATCATACTGCTCCCAATGTAAACCTTTGTCGTATCAAACTGCTCCTGATGTAGTCCTTTATTGTATCATACTGCTCCCGATGTAACCCTTTATCGTATCATACTGCTCCCGGTGGAGACTTTTATTGTATCATGGTGACTTGGTGAGCTCGTATCATACCAGCCCCGATGTAGTCCTTTATTGTATCATACTTCTCCCGATGTAGACCTTTATTGTATCATACTGCTCCTGATTTAGACCTTTATTGTATCATACTGCTCCCGATGTAGACCTTTATTGTATCATACTGCTCCTGATGTAGATCTTTATTGTATCATACTGGTCCCGATGTAGACCTTTATCATATCGTACTGCTCCCGATGTAGACCTTTATTATATCGTACTGCTCCCGATGTAGACCTTTATGGTATCATATTGCTCCCAACGTAACCCTTTATCGTATCACACTACTCCCGATGTAGTCCTTTATCATATCATACTGCTCCCGATGTAGACCTTTATCATATCGTACTACTCCCGATGTAGACCTTTATCGTATCATATATTGCTCCCAATGTAGCCCTTTATCGTATCATACTGCTCCCGATGTAGACCTTTATAGTATCATACTGCTCCCGATGTAGAGTAAGACCTTTATCATATCATACTGCTCTCGATTTAGACCTTTATAGACCTTTATTGTTAGCTCACCTGGCCAAAGGGAATGTGAGCTTTTGCCATCACTTGGTGTCCGTCATCTGTCGTCCGCTAACTTGTCACATTTTAATCTTCTCCTCTGAAACCCCTCAGCCAAATGAACTGAAACTTGGTAGGAAGCATCCATGGAAGGTCCTCTATGAAAATTGCACATTTTGTCCCGATTCATTAACAAACATGGCCGCCACAGGCAATTCTTGTTTCTGATTGGACGATTTCTTAAAATCTCCGAAACCACTTGGCCATACTTGTATATACTCGTATACAAAGGTTAGAACATCATAAATAATGTGATTACTCAAGATTTCACTTATACTCGTTGACGATTTGCTTAAAGTTGGTCCTGGAAAAACTAGAAAAAATGATGGAAAAGTCCTTGCAAAGTCATGGAATTTTCTCAAAAAAAAGTTGTATGAACCCTGTGCTCCTAATGTAGACCTTTATCGTATCATACTGCTACCGGTGTAGACTTTTATTGTATCATGGTGACGGTGAGGTCGTATCATACTGCTCCTGATGTAGACCTTTATTGTATCATACTGCTCCCGATGTAGACCTTTATAATATCATACTGCTCCCGATGTAGTCCTTCATTGTATCATACTGCTCCCAATGTTGGCCTTTATTGTATCATACTGCTCCCATGTAGACCTTTATCGTATCATGCTGCTCCCGATGTAGACCTTTATTGTATCATACTGCTCCCATTTTAGACCTTTAGCGTATCATACTGCTCCCAATGTAGACATTTATCGTATCATATTGCTCCTGTTGTAGTCCTTTATTGTATCATACTGCTCCCGATGTAACCCTTTATCGTATCATACTGCTCCCGATGTAGGCCTTTATTGTATCATGGTGACTTGGTGAGCTCGTATCATACTGGTCCCGATGTAGTCCTTTATTGTATCATACTGCTCGCGATGTAGAGCTTTATTGTATCTTACTGCTCCTGATTTAGACCTTTATAGACCTTTATTGTATCATACTGCTCCCGATGTAGACCTTTATTGTATCATACTGCTCCTGATGTAGATCTTTATTGTATCATACTGGTCCCGATGTAGACCTTTATCATATCGTACTGCTCCCGATGTAGATCTTTATTGTATCGTACTGCTCCCGATGTAGACCTTTATGGTATCATATTGCTCCCAATGTAACCCTTTATCGTATCACACTACTCCCGAT
>MJUT01058748.1:18007-31181 GCA_002080005.1 Gigantidas platifrons | reverse complement strand
ACTGCGTGTGATTTAAAATATGAATAAAAAGAAGATCAATATTAATACATTCATAAGTATGTATAAATCTCATACCTAGGTAAACCGTCACATGATGTTATATTTTATTTTACCTATTTATTAACTTTGACCCCCCTGCAGATGTAATATATGTCACGTTCAAGTTGTATAGGTTTTTTTTTTAAATATAGTACATGATTTGTCTTGTGTTCATGTAGGGTCAATGACCAATATTGGCTTTGGTATTAAGGAATTGTATACCCTTATCACCTTAGGTAACTTGATCATATATATTTTGTTTGCTTCCATGTTAAAAAATTCCGCGCTGTCTTAACATTTTGCCAAAAAAGTGGCTCCCACTATTCAAAGTGTGTGTGGGTGGGAGGGGTCAATTGCACCGACACTCCTACGCTCCTGCTAAGTACAGAAGTGAGTGCGCGTATTGAAAGATGATACCCAGTGGTTTTTATTTAAGGTGTTCCCTGCTATTAATTAGATTTTCCTCTCTTAGTGTTTGGTAGAGCAGATTGTTTACATACATTTATATTAATTTCTTTTTTCTAAAAATGTTTTTTTTCTCAAGTTTTCAGTGATTACAATAGAACAGTACATTTTCGATAGTTTCACCTTTAATAGAACATTTAAATTCCAGTGTACTCTTATCTTTATGTGATAACATTTGTCAATGACTAAGTAAAGGTGATGAGGTTATGTATAACAGTTTTATTTATTTAAAGTCAGTACATATAGTGTTATATTGCTCGTTTTTGAAATGGAAAAAAGATCCAAACAATTTTCAAAACGTAAATTATGAGATATAAATAGAAACATTAACATATAAAGCAGTGTAGACCAACATGACATAGAACAATTTTACCAACATGACATAAACAAAATTACCAGGATGACATAGAACAAATTTACCAACATGACAGAACAATTTTACCAGCATGACATATAACAATTTTACCAACATGACATAAAACAATTTTACCAACTTGACATAAAACAATTTTACCGACATGACATAGACAAACAAACGATATTGACAATATACAGTTTATACATTGCTCATGCTGACAATCATAAAATATAGAGTGAGTGAGTGAGTGAGTGAGTGATTGTTGTTTAATGCGGAAAAAGCAATCTTACAGTATATCATGACGAATAACAGTTGCATTCATGACATTCAGTGATATGATGAATCCTAAAACACGTTTGTTTCTTGTCGCCACAAAAAAAAGGACAACAGTTATTTAAAAAGGATATCATATAAAAGGAATAGCAGTTTCCCCTGTTTCCTCCACCAAATAAAACTGATATGCTTGCATAGTAGATATATTTCAGAATGCATCCATATTGTATTGATGATAAAAATATTGACGCCGGCATTTGTCTTCTGTCTACACTTTAATATCTTGAAATTTACTACATGAGCCAATAACAGATTAATTAACATATACCGGTAGTCCGATGTCTATACGTAATGGGAAAAAACATTTTTCTGTGCGTAAATTTGTAAGTAGCAGTCTCCGTCCGGAATGCATTTTGTAAATATGATAAAAGAAAACAATTTCCGCAGCAGACGTCATACCGGATTATTATTGATCATTGTTTATTTCCGTATTACGTTCGTATTTCACGATACAAATCTCTTAATAATTTTAGAATGTAAATGTAAAAATCTCACCTGTTTGAAATATCCCACAGATAACAATAAATCTGAATAAAGATTTTTATCAGTGTCTAAAGGTTATTTACGTATTAAAATTTACTTTTAAATAATAGTTTCGTATTTTAACATCATAACTTGTGAAATATTTTGTTACAGACATTATTTCAAATTCATGAAATTGTTTGTATATTTCAATATAATAGTAAAAAGGGAAAGATTAAGTTTAAGTGATTTATTTGTACACTGTGCACCAAGTAAAGTCACATAATTATTGATAAAACTAAGCAGTTTTCAACGATCCATTATTGTATTTTATGTTTTAAGTTCCGTTTTGTGATGTGCGCTTCGACTGTCGCGTTTCAATGTTGTTCGGTACGTCTTGTTTTGTAGGGGTTTTATGTTTTATGTATGTTATTTGTATCATAGCAATGTTTACATGGGGAATATTGGCATCATGGATATCAATAACACATGATATCTCTTCGTGGCGGCGTCAGAAAAGTTTGAAGATACCAAGGGAGTAATTAGCAGTCGCACATCCAAGAAGAAAAGGTCAATAAAATGACCACAAGAAAAGAGC
The DNA here is from genome assembly GCA_002080005.1 of Gigantidas platifrons. NCBI lineage: Eukaryota > Metazoa > Mollusca > Bivalvia > Mytilida > Modiolidae > Gigantidas > Gigantidas platifrons. The sequence goes on along the minus strand of MJUT01058748.1, from coordinate 28,926 downwards.
GAAAGACCAACAGTGATCTGTATAACACTACACATAAAACTACAGATCGAGTAACGAAAAAGCGATGGTTCATTCGGATGCTTTGGAAGGGTAAGCAGTTCCTATTCCACTAATGGCCCCTTTTGTGTTACTGTTAAACGACACAAACATCATCTGATATGAAAATTATATAAATATATATGAATAAAATGCCGCATAAAACATGAACACCCTAAGAAAACTAATGGCAGTAAAGACGAACCAAACTTCGTTTTATGTAGAAATTGCTTCGGATATCAGAACACGAAACTACAGTCAATGGACATAAGTATTTGTCTCCCTCGACTTTGTGAAGTCATTTCTAAACGGATTTTGATCCTTTTTCCACCAGAAGAAGAAGAAATATTTTAAGATTATTTGTTTACTTTAGCATGATTTTCCGTTAGATTGCCTTTATTTTCTTATGATTTAAAGACAATTTTTGTTTTCTGATGTCAAATTTGCTATAAAAAATAAAAATAAAATCAACATTTGTGTTTAAATCAACAGAAAACAAATACCATGCAGTCCATGGACTGTATATATGTAAAAACGAAAAGAGATATGTTAATAGATAAAATGTTCATATTAAGCATGTTAATGCTTCATTGTAATGATGGGAGACTATAATTTTCATTGTTTATGTTTAAATTGTATTTTCCTGTGTTTGTTACATCTGTCAGATATTTTTATGTACATTTTTGTATATACTACAATATGTATATAGATCGAGTACACAGTGTTTTTAGTAGAGTGACTTTTTGAGAGAAAAAAAAGGCGTCTAGTTTAGGATTTTAATGCACCTATCTAACACACGGCTAAATTTGGTATCGTTCGAAAGCTTGTATTTAGAGTTATGCGAATTGACTGTTCGTGAAAGTTGGAAATGGTCACATTTTTGCTATATCGATGTTAAACACCAATGGAGGTATTACGAAAAAAAATCTCTTTTTCACAAAAATTCAAGTATGAATAAAAATGTGGCAAAAATCATATAAAATGGAACGCGTGCTAATTCTTGATAAAAATATCAAGGAATAGTAATTTAAACTATTGAGACTTCTTTTAAAAATATCATATTTCGAGAAAAGTGACAAAATCACATTTTCTCCAAAAAAAAAAAAATTCTTGAAAGTGCGAAGCCTATCTAAAATAGTAAAATCAATAACAAACAGATGCAGTGAATGTTTTCTATGAAAAAACAATAAAAATTTGACCATCAAATGTGAATTTTTGTGAACTTTTAAGAAGAGGGGGGAGAATGAAAAATCACGGAAAATACATAAATGTCCGTTNTTCGAGAAAAGTGACAAAATCACATTTTCTCCAAAAAAAAAAAAATTCTTGAAAGTGCGAAGCCTATTTAAAATAGTAAAATCAATAACAAACAGATACAGGGAATGTTTTCTATGAAAAAACAATAAAAATTTGACCATCAAATGTGAATTTTTGTGAACTTTTAAGAAGAGGGGGGAGAATGAAAAATCACGGAAAATACATAAATGTCCGTTTTAGACTGATTCGGACTTGGTCTTCTGTTACAAATGCTTGTTCCGCCTGTGCATGTTCTTTGAAGGGATTATGAATTCAGATTTTCGGCAAGATCTTATATGCTCTTGCAAAGGAAAAGTAATGTGCGTAGGTCTTGCGTTTGTAATGAACAAAACATGTGCTACACTGAACTATGTCCCTGTCAGGGTAGCGATTTCTGTCGTGATCGAGAGAAAAGGACAGAGATTTTGAAGGCGACGAGAAAAACGATGCAGATTAGTAGGGTTTTTATTATCATCTTGCTCTTGAATGAAATAACTTATGATTTCTTTTCATTATGTCGTGTTAATGCATTTCTATCTGCAGATGGATGTCAGTCTAGTCTTATTCCTCTTAGTTGACTGAATAATAGTTTCTTGTTTCAATTCAAGCTGACATTATTTCCGAAAGATATGATTTGTTAGCTTTAAAACTGCTTTATAGAAGAACAGAGACTTGAAAACAGAGTAAAACAGCTTCGATTGAACCATGCTCATAAAATCTATTATGAAAAATGTCCTTCTTATTTGAAAAATAATTTCATCAAAATTAATGAACATCATGCCCATAATACTAGATCAAGTCAGATTAATTATGTTACACCAAAAATTAAAGGCATCGAATCAACAACGTTTTAATGGAATCCATGATTGGAATTCTCTACCCGATCAAATCCATCAATGATTTGCAAAGATTTAAAAAAGAAGTGAAGTGAAGTGAAGTGAAGAACGGGAAAGACGTGTCATATCATAATAATGGCAATTATATACATATATATTATTGATAATGTACTTATTTTAAAATTAAGTAATCCCTCTGCACGCTCATGTTGATCTTTTAACATCCACTTGAACTTTAAGCTGATACTTGTAAAGGACCCCATTGGAAATAAGCTGAATGGCTTTCATGGGCTATCCTTGGTATGACAGTTTTCAGCAGCTACAATGAGTGGATTAAAGTTTCTGTTAAAGATGGCAGTTTTATGTTTTATTTTTAAATTAACGAGAAATTTTTAAACACTTGTGTATGATGTTGAAATTTTTAAACCTAAATATATTTTACCTTTTACCTTTTTACATGCAGTGCTGGATTAATATAAAGACAGGCCCTAGGCTATTCCACTTGTGAGGCCCTCCCAATTAACCATCTTCACTACTGGAAGAAGATGGAAGTGTGTTTAATCAATTTGAATAAAGGCGAGGATGATGAAGGGTGTTTAAAATTCTACAATATTCTGAAATGGAGTGCAACTGTGTAAGGAAAATTACCGAGGAGTTGTTTAGAAAGAACAGTATGTTATGACAGCATATGTGTGAAAGTCAAATAACGGTATAAAAAATATAATAAACCTTGGCCGGAGGCCTCCTAAATCTTGAGGCCCTAGGCTTCAGCCTATCGATCCTACAGGTAAATCCGGCACTGCTTACCTGACTGATATCTACAGGTAAATCCGGCACTGCTTACCTGACTGATATCTAATGGTAACGTTCGTTCTGTTTCTGACTATCAGTATATGTATACATACATATACTAATAACATATTCACACACACACACACACACACACACAGAATGCATGTTTGTGACACGTTTTCTATACGTATCTTTGACTTGTTCATGAATCCCTTACGAAAGATTCGTTGGAGGGTATTTGCAACAGACATCAACAATCAACTCGCATGAAAGCTTAAGTGCATTAACAAAAACCTGCCATACGGTCTGTGGCCTTGACGTGGCTGGCAGGCTGGTTGACAATGCATTTTTATGTCAAACNTACAGAAGTCCAATTCCGAATCACAAAAATTCACATTCGATGATCAAATTGTTATTGTGTTATTATAGAAATCATCCAAATACATCACTGCATCTGTTTGATATTGATTTTACCATTTTAGATAGGCTTCGCATTTTCTGGAATATGTTTTTTTTTTGGAGAAAATGTGATTTTGTCACTTTTCTCGAAATATGATATTTTTAAAAGAAGTCTCAATATTTTAAATTACTATCACTTGATATTTTTTATCAAGAATTAGCACGCGTTTCATTTTATATGCTTTTTGTCACATTTTTATTCATACTTATGAAATAAAACGGAATTTTTGTGAAAAAGAGGTGTTTTTTTGTATTACTTCCCTTGGTGTTTAACATCGATTTAGCAAAAATGTGACCATTTCCAACTTTTACGAACAGTTAATTCGTGTAGCCCTAAATACAAGCTTTCGAATGATATGAAATTTAGCCGTGTGTTAGATAGGTGCATTAAAATCTTACAAATGTGTGAAAAGTCACTCGACTATTTGTGGATCATTGCTTGTACCTTTGTCATTTTTCGTTCGGCCATTACATTATCTTCATGCCTTCTATGATTTACGGCTTCTGATGACGCCTTGGTATATTCAAATTATTCTTATTAAACATCCAATATTACTCATTATTTTTAATTAACGTTTGACTAAAGGAAATTGAAAATGCTCAACTACAAAAATGTATTAACAGTTGACTTGCAGTCATGCAATCAAATTAAGACTCCCGATGCTGATACATCTATAGATAAAAAAATATATATATACAGCAGAATGGTGATGAGTTCAGACGTACATTTAGAACATTTCGAAAAATTGTTTCGAAAACACAATGTACTTTCATGATTGGATCACACGGAAACCGTTTTGGATACTTTTTAGCTGTAACGTTTTATGTTTATGTTTATGCGTTCAGACGTAAAAAAAAAAACTCAAACAAAAGCGTTTGATCGTTTTCGAGACTAATCAACTTCTGAAACCTATTTGAAATCTAGCCACATATTTGTTTCCGGAATGTTTCTAAGAACTATATAACAGAACTCCAGACGGTTTTCCTATCCGCTCCGAGTATGATTTTCAGTTCATGGATGGGTTTTTTCAGTTTTTTAACTGATTTCAGCTATTTTCCTATGAAAATTGTTTTCCGAAAGATGCTGGACATTGTCAGAACAGGACAAAAATGACACAGCATAAACGATTCGGCTCATATGTATCGAAAACAATTTCTTTGTGAACACAACATGCATGAGTGATTTAAATTTTGTGCTTTATATGTATAGCGTTATGGTTTTGAAGCGTTTTTTTTTTTCGTTTTTTTTTTCTTTTTTTATGTGGAATTCGGCAAAAAATATAGTTTTACTGTAGCATGATTTGCATTAAGTAAAAGCGTTTTATATCAGTAAAATGTTGAAATAAAATTCATAAAAAAACAAACAAAAATACCACACTGTCAAATGTCAAATTTTAAGCCACCTCTAAAAAGTTAGGGAACGTTACCACCAGGTATTAAATATTAATTAATTGAAGGGTATCCAGGGGCGCATCCAGGATTTCAAGTTAGAGGGGGCGCACTTTAAAAAATCTTGGGCTTAAGTAATTTTTGGGCTATCGTGTGAAAAATCACGATTTTACGCAAAAAAATCATATTTTTTCCAATTTTAGGAGGGGGGGGTGGCGCGCCAGATGCGCCCCCCCCCCTGGATCCGCCCCTGCTATCGTGTTTCTATAAACGGGTTGAACTACCTACCAAGAACAGATCGGATATTTGATGTATAGAACCAACCACACACAAGTAAGTAAGCAAATTTTATTTAAAGTCGGCACATATATACATATAACAAATTCGTGAAATTGTTTATTAAAAAGCTTATTTTTGTTTTTATTAATCTACGTCTATTTAATACTGTAACCTTACCACAACAACAATTCAAATTTGTTACTTTGTGTAAGGATTATGTGTGAACCTGATTATAGACACGAATACACAAAACATATTTTCATTTCCCTCGAGGATGCGGTAAAACAGAATTATCCTGTAAAATGATTACAATGGACAAAATTTTATATGTAACACATAATGCAATGTAAGTCATTTTTAGAACGTATATTTTTGAATTATTTTTTTCCTGGTTTTCATTAATATATGGGTCAGGGTTATGGTGTTTAACGCCACTTTCCACCGACCTGCCGCATGTCACTGACATACTATATCACATAATGTTGTATAGAGTACTACTCGCAATGAGCGGGATTTGAACTCACAACTTTAGTGTTGATAGGCACTGATTTCATAGGTAGTTGTAAATCCAACTACCTTACGACCATAACGGTTCCTCAATAATACATTGTCGACAGATTTTGGGGTATTCTTAAATGTGGCGATAATTGTCTGATTTTAACGTTCAGAAAAATATCTAAAATGACTACAGATATTCTTGTCGTTTATTACCTATTGCTAATTAATTAACCATCTTCCCCAGCAATATGATGAATAAAATGAGAGGGTGGAAATTAAACGGTTAGAGAAAACAGAAGGGGCAATAAGGTATGGACAATCAAGAGACACGGACAACATTGGGAACACAACAGGACACAGGACAAATAAACGTTAGAGAAAACAGAAGGGGCAATCAAATATGGACAATCTAGAGACACTGGCAACATTGGGAACACAAGAAACAGGACAAATAAACGTTAGAGAAAACAGAAGGGGCAATCAAGTATGGACAATCCATAGACACTGGCAACATTGGGAACACAAGACACAGGACAAATAAACGTTATAGAATACCGAAGGGGAAATCAAGTATGGACAATCCATAGACACAGGCAACATTGGGAACACAAGACACAGGACAAATAAACGTTGGAGAATACAGAAGAGGCAATTAAGCATGGACAATCCAGAGACACTGGCAACATTGGGAACACAAGAAACAGGACAAATAAACCGATTAGAGAAAACAGAAGGGGCAATCAGGTATGGACAATCCAGAGACACTGGCAAAATTGGGAACACAAGAAACAGGACAAATAAACCGATTAGAGAAAACAGAATGGGCAATCAGGTATGGACAATCCAGAGACACTGGCAACATTGGGAACACAAGACACAGGACAAATAACCCGATTAGAGAAAACAGAAGGGCAATCAAGTATGGACAATCCAGAGAAAATAGACGGGGCAATCAAATATGGACAATCCAGAGAAAACAGAAGGGGCAATCAAGTATGGACAATCCAGAGACACTGGCAACATTGGGAACACAAGACACAGGACAAATAACCCGATTAGAGAAAACAGAAGGGGCAATCAAGTATGGACAATCCAGAGAAGACAGAAGGGCCAATCAAGTATGGACAATCCAGAGACACTGGCAACATTGGGAACACAAGACACAGGACAAATAAACGTTAGAGAAAACAGAAGAGGCAATCAAGTATTGACAATTCAGAGACATATGCAACATTGGGAACAAGACACATAACGAAGAAAAAAAACAAAGCAAAAACAGATCACAGAGAACTAAAACGAGGAGCAACACGGACCCCTCCCCCCACAATCGGGGGTGAATCCAGGTGCTCGTGAAGGGTAAGCAGTTCCCGTTTCTTTCAAGACACCCGCAGTAATACTAATCCCGAAATGCACGTGATGAACATATTTATAATATGAGTGGACAAGATAAAATCAGGAACTAAAATCGTGAGACGATTATATTGAAAGTTATCCTGTCAACCATCGTGATAGTCCAACTCGATCACGTGTTACTCCAGCACATGTACTCCAGAAACGGGGCATGAATAAGCTACATATATATGTCAAATGACAATATATGAATTGACACTCGGAAATACCTATCTGTTCATTGTAATTCCACCATCCACTTTGCCGCGAATGTTAATAAAATGATACTTGTATGAGTACGTGTATTTAATATTTAAGACAAATTATCAACACATTTTTGACTAATAAACCGCATCGGTGGTGTAATGATTAGCGTGTTCACCTCGACTGCGGTGGATCGTGGGTTCGAGCCCCGGTCAGGTTGAGCCATAAAATTGGTATTTACTGCTTCTCCGCTAAGCACTCGGCATTACGGACTAAGACTAAGAGCAAAGACATGGAGCGACATGTCTACCCAAGGATTGTTGTTTCAGTGAGCTAGCACTATGAAGATCCAGCTAAGCGTGTTGGTCTAGTACAAAGCGGACATCATCATCATTACATTGAATGTAACTTGTTCTTGCCATGATATACTGATATAGCTGACAATTGCTCATTTGGCGTAAAACGACTATCACTGTGAAATGTAGAACAGCTATAAAAGCATTGTTCTTTTATTCTAATTTGTGTCTAAGTGTAATGTTAGATAGTCTCTCATGCTCACTGACATCTGTATCTTTTCTTGCTAATCTTATTATGTTATTTTAAAAGTGGATTATTATGTCTATTTAAGTATGTTACCGTTTCTTTGTTTAGAGTCATTGTCTTGGTATATAACCACAATATTTAGAAATTTCTAGACATACCTTTAACAATATGGCCATGTAATTCATCAAAGATTACATGTGAGATGTTGATTAATTGTTTTCTTCCGAATATTTTAGGAGAAGAAAGAATATCACTAGTTGTTATAGAAACTACAGACTTACATGTACGTACATATATTACATAAATATAGAATATCCTTGTCAGTGAAGCACGTGTGTTGTTTGACAATGCAAGAGAGAGTGATTGCTGTTAAACGCCATATTACCCTCCCCCCTTTTAAGCTATTGCATTCGATGAGATGTTTATTAATGTCCACTTTGTACTAGATTAACATGGATTTTTATAGTGTTAACTCACTTAAACAACAGTCCGTGCCCAGATAGCAACACTACGTTGGGCCGCCGTTGGTTGTCGGCCATTCGGATCGTTGGCCCGACGTCGGAACCCAACGTTGGCCCATCGTAATAGTGCTAATTGGCGCCACGTTGGCCCGACGGTCGGTTGGACGTCGGCCCATCGTCAGCCAAAACTATTTACAACCATTTGCCAACCTAATCCAACCATTATCCAACGTCGGCCCAACGTTGGTTGTCGGGCGTTCGGATCGTTGGCCCGACGTCGGAACCCAACGTTGGCCCATCGTAATAGTGCTAATTGGCGCTACGTTGGCCCGACGATCGGTTCGACGTCGGCCTAACGTCAGTCAAAACTATTTACAACCATTTGCCAACCTAATCCAACGTCGGCCCAACGTCAGTCAAAACTATTTACAACCATGTGCCAACCTAATCCCACCAGTATCCAACGTCGGTCCAACGTCAGCCTAAACTATTTACAACCCTTTGCCAACCATGTTCAACTCTAACGTCAGCCTTGACTATTTTCTACCAGTGGTTCACGTTGGTCAAACATCCAATATTCCATCAAACAGTAGCATAACAAAATGTTGTAGAATCAACAGAAACTATGATTCAAAGCACATGCCAAGTGATGTGTCACAGTCTCCTTCATTATGGCTATACTTAAGAGACATCAATTGTCAAAATGACCATATACAGTAATAGAATATATTTGTATATTTTCCCCCATAAATTAGTTGATTCGCAATAAGAAATTGAAATACTTTCCAGTATGAAAATTACACAGAAACCAATCATTTGCAACTTATTCAACTACTATTGACGAATTGTGTTTCAGTTAAAAAAATAAATCATAAGGATACTAAACAAGACACAAGAACAACATGGTTCCCACTACAACTTTTTTCCTACCTAAACCGTATCAATACATATGAGTTCCATTTTTAGTGCGGTTTCTACGTCTTCCACACGTTTCTTGAATATGTAATCTCTGATTCTGGATTTAGTATCATAAGAAAGGTACCTACAATATGTACTAGTATATGTGAATATTTTTGTGATGTGTCATTTGTTCGCAATCAAAAGTATTGAACATTTCCTTCGATATTCTACTTCAAACGTTCAATAGCTTCATAAAACTGCTAGATAAAACAATCAGTTTTAAAACATTTAATCAGCTATATTGCAATATCAAAACAATTATTCCTTGTTAAAAAAAAGTCCAACAGGAATACAAATTTATAATAGTCCATCATAAAACTATTATGATATGTTTCGTTCGGCAAAACTGCTATATAAAACAATGAAATATTGTCAGTGTCTATTGAGGAAGACCACTCGGCTCCTGTTGGTTGCCTTCCGCATTTTTTCTCTTTTTTCTGCCATCATCCCGATCACTGGCATATTTTAACCAGTCTTTGATAACATTTTCTATTCTGTCATCCGTTTCCTGTCTTGTTAAAATATTTTTGCGAACTGCACCTGAAATTACAAGCACAGTTAAGTATACGTTGAAGAATAGTTTCATAAATATGTCCAAATATATAACCAAATTGTAAGTGAATTCAGTCAATGATATCTGTTTTGAAGTAAATTTATCTTACTTGTGTAAAGTTAATGGTAACCTGGTACTGTTACAAAATAACAAGGTACCGAGATTGCAGTTAATTTAAATTCTGCAAATGGCCATTTCGACAATTTATGTCTCATCAGTGCAGATAACATCAAAATTCATAGTTTGTTACAAAATTGTTAAATTCTTGCTTTGCCTACTAACCGGACATTAAACAAGCGTATAGGTACTGTCATAGACATTGACCACAGTAAATATGATAAATATGTATGTGCGGTCTTAAACTTGCTGAAGGATGCGAGTCATTTCTCATTTGTTGAAGATGTCACAGTGTTATGATTTTTTTTACAATAATTAATTTCAGGATATTGAAAAAAAAATGTTTTGTTTCTGAACTGACATTAATTATAAACTTACATTTAACCACTGCACACGTCAATAATATTTCAAACGCATGTTTATCTACCTTTCCTCTCCAGTTCAGTTTTCATAATGCATTTCATTATTCTTCTCGTATATTCTTTCACGTTTTCACCACCAATAGTCCCAAGATAATTAATCTGGAAAAACAAAGATTTCTTACAGATTAAGGAAGGAACACAAAATTAATATGGTTATTCTTAAAAACTCTTCAATAAATCAGACAATATGGAACAAAATATCATATTTAAAGGTGATCCATATTGTGGAGTATTGACATTTGATTAACCGGCAAATTGTCTTCTAATGAATTTATTATTTTGTCAACTTTTCTTTTGACTCTCCAGTAAGACATTTTATTGAGTCTAATGTGAGAATGTGTTTTTTTTTCTGAAAAAAAAAAATTAATAATGTGAACTTCGCGGTAACATTTTAAATGTATTCAATATAAATTCATGATAAGCCAGTATGTTATTTACTATACTAACAAGTTGTATAACTGATCAAGTTACTCATGCGTTTGATCCTCTGGTTTGACCTAGTACATGCATGTCTATGTGATAAGAGAAAATTGGTCAGGCCGCATGTGTTACAATTAATCAATTGTTCACACAAGTTATTTAGATTAATGATAACAAACACTGGTCTATGGCTTACTTAATGGTATTTTTTAAATTTGTAGATAAAAACTAATATAAAAATACATATAATAGATTGTTAATTTTA
>MJUT01058748.1:4065-16333 GCA_002080005.1 Gigantidas platifrons | reverse complement strand
TTTTGGAAGTCTATATAATAAACAGTATAACTAATCATAGATTTTGAATATTAAAATAAGACCACTCGTGACCGAATACGCATTAAGGATTAAACTCGTGGACGGAACAAGTTCCGCCCACTCGTTTAAATCCTTATGCGTACTTCGGTCTCTCGTGGTCTTATTTTGATATTCAAAATCTACGATTAGTTATACTATATTTATCAAAGAGGGATGGTAGAAATTTACGATACAGCTGTGACGACCAAATATTTATCTGAGATTGTATTCATTAAGTTAGATATAGGTGTAAATTCAGTGGGTAAATTAGATGTTAAAAAAGTAAAAAAAAATAAAGTGCATATAAAGGAAATGAAACATGTATAATTCCGTCATAAATCTAGCGTGGGTAGGTGTGATTCGTGTGAGGGTGGGGTGGGTGGGATGGGGGCTGGTAACATAATATCAAATAATTGTATTTATGTAAAATATAATCAAATCGACATTTTAACAAAAACTTTAGAACAATTTATGGGCGAACAAGTAACGACGCCGGGCCGACGACACATGGTCGACGGTTGGTCCATAGTCGGATCACAACGTTGGCTAATTGGCTACCCATCTCACCATCAAAAAGCTTACGTCGTGCCAACATTGGGCCAACGATATCAACCCAACGGTTGGGTTGCTCACGTTGGCCCAGCGTTCGGCGAACGTTGGCATGCCAACCACGACGTTCGACCAACCATACCGACCATGTACCAACGTCGGATCAACGTCTTGTTGCTGACTGGGTGGGTAGACATGTCGCTCCACTCGTAAACATTTTCTTGATCCAGAGCCAAACAGTATTTGCTCGTTCCCCTTGATGGTGCGTACAAATACCAATTATATTGTTTTTAGTTTGATCCAATCGTGGCTCCAGACCACTATCTACCGCACTCGAGGCGGGAACTATAACCATTAAAACACCAATGTGGATGAAATATCGATAGGTATGGCATTAATCACCAATAATGCTAATTCCATCATGTGTATAAACGTACAGTTAAAATACACAATCTCCGTGTACAGATATCATACATGTACGTGTGTTTGATATGGCAAATTGCAGGCAATAAGACACCATATTAATATACATTTTGTACATGTTCATGTAATTCCATAAGGCCAATAGGAAGAAAATAGTGTCAAAGGTCAAATAGTGAGAAAGCTTTCAATACAAAAATCTAAATGAATTACTTTTTTCGTGAACGGTTTCTGCTTTCAAATTGAGAGACTTTTTGGATGCAGGTTACCTAATTGTTTCTGTGACCCATGATTTATTGGATACTAGTATTACACAACTATGCATTAACATGGACCACTTTTGTCATGTTGCTGAAGACTCCCATTGTAGTCGAACTAAATCTTCGCGGTTCTTGAAAGCGAAAACTATTCATGAAATAATAAACAGATTCGTGTACATTTTTGGCGATTTATTTTTAATTTGTAGCCTTCTCATTTTATATAGCACATTGAAACTAGCTTCTTTCCACTGACCTTATAGAATTGACTGTTCTAGTACATGTGAGCAAATATCGCTCAGTTACGTTGCATAAAAAAGAGCTGCCAATGTAGATACAAATATTTTGTTTAAGGAAGGGACAAATCTTATTTTGTAAAACAAAAGAACTCTGATTTCACCAAAAAGCTCTGCAACTGACATCATCAAAATGTTAGGGTTTTTGATTGACGACATATTTGCGTGTTTGATGGGCGGCTTTTTCAACAGGCAGTAGGTATTCCTATAGTTACCAATTGTGCTCCTCTTCTCTCCGACTTATTCCTGTGTGGCAAACATCTAGGCTTCTCCAGAAAAACGGAAAGAAGCTAGATAGATCCTTTAATTTCACTTTACGCTATATAAATGATGCCAATTCACTACATAATTCTAAATTTGGTGAGAGTATCTATCCCATTGAGCTTGAAATAAAGGATACCACAGATACAGCTAGGTCTTTGACCTACACCTCGAAATTAATAGTGAGGGTCGGTTAAGAACGAAAATTTACGACAAACAAAAACACTACTTCAATTTTGCCATTGTGAACTTTCCATTCATATGTAGCAACATTCCAGCAGCACTTGCATATGGAGTAGATATTTCTCAGTTGATACGATATTCCAGTGCTTGTGACTCACATATCAAGGATTCCTTGATAGAGAGTTGCTGCTAAAAAGGAATCTACACCCTGAACCAAGGATTCCTAGTGAATAAGTTGAAGTTATCACTTCGAGAGTTTTACGGTCGCCACAATGACTTGGTTAATCGTTACGGATTATCTGTTTCACAAATGACCACGGCTGTTCCGTTCGTCGTAATCACAATCCGGTGGTTCTTTCCTCATTCATGACTTATCACCGGATTTGTAACAAGAGTAACAGGACATGTGCCACTATTGGAGCAGGAAGTACTTTCCCATCCGGAGCACCTGAGATCACCCATAGTTTTAAGTGGGGCTCGTGTCGCTCAATCCGTGTAGTGTTTTGTAGATCGTTGTTTGTCCTCTTGTACTTATTCTTTTGTCCATTGTGTTGTCTGTTCTTCTTAGATTTAAAGCTTCTGATTACTCCTTTGGTATCTTCAAGCATATCTTACAAACATGCAAGTATGTATATAACGATTAAATTTAAATTTAATTTGATTAATAATATGTATTTGAAACAATCTCTCTGAATCAAATTCTACCCCCCCCGCCCATAAAATTACTACTGCATTAATTCTAATTATAGATAGAAAAACATTTGTTTTTGACTATATAGTGACCATTAATTAAGAATAACTATAAAACCACTGCATTCTCGTTATATTTTCACGGTACCTTGCATATGCATCAATGAAAGTATTAAAACGGTCGTTGATCAGCAATGCTACACATCTTTAGGTAATCAGACAGACCACCACGATTGTGTCTACTAATGCAGCAAAATAAGTTCATTAATAGAAATAAAGAGATAACAAAATTTTAACATGTTTGTTGTCATGGTTACAATGTAATAAAAATGCTTGCAGACAACGTTTTTTTTTCTCAACTGTATATATAGTTTACACACGTTCTTTCATATATATCTTCTTGTCCTGAATGGGAATTGAAAAAACATAATTTAAATGTTCAGTAGAGCTTTAAAACGTTACGTAAAAGAATAAATGTTATGTTCAGTGACAAGCGGTAAATTACGACGATAGTGTGAAATAATCTAAATACTAGTAATTTTATTAAGACGGTTGTCTGAGCCTAATCATATTGGATTGAAATTATTTAATACTCCCAACTTACAACGCCACGATATAGCTAAATATTGCTAATATTGGCGTTAAACACCAATGAATCAATCAATCAACCCAACTTACAACTATTACATGTGGAACAAAAATTCAGAAGACAATATCATTCTTATTTTTATTTTATTTTTTTATTTTTAAAAGATAATATGTAACTAAAAGTAGTCATATGTTCTAGGGGTAGCATCTTCTGCTAAGCTATAAACACTATCTATATTTATTATTATTTTTTTTTTTCATATTGTATGATATGTCCCCCTATTTGCCAGTCAGCAACCCTTTTCCTCTTTGCGTACATGCACATTTTGTAACTGCTCATTTTGCACGGTGTGGATCCTTGAATTGATTCAAAATACATACATTTTTGTATTTTGTATTTATTGTATTGTACTCTTGTTTTAAAATCCTTTGTAGTTGGGTAGATAATATATTGTCCAATGTTTTATAAGCGATTAATTGTTCAAAAGTATATACAAATGTACTTTCATTTAAAATCATAACAAAAGTGTAAAATAAAACTCCGTGCTTGGATTATTTAAACTTCATTTAAACTTCGTATGTAATATTTTAGAACGAGGGCGTTAATGATAGGATATTTTTATTAACACAACGAATATTTGCGGTGTCTGACCTCAGGTCATAAATACCACTACAATGGTAATATTCTTTCAAATACTCAGAAACACTACAGGATACACATAGGTTTGTTTTGCACTTGTCGAACATTTGTATTGATGTAGTGTGCAGAACGCTACACACATGTTACATAAATATTAAATTTCTTGTTTTGTAGACATGGCTAATCAAAAACCAGGTGTGAACCAACAGGTCAGTGATATACTTTTATTTTGTTATTTTGTTAAGTATTTTAGCTTGTTTACTTACATATAGAACACATTTTTATTTTGTTGACATCAAATCTGAGAGAGAGAGAGAGAGAGAGAGAGAGACCAACAATTGTTTAATGTAACTTTGTTATTAGTAACAAGTATGTCAAACCTATATTAAATTTATAAATTATACCAAAGTACCACTGAACTTTTAGGGGATGTGTATTTCCCCGCAAGGCAGAGATATCTTTTTTTTTCACAAAGCAAAAATCAGATTAGTTCGTCATTGGACATTAAAATCGGTCTCGTGACTTCAAAATTGTATATTAATATTTGTTGATGAAAACTGTAAGTGTCAGATTATTTTATCTGCATTTTTGAAGTCAATTTCTATAAAATTTTGGGACAAGTATTTGTTTCATAAAAAAAAAACCCCCCCCCCCCCCCCCCCCTCCCAAGTTAAATGGTCGTTCATTTAGGCAAGTATAAATTCATACAGGGAAATGTTGTTTTTATTTTTTTGCAATCTACAAAATATATTTCCATAGAAACAAGGTAATCACGATATTGTAGAAATATTGAGAATTTTTACTCGTATTATGTTTTCTTCGTAACTGTAAATGAATCATTAACCTATTTCTCCACTCTAGTTCTGTTTTGTCTGTCTCAAATCTAGACCTAAATTATTTTAATTTGGATTTAACTGTTTTAAGAATTTTGATAAACATGTACATGTATATACAATGTACAATATATATATACTGTCAGAAATATGAAATATAGTGTACGAGCTTTAGAAACATAGTTAGTGAGCCTTTGTCGAGATGTTCTAGTCTGTTGCACAACGAGTGCAAAATTTTTTTATTTTTTAACAGGGTTTGGCGGCGGCCACCTTCTGATGTTATCTTTTTGTAGTATCATTTGAACAAGCTAACTTCATTGGCGTCCAGTGGCCATTTTTTGAGTGCCACCCCTTTTTGTTTTGGGGAATTATACATTTTGCAAGGGAGTGAAGTGTCAATGAGCAACTTTGTACTTTTATTTGATACTTGGTTTTTACTTCACTCCCTTATTTTACTAATGTTTTTATGCTTGTTAGTTTAGTTGTATTACGTCATTTATTACGTCATTTAATAAATGACATTTAACTGGTTTTGGGGAATTATACATTTTGCAAGGGAGTGAAGTGTCAATGAGCAACTTTGTACTTTTATTTAACTGGAAATTATCTTGTTTTATTCTCCCAACAAAAACTAGCGGAGTTGTTACTGCGGGATAACCCGTTATATGGTCCCTATCTTATAGCAGAGAAATCCAAACCGTAGTGCAATATAAATATGTTTATTGTATTTATCTTGCAATGTCAAAACGTAAAATCGGGTGTCATGAGATTGTTATTTGCATACTAAACGAATAAAACAAAAATTTTAATTTATAACCTTATTGCACAGCACATAATTGCAGGATACGATATCATTTATTGTAGCGATCGCTCGAACTATCATTGTTCAAACCAATGTCATGCTATGTCTTTATTCCAGAATCTACGACATAGGACGATAATAATTTACACTCGAAAATGCCCTAAACCATAAATATCCTAATATACCAAGAAGGCTAAGTTTCACTAAGCCGTCTTCAAAGTTTGGGATCTCGACTAAAGTTTGATAGAAATGTCAAAAAATTCACACAAATACTTATAATATAAACGATTATATTTTAAGAAAAATCACAGATACTTGTGGACAGGACCCTATGCTGCCTCTGATTGCCCCCCCCCCCTTTTTTTAAACAATTTTTAACATCGAATATTTTTCATATAAACAACATTTTGCAACTTTCTATGTATCACTGTATGACATATATAGAATAAATACAATAGTTTCTATCCATACCGGGTTTCTGATATATGTATAAGAGATACATATGTCAGAAACCCGGTATGGATAGAAACTACTGTTTGATTGTATTTATTGTATATATATGTCATAGAAAGTTGCAAAATGTTGTTTATATGAAAAAAATCGATGTTAAAAATTGTTAAGAAAAAAAAAGGGGGGGCGGGCAATCAGAGGCAACATAGGGCGCTGTCCACAAAAATAACAATTTCCTTACATTTTTACATTTAATCGAATCTAGCACACCTGGTGAAGGTTATTCCAGTAAAGCGTCGTGTGCACTATATTAGACATAACTACGTTTTTATTACTAGAAGATAAGCCTTTGAAACACAATATCTTACCAATGTAGCTAAGAACCGCATCGGTGGTGTAATGGTTAGCGTGCTCCACTCGAGTGTGGTAGATCGTGGGTTCGAGCCCCGGTCGGGTCAAACCAGACTATAAAATTGATATTTATTGCTTCTCCAACTAAGCCTGTTGGTCTAGTACAAAGAGAACCTCAACATCATCTCATTGAAAATTAAGTTGTTCTCGCCATGATATATCTGAAAAATTGCTTTGTTGACTTAAACAACAACCATTCACTCACCCACTCAATGTAGTTAAGTCGTCTGCCAGAAAACATGGATTTTCGTCTTGGAATGATTTTGTCCTCGACACAATGGATCGAACATTTTATCTATCAATTCTTTATACTAATTACAGAGTAAAGAAGCCACAAATACCAATTATATAATCTTTAGATGAAAAATACGGGCAATATCTTAAAAGAGATGTACCTTGACAGTCGTTGTGAGCGATACAGGCTGGACTGAGTGAACCACTACTTTGTCCGAGTCAGTACTATTTTATTGTTGTTTTTTCTCAGTTTATAATACATATTTAATGTACTAATATACCATTTTCATCAAATTCTTTTTATATTTTTTCATTTTAGGTTATCATACAGCAAAACATGTCGGAAGAAAATATAGCTACTTACCAACCAATGGAAAGACAAAGATCCAGACCGCTTGGGTTGTTAGAAACCATGTACCACACGTTTAATTGTAGAGACATTGACGTCTGCCCGATGTTTTTCCGGGTATCTTGTAAATATCCGGTAACACGTCATCATATAAAAGTGGCACTATTTCAGCTAGCGGAGGAATTTACAGCGCTAAGGTTGACAATCGTTCAAACAGGCCAATATACATATAAATTTGTGGAAAAGAAACACATGCCTGTTTCTATTCAGGAAAGACATATTAAAACGAAAACACCAAAACTAAGCCAAGAGTGCTTTCACAGATTTGACTTCAGCCGAGGCCCTCTTTGGAAATTTACATGGCTGAAACATACAGGAGATTCCGGAAATTCTTCCGAACATCTATATCCTTTTCAGTTCTTCTTCACCTTCCATCACGCCATTGCCGACTTTCAACTTAGCCGTATATTTGTTTGTTGTTTCTTACAGAATATTCTATATTCACAGGGCACACTGTCTGAATGCGCATCACAAAGAAGATATCTCCATCCGTGCGTGGAACACGTGATACCTTTAGATCTAATCAGACCAAAACACGAGCTCAAAGGTCGCAAGAGCTACCCACGACAGGCACTAGACATGTATAACGTAACATTCAGTTCTGAGATTAACACTTTAAAGGAGAAACAGATTTCCACAGAAATCAGTGTCATAGATTTAACTGAAGCAGAAACAATGTTGTTCCTTCAACAGTGCAAGGAACATAACGTTAAAGTAACTTCCGCTCTAACTGCCGCCATGACGCTTTCTTATACGCAACTTATTAGAAACGCAATTCCGTTAGATATCACAAACTTTGTAGTTCCTATTGAAATAATGGTCGACTTAAGACGTTATATGCTGGATAACAGAACAAAACAATCGTTCGGAAGCGTCGGAGCTGTTCATATGCCATTACTAGTGGACATTGACCTGTCGAGAGATGTCACTTCAAAATCATTATATTGGTCCGTAGCTACGCAGTGTCAGAACAAGTTGGACGAGGACCTCGCCAAAGGAGAACCAATGAGGGTTCTGCGAGAGGAGATTCCTTCCGAAATACAAAATCCTCCACAGACAGGAAAATCACCGTCTGTGTTGACATTAACAAATTTAGGGAATCTAAATGAAATTATTCCGGAAAGTTGCAATGATTTAATGAAACTAGAAGAATTTATTCCATGGTCGAATGTAAATATAGATGACATGCCCATATTTTACATTGGGCCATATACTATAAACCAAAAATTAACAATGGCGGTGGGTTTTTGTGGTAGTTACACTTCACACCAGACGACAGGACAGTTCACGTGGACATTGACTAATATACTAAAAAATTGTAGTAAACTTTGATGTAGGGAAATACCATTAGCTATTAGATTATTCACGTATCTCAATTTAAACATATTTAATATATGCTAATAAAATATTTTTTTTTATTTTGTAATGAGTTTATTAAAAACTTATTGTAACATCAGCTTACATGTACCGCTGCTCTATTAGCTTGAACACCAGCACGCGTGGTCATTCTTTTGAAAGATAAGTATTTCCGAAATCTGAATACTTGCCCATGACGTATACTGTGTACATAATATTTGATATAGATTATTAGAGAAAATCCCAGTTGTCGGAAGGGATGTATTATCAATGCAATCCAAATACAACAGACAGGTACAACCATTCCCCTTCACATTATGTCAATTGTCTGCAAACTTCATCACACATCATTTACAGACACCAAAGGTCGAAGAAACTGGCGTTCGGTTTCGGGTTCCGAAATAGACGTATATTGTTCCTATATATTCACCGCCTGTCACTCGAAGATACAAGAAATACTGGACAGAACAGATTCACTGTTTCACAAAGAATGCAATACAGTTTACATTGTCCATATATGAGTAATTCAATTTCGGATGAAAACTGACAAAAATATTGTCGAACGTCATTCGTGGATTGTCGCTCATCCTTCAAGTCTAAAATATTAAAGAGTAGAAACGGTATTGTCCAGAGCAAGCAATAACAATATTGTTTAAAAAATAACACTTCCCATTGTATCATATTTTTGTGGGTTTTTCTCACTTTCTTAAGGGAACGACCATTTAACTTGAAGGGGGGTGGGGGTTGTGGTTTTTTCCTAAAAAACGATATTCTGATTCCCAATGTTGCTGAAAAAAATATTCTGATTTTGGTGGAGGAAAAAATAATAATCTGATTCAGAGTTTTTGTCATATAACCTAATGTTAAATTCTGAAAAAAATTTCGCGCTTAGCACGACAAAAAAAAATATTCTAACTCTCGTGTTGTCCGAAAAATACAATTCTGAACGAAAAAATACCCCCCCCCCCTTTGCAAGTTAAATGGTCGGTCCCTAAACAAATAATTGTTGTTCTGGCATTGGTTTATGCCCCGAGTTCAGACTATCGTTTCACTAGTGTCATTTTCTGACTGGGTACTTGGCATTCATCAATATCTGGCCTCCAAATTGTGAAACATGTATTGAAAAAGCGATGAAGGGTTCCTTTTGACCATGTTTTTCTAAACACACAAACATGCTTACATTTTTGTATATAGAGACACAAAAAAAAACCCCTAAATTACGACAGTCGTTCTAAAATGTGTACATGGACATCATGACTTTAATATTAAATGACCACTACAGGATCCAGACCCACTTACTGTTCATCTTCTTAGATTAGGATATTATAGAATAAAGCTTTTCTGGTACCTGATTCATGTAAGGCAAAGGGAAAGACACTGCAACAGTAAATAACATTTTCTGGTACCCGATTCATGTAAAGCAAAGGGAAAGACGCTGCAACAGTAAATACATGTTTCTAGTACCTGATTCATGTAGAGCAAAGGGAAAGAAACTGCACCAATAAAATAAATGTTGTATTGTCTGACAATGTACATCACAAGTCCCAAGCCATGGCATATAATTCTTTGAGTTTCGTCTGTCTTTTTGTTTTGTGTTTTGGGGTTTGAGGTTTGTCAGAAGACTGTCTAAAAAGTTATCTTTTAAAACAAATCTCTAAAGCATGCAAGTTTAAACCTTTATTTATTTATGTATCATTAATTCCATACATCTATATTATAGATGATGAAAACACATTGATTTTTTTTCATACAGCAGTAGAAATTAGCTTTTCAGCAGTACTGTAGGTAGATGGGTTGCTGTGGTCTTGATCATATGGTAGTTGGATTTACAACTATCTATGCAATCGGTGCTTATCACCACTAACTTGTTAGTTCGAACCCTGATCAGGCGAGGGGTACTCCATACAAGATTATGTTTGTCAGTGACTTGCAACAGGTTTTTAAAATCCGTATCATGAGGTACAGAAAGGGGTATACAAGAGTTATATTGTAAAAACCAAATGGAGTTTTAACTATCATAGTATAAAATATGCACCATCATGTCATTATCATCAAAATGTTTAAAACAGAATGCTTCTGAATATAAATGAAAAGTCATCCAGGAGGAGACAGGAAAATTTCTGCAGCAATTTAAAGTAATATTTGAATAAAGACTGCACACATCTTGGTCATGGATACAATATTTTGCAGACCCTCTACATACTGCATACTTTTATCACTGCCAATAATCAATTCTTACTGAGTTATTGTTCTTTTTCAGTTTTAGAGCGAGCTACGTTTTGTGGTTGAACAGGTCATTTTTTTTTTATTTTTTTTTTTTATAAATATAAGCTTTTAGACATGATATAAAGGAATAAGAACTATCAGATTAAGAATATGGAAGAGAAATATTAAAGAATGTATGTTGTTTTTCATGTCGGAACTTCAGATAAATTATATACACTTTACAATAATACATGTTCTGATGGTTATTTCACTCAGTGTTCATGGAATTTAACATAAAAAAGTAACAATAATTTTATGTACTGTATGTAATCTTCTATGCATGGGTATTTAATGTACACCATAAGATTCACAATTTCTCATATTTCAAAATAATTTCGGAAAGCACTACAGTATAACTACTTTCTGAATTTCAAATATCGAAAAATAAACCACGAGTAACTGAGCAACGCAGTAATTCACACATGTTCGTTAGCACATTAATTAATTCCTGTCGTTGTTCGGTTCGGTTACGAGTGATTTATTTTTGATATTCAGAATGCAAGAGTAGTCATACTGTTTATTACCGGTATATAGATCTCAGTGTTCGAAATTCGGGGTCGTCCTGTCGTCAAAATCAACCTAAAGTCCATCCAGACGACTTGATTTTTCATAAAATACTGCATTTTTCTTTTGAGAACCTTATATTTTCTGCTTTCGGGTAACCTCATATTTTTACAAGATTTTAACCCTGAGATCTTACTCTTATTTGGGTTAACAAGACATTTCAAAATGAAACTTGCTATCCATTGTTGGATGCTCAATGATATTTTCGATAGTGACGACAAATTAATGATGATGTGACTTCACAAAGTGAAATTAACATTGCATTTCAATGGGTGAAATAACGTATTTCATGGACATCTATGTAATAATTCATTTTAGTAATCAACATTTTTCGATAGCTTCAGACACAAATTTCCTGATATTAAATATTGGACACAAAATTTGCATACATGGTATAATTCTGGGGCCAATTATCAACATTGATTATAAATTCTACAGGTAGTTGAAACACCTGTACTGATAATTTGATTAGTAACAGGTTACCTTTCACAAAAATTAAGCAGGTGTAATTAAATAAGACTTGCTTAGATATAATGATGTCAAAATAAAAATGACCCTGAACAAGAAATGGCTGGTCATATATTTGAAAACAAAAGAAATAGAAAGGGGTGGAGTGTGTGGTGATGGTGTGTAACACACCTTTCAACAATATTTCAGTCAGTTTTATTGGTTGAGGAAACTGGACTGCAATGAGAAAACCATCGACCTGCCACAAGTCATTGACAAACTTTACCACATTATATTTGAGGTGGATTCGAACTCACAATGTTAGTGGTGATAGACACTGATCGCATAGGCAGTTATAAATCCAACTACCGTACAATCACGACCACGACTGTCCCTAAAGAGATAGATGAGCAAATGATTTAATATGCCCTTAACTTAAAAGTTTTATTTTTACAATCTCATAAAGATCATTTTGATTTGTATTAATTATGCCATTTAGAAATAAAATAAAAATGGGCGTGATTATATAAAAACATAACTGAAAAGGGAAACAAATCTAATGATATAAAATATC
>MJUT01058741.1:156193-173380 GCA_002080005.1 Gigantidas platifrons | reverse complement strand
AAGTTTATCATAAGTAGTAAACAATTCACATCTTAACCATATCACACAACTTAAACATATCCACAAAAAAAAAGCACTTGCACCTTTGCACTTCATTTGTTTGTTTCTTTTTTTTTTCTTTTTTTTTTTTTTCACTAAAGCACCCCAAAAATAACATTGACAACGACTGATTAGCACTTGATTAATTCTCAATACACTTCTACCTTTCGATACTAATTAAACCTTGAAAACCATATAACAACAGGGATACGGATTAATATAAGTACAACCACTTGTTTCCGAATCCTATTGATTAATTTAAATGTCTGTACAATTTATATGTGCATTATCATAATGTGTAATATTGAATTAATTAATAAAATATGTTTATACTAAATGCCTTATACCGAAATTGACGATTTTTTTTTATTTTAAGATTTTATTTTAAAAAATATATAAATATATATATCTCTATATTCCGATAGAAACGATATCCACTGTATGAATTCGTTTAATGTCTACTGTTACCGTTTGAAGGCTACCGACGTCGTTGCGATGAATGACATAAATGACTTCAAAGACATCAGACATCTAACCGGTTTATCGAACACCTGATGATTTAAAGCGAAAAAAGTCAAGTCAAGTAATATTTATTTTTAAAGTCGGTACATGATTATAACAATAAACACAAGCTCTAAGGAGCTTTTAAAAACATACAGCATCCTTTTCACACGTTTCAATCTTAGCCCGGTTCTTACCCTGATCCAATGTATATATTATATATTATCAGCCTTAAAATGGGAGACATAGACATTTTAAAGGTAGTACATTGTACGGTGACAGCGAAGCTGGAACCGTACAATTGATTTAATACCCTTTAAATGTCAATGTCTCCCATTTTAACTTGGCTGATAATATTTTTGTACGAACTTGATTGCATAAAATTGTATTGTTTTGTGTGCTACACCCAATGCGTTGACCGATATAAGTTGATCTGTGTGTATATTGATATTTTTGTGTAGCTATAAATAAACTTCCTTCATAACTACGGCTTACAACAGATTTTCTGTATACACATCGGCTGTTAAAATGCCGACTATAGCCAATGAAAAGATCTCATTTGAGATCAAGTTCGTATAATGTCATTTAGCGTCACGATAGCACTCAAGTCATGTCTCTAAAAACGGACTGAAGACGGGTTCGTTGAAAAGAAAGTCCAGAGATGGTAAGCATACGAACTTTAAGGTGTTTTTTTTCCTCATTTAAAAAAAGAGTCTAGTTACAGCCATGAATTAGAAATGCTGAACTATCATAAAGTGTAAATTCGAGCGTTTCAAATTCAATATAGCCATGTTTATTCAAAGATAATCGGTAATTAAAAAAAATAGTGCGGGCGTTTTGGTAGGGGGCGTTTTGGTAGTGCGGGCGTTTTGACCTGCACCTGTTACCATCGGGTAATAACATGCTCCGATGATTTCATTCAAAAGATGCTGATCATCAAAGGGCCCGCGTGCCGCTTTTAATTGGCGATTTATTTATTGTTTTATCCAAATATTAATATAGAAATATGAAAATGTTGTATATGAAATTAACTATTTTTCACATTGCTAGTCCCTTTTTAAGGTCTTAGTGCTAACCGGTCATTGTGGTGTTTAGACGGACCGCGGGTAAGGGGAAATAACAAAAGGAGGAAAAAACGATAAAAAAGTGGGAAAGTCACAAATTCTGCGGTAACATAAAAAAACCCAACATTTATCTGCAATATCAAAGTGTAAATAATTAAGAGAAATATGAACGATCAAAACTAGTTCGAAATATATTTCTTATAAGGATAAGATGCACGTTTCCCACTCATACTGTCATAGCATTCTCAATCTCAAAAATGCATAATTCTTTCAAATTCATTGATTTTATTCAGTACTGTGTTCAATATATGCATTAGTCTGATTGGGAAATGTTGGTGTACAAGTGAAGTACAAACAAAGTTTTATAAACTTACGGTGTTGTGGGAGTTTGTATATAGATAAAGTTTTTGTTTTTCTGTTGTGTTTTACCATCATATTTGTGTAACAGTAGAGCATGTTTTAACTCCGAAAAATACAATGTTCCTTATGGGATTCGATCCCGGAACCTCTCTCATTGTCAGCCATCGCTCTACCAACTGAGCTAATGGAGATCTCCACTAACACAGTTATCAACCTATTACAGTTCCTATAACCTTAGGTAGGGGAGCGTTCCCGTTGCACTCGCCCCATCTCAAGAGTCGTCATATCTTGATGACGATATCTCGCAGTTGGGAAATCACCACATTTGGATAGATGTTGCAAAACATATATTTTTTTTCAGATAAAAATAAAAATTTAATTTCATATGCAAAGTTTCACTGTCACTAAATACTGTCAGTCAATTTTAATGAAAACAACTTGTAATTTTATAACAAAAATTGCCCACAAAATGTGTATTTCACGGGTTCTATGGTACTTTGGTAGTTAAATTAAAAAAATGGTTTCGAAAATTGGTTGAAATATATATATAGGAATACAGAGTATCATAGCCGTGTTATCATAGGGTCGGACTATGCATTTTCCACGTAGACAAAAAAAATTATATTGAATTTGCAGTATTTTAGAAAATGGCTGATACACGTGCACCCTTAGTAAGGGAGAGCTCTTCCACACTCATGAAAATTATTGACAAATAGAAATAGTATAATTACTTTAGTTTACGAGAAATATTGTCAGTCTGTAATTACCAGGCTAATTACAATGTTGAAACCATGGTAACATTTACATATTTTCATTTTTTGCCTTGTGTTAGTGGGGGAAGAAATTGTACATTAATATTTAAATCATTTATATTTTGAATTTCAGTTTTGCATCATGGTTCTTGTGAAGAGAATACAAATACCAAAATAACTCATTTAAAAGGTAATTACAGCATGTATGATTGTATCATGTTTTTTTTTTAATATTTTGTTGTCAAGTGGTCGAGAGGGCTACATGATCCACAGTCATCTCTTTGTGTCTGTCATCTCCTCTGTTATCTGTTTGCTTATAACATTATACATGTATTTGTTCTATCTAACCACAAAACCATTTGATAATGAACTTGGCAGAAGTATTCCTTTGGTGTTCCTCTAGAAAAGTGTATGTTTTTGTGTTGATCAAAAATCCAAAATGGATGTCGCTGTAGAAAATATTTTAGCATCTGTGGGTGGTATAATGTTATTGTCAATATTTTATTGGTAGGGATGAGCAGCTGCAACTACGATGACCCCTTCCCACTCCATGCATATATTTCAAATTTCAAAAATCTATATATCTATTGAAATATTTTTCATTCACATCAGTGGTGTAACGGTCTATGTTTACCTTGATTGCAGTAGATCATGGGTTTGAGCACTGGTCAAACTAAAGACTATGAAATAGAGGTTTGCTGCTTCTTAACTAAGCACACAAAATAAAGGAATGAGAGCAATGACTGGTTGGCTTGGAATCAGCACAATGTGTCAAAATGGAGTAACATGTCTACCAGCAGACAAGTTTCAGTGAGCTAGCACCATAAAAATCCAACTCAGCATATTGGTCTTGTACAAAGCGAACATTATCATCATCTCATTAAAATATAACTTATTCTCTGCATAATATAGCTGAAAAATTGCTCATTTGCCATTAAAGACCAATCAGTCAGTCAAATATTTTCTTAGAAATACATACCTATTGGCAGCTCATCCGTATTAATACAAATATTTATCTTAGGAATACAGACCTATTGGCAGTTCATCCGTATTAATACAGACCTATTGGCAACTCATCCATATTAATACAAATATTGTTTTAGAAATACAGACCTATTGGCAGCTCATCCGTATTAATACAAAAATTTTCTTTGAAATACAGACCTATTGGCAGCTCATCCGTATTAATACAAATATTGTCTTAGAAATACAGACCTATTGGCAGCTCATCCGTATTAATACAAATATTTTCTTAGAAATACAGACCTATTGGCAGCTCATCCATATTAATACAAATATTTTCTTAGAAATACAGACCTATTGGCAGCTCATCCGTATTAATACAAATATTTGGAGTAACCAAAGAAAATGTCAATAAATGGCCATGAAGGAAAATATAGAAAGTATCTAACCAGGACAAAAGGTTAGATAAAATTATATTGGATGTTAAGGTAGTATTTCAATTATTTTTGATAAAATACAGCTACTTTTAGAATAATGAACATAAAAGATGGAAAATGTTTCAAGTGTAAGAATACAATTAAGTTGAAAAATATAGAAAAATGTATTTATCATGAATATTTCTGGTACATTGTAGATTACCTGTCTCATGGACACTTTGCATACTTTTTCCTATTGAAAAGTATACTGCAGCTCTTCAGTGCAGTAATTTTTTGAATTGTATGATCTGAAATAACTTTTTTTTTGCATATTTGAAGGATTTTAGGTGTATAATCTGTTTAACATAAAAATCTTTCAATTTTCCCATCATTTATCTGTAAATTGAGGTCGGGAAGATATACATTTTTTGGCATCACTTTATAAAGTTTTAACTTGTTTAAATATCATAGATAAATGTGAATCTAGTTCAACTTCCATTGATGTTTAACATTCAAGTCCATTAACTGGCACATGTTAGATACACTGTACCACACATGTGGGGGTCAGTAACTGAACACAAAATAAAGACTAGAACATATAATAACAATGGCATTTAGCAACAAAGCTATCTCAAATAGCTGAGTATGTTCCCAGAGCCTACCCACAAAGATGCTGAGTATGTTCCCAGAGCCTACCCACAAAGATGCTGAGTATGTTCCCAGAGCCTACCCACAAAGATGCTGAGTCAGTCTTCATCTAGAAGATAGAGGATGTCCTCTCAATAGGGGGTTGTCATGCTATGATATAGAAAGCCAGTGTGGACCATAATGGGTGCTATGTTTAGAGACTAGAGTGACACACTTCATGCACAGTAAAGATCTTTTCTGTAGATTTCGAAAAAAGAGTAGGAGCATTCATATTACTGCAACAAAAGACTAATATTTTCAAACTTTTTAAGTGGCACTCAAAGTTGTTGTCCCATTCCTCCCTCTTTTAGTGTTTAGATTTTGTTGTACTTGTTCTAGTCCTGAATATGCATGAAATATTTGCTTCTGGATGCTCAGCAACCAACATCCAATCAACATTATTTGGTAAAGAAAAAACAAAGAGACAAGAAACAAATGTGTTCCATTGTAAATTATAAGGCAGAGCTTATGCTATACTTGTAATTGAAAGGGTTATAATTACTTTTGTGCTATTTTCAGACACATACTTTTGCTATTTTCAGACACATACTTTTGTGCTATTTTCAGACACATACTTTTGTGCTATTTTCAGACACATACTTTTGCTATTTTCAGATGCATACTTTTGCTATTTTCAGACACATACTTTTGCTATTTTCAGATGCATACTTTTGCTATTTTCAGATGCATACTTTTGCTATTTTCAGATGCATACTTTTGCTATTTTCAGACACATACTTTTGCTATTTTCAGATACCTACTTTTCTGAAGACAAATGGTATAAATATACCTACTCTTCCACAGTTGATAGTTCTTTCGTAGGAACTTCACCATCAAAATCAGGATTTAAGTATACTTGTGAAGTAAAACTAGGAGTATATCCAAAGTTCAAATCAGTGTTAAAGGTATGTTAATCTAATGTTAATCATATATAGGTAAAAACAAAGAATAAAACAATTGGGATATATCTTGGACAAATAATACATACATTTTGTACATTATATACCGGTAGTAAAATCTAATGATATCAAATATAGTCACATGACAGTAAATAAAAACTGAATGCAGGGTACCCAAGTTGGAAGAGATTTTCAAGTAATGACATTACAAACATGAAGATTTGAAGTAATGACATTACAAGCATTAAGATCTGTGACATTACAAACATGAAGATCTGTGACATTACAAACATGAAGATCTGTGACATTACAAGCATGAAGATCTGTGACATTACAAACATGAAGATCTGTGACATTACAAACATGAAGGTCTGTGACATTACAAACATGAAGATCTGTGACATTACGAACATGAAGATCTGTGACATTACAAACATGAAGATCTGTGACATTACGAACATGAAGATCTGTGACATTACAAACATGAAGATCTGTGACATTACAAACATGAAGATCTGTGACATTACAAACATGAAGATCTGTGACATTACAAACATGAAGATCTGTGACATTACAAACATGAAGATCTGTGACATTACAAACATGAAGATCTGTGACATTATGAACATGGAGATCTGTTGTGAAGTCTTAATTCATGGTACACAAAGCCAACCTGAAATAATATTAAAGAGAAATATAGAATCTAATACAGGGGAGTACAAGATAAGTTATCTCCGACACCCGAGGGTAATATTTCAATCATTCTCTGACGAGGCTCTAACATCTAAAAACATCCTGTATGCCATGGAGTTATGTCAGAATACATTCAATTCATCTTTGACTGTCCAATCATATGCAAAGGGAGTTAAATATATTGACAAATCAGACAACAGCTCTCAGTGTGTGTTTTTATACCTCTAGGAAAAAGATCTAAGAAATGTTGATAAGGTTGGCGGTGATAGGTACTGATTGTGTAGGTAGGTTAATCCAATTATCATACAACTGAGGCCACAAATCCATCTAAATTTGGAGATAAAAATAAAAAATATAAGGAACAGTGATTTTATTGTTGATCGTAAGGGTGTCGAGTTTAGACAGGTATCACTTAACCTTCTTTTGTTGGTTTCATGACAGGTAAATGACTGTAGAGTTTACAACAGACTTGATGGAAGTGAAGGACAGTACATAGAATTGTTATCAACTCAATTTACCTCTGATGTTAGCAGGTACAGTACAGGTTAAGATTACCATATAAGGTAGTGGATAATACTCTTTTTTTTACAGAAAATAATCTGTCTTACTTGTCTGCATATTATGTACAAGAAATAGGAATTGTCAAAATGTTATATTAGGCCATACCAAATTGATTTTTAGTTTCTTGGATTTTCCCACACCAATTTGGGAAAAATATTTTTTGATATAAAAAATATTTTTCCTGCATCTAATGAAAAAAAGCCTTAATTTCACCCCATATTATTTGCCTATGAGGACACTCCTCCTTTAAGAGTGTTTTTTGGGATAATATATTAGAAGTTGCTTTCTCACCTCTTTTTATGCTTTTTAAAAAACCAAAGAACTACTGTGCAAATTAATTTGATGTAGTCTTACAACCATGACAGTTACTGAAACAATCAGGGGGAGGGGGGTGTATTATTATAAACATACTGCCTTTAGTTGAGGGTATTATGGTAGATTACCACAAGAAGAAAAAATATCACCAGAGACGAAGTCGAGGTTGATATTTTTTCTGAGTGTGGTAATCTACCGTAACACCATCAACCAAAGGCAGTATGTTTTATATTATACTGAATGCCCTTTGGAGGGTGGTATTGCTGAGGGTGGTATTGTGGAGGGTGGTATTGCGGAGGGTGGTATTGCAGGAAGTGGTCTATCCTTGCAATACCACCCTCTGCTTTGGTGGGCGGAGTTAAGAAAAGTTAGAGAAAAATACCACATCTACATTTACCAATGAAATTGCTGAATTATCAAAGAAATTTGCATAAAGTATAATATACATAAATATGTACTCTTCATTACCATCTACTAGTATATTGTTTATATTTTTTGTCAAAATTGTTAGTGTCTAATAATGACACATGTCATCTTTACATATAGTGGATCTTGAACATAGCGTATCTTACGTTATTGATTGTGATAATTTTATTATACTCCCACTCCACCGGAGGGGGGTGGAGGGGGTAAACTGTTTTACCTCTGTCCGTCCATCCTTACGTCTGTCCAAGATATATTTCTCAACAACTATTGATGGCAGAAATCTGATATTTGGTCACAAGCTTCATATAGGTATGCCATATTGTGGGAAGCGTTTTTGGACCCGTCATATTTCTACTTCCTGTTTGCCGACTTAGTTGGTTTTTATACACATTGAACATATATGCGGGGGTATCATATGTGAGCATTAGCTCACAGTTCATCTTGTTTAGAGTTATTTTTAAATCTCCCTATGCAAAGTTTGGAAACTTAATTACATCGCTCGGGGTTAAATATTCATGAATATAATGCCTACCCATATTTGAATAACAATAAAGTATGGCCGGCATGAATTATTTCGATTCTAATAGGAAAAATACGGTAATTTTAAAATTCGAGGCGGTCAAGGTGATGCGCTGGTAGTGACTATTCCATCAATCTCCTATGGAATTTTAAAAATGGTAAAATTGGGAATTAAGAGATGGAAAGCAAAAGGTTCATTATAAATTTTATTACAAATAAACAACTTTAAACGACTAACAACGAAATTAGCAGTTGAACGCAGCGTGCATGTGTGGCCAATATTTGATTGTTATTCAAATATGCCTTTATTTGTATACCGAATACGGGACGTCATATTAGAATTACTTATTGTTTTTTGTATTAATATTATATCTTCCTTTTACTGATGAAGTTGTCCACAGCCTTTTTAGCTCACCTGACCCGAAGGGTCATGTAAGCTATTGCCATCACTTGGCATCCGCCGTCGTCGTCCGTCATAAACTTTTTAAAAAATCTTCTCCTCTGAAAGTTCTAGACCAATGGAAACCAAACTTGGTCTGAATCATCACTAGGGTGTCTAGTTTCAAATTTGTGTCTGGTGATGCCGTGCACCAACCAACATGGCCACGGTTACTAAAAATAGAACACATGGTAAAATTGCAGGTTTTGGGTAATAACTCAAAAACCGTTAATAATATCAGAAATCTGACACGTGGTAAAAATGATCAGCACAGCAAGATCTATCTAACCTGCAATTTTGAAGTAAATCTGATAACCCATCTTGGAGTTATTGCCCTTTTTTCATCAATTTTTTTTTTAATTTTAATACTTTTCATCTTATATTTCAAAAACTATATGAGATAAAGGTTAAGTTTAAATTGCAAACATGTTCAGCATTTCAAGATCTATCTACCCTGCAATTTTGAAGTAAATCTGATTACCCATTTTGGAGTTATTGCCCTTTTTTCATCAAATTTTAAAAATGTACTTTTCATCCTTTATTTCAAAAACTATTAAAGATAAGATAATAAGTTTAAACTGCAAACATGTTCAGCATGTCAAGATCTACCTACCCTGCAATTGTGAAGTAAATTTGATTACTCATTTTGGAGTTATTGCCTTTTTTTTTTCTTTTTCTTTTTTTTTTTTCACTTCTTATTCTTCAAATTTTCAAAATGTTAATACTTTTCGGCCTGTATTTAAAAAACTATAAGAAATAGATGCTAAGTGTAAACAGCAAACATGTTCAGTATGCCAAGATCTACATACCCTGTAATTTTGTAGTAAATCTGATTACCCATCTTGGAGTTATTGCCCTTTTTTCATCAAAATGTTCTAAATTTTAATACTTTCATCTTATATCTCAAAAACTATTAGAGATAGAGGGAAAGTTTAAACTGCAGAAATGTTCAGTATGTCAAGATCTACAAAACATTTCCGCACAGTTGAAAATGTGTGACAACTGTGTGAAGAGTTATTCCTCTTGAAATGCATTTTTTTGTTGACTCACTGCTTTTGGTTACTCAAATAAACAAAGGGAAGCAATTCTATTACATAATGTGAAGTAGCAAAAGCTAAATTTTGAGAATCATTGACATATATGTTTTTTTACAGCAATTTTGATAACTTACATTAAAGGGGTAACCCCTGCCCAAATTGTTTTGTAGAAGGGGTCTGCAATGACGAGGGCTACATTTGTTATTTTTTTTACCAAAGTTATCAAGTTTTATTGAACGATGTTGTTATTATACCCAGGTGAGCTATACAGGCTCCTGGGAGCCTCTAGTTCAGATGTACTAGAGGTTATAAAGTATGTAAGGCTTACTGGATGACTGGTTAGTCCTTCAATATATTGTTTTTGTGTTTGGACTCCTAGAGGTATATTTTTTGGGGTCCAAACAGGTGAGGTCTACTATTGAATCCTATACATTTGGGAGACTTTTGTAACAGTTCACTATTACACTTATTTAAGGTTATAATTTACATTTTAAGACCCATGTTTCTTTTATATTTTTGTTTTCATGATTGTGACTATTTGATGTCCATTATTTGTATTTTATTCACCGGTATCTTTTTTGAAAAATGGGGAGAAAGTTACTTTACAAATTGTACATTTCTTTACTTCTATATAAAGATTGATGATTCCTGTTTTTTAGGTACCCACTCTACTTTACCTTTGATAAGAATGTAATGAACATCAGTAGTATACAGGTACACAAAGATGATCCAGTTTACAGTGTTAATATTAAACGTAGTATTCTGTCCTCACTGCAAGTGGAGATACTTGGTCCCAATGAGAAACATAAAAGCCATGAACAGGTATTATCATTATTAAATAAGATTATTACTTACATGTATTTTGGCATATAAATAATATCTAAAAAAAATGTTTACAACTTTACAATGCATACTTCAATGTTGTCTTAAAAAATATATAAAAAACAACATTTAATCAGTGTTAGAACTGTTCATATACTATTATAATAATATTCTTTGGTAAATTTGATCACATGTTTCCTCATTTTCAGATGGGTATATTTGGTAGATGTCCAGTTGACTACGATGTTCATGATCATGCTTCAAATACGATATTTACCAGACGTGACCTGACTTTGTGTAAAATGCCACAAATCTTTACACTACAGATGAGATTATTCTCTATTATAAAGAAAATACATGGAGGTTACAAAGAGACAGAGACATTGGAGGTATTTATGACATTTTTGATACATTGTATTACACCATCTTGTTAAAATTTGAGAATTTTTAAATCTTACTGGTAGTTCAAATAGAACCAAATATCCCCTTTTTAGGGCCAGTACTAAAAATTGATTTATTGTCCATTCAAGATACAAGACAAAGATGAAACCAAACAACTGTTAAAAAGATAATATTGTACAAGTTAAATATTTTTGAACTTAGTAAGATTTAGTCCTATACCTAAACAGAAAAGCTTTGTTTGGTAAAATGTCAGCATACACAGATATTACTTCACTGAAGCGACGTTATATTTAGTATCTGCCTGGTATTCAAGTCATATTTGACTATGGGGTAAAATGAGGTTTTTTTTTAAGTAGAGCAGTTTCATAGATATACAAATTCATACCATATTAAAACTTTATCTTCTTACAATTTTTCAGCCAGTTTATCCATTCAGCTCTGTTGTTGATTGTCAGTACAAGATTTCAAATATGGAGATTAAATCTGCTGATTGTCTCCAATCTCAAGTCTTTAAACCAACAGGATATAATGGCAGTATTTATGCTACTGCTATCACAAACATACGGTAAGAAATATTACTTTGTGAATATTGATTACTATAGAAGCTTATTTTTACGATGGGTTGTTTTCACCACTTAAATTTAAGAAATTTTGTTAATTTTGTTTGCTAAATGTGAAGCTAAACCCAGATAAAGATAGGCATGCATTCATTGTTTTAATTTTATACTTAAATGTTAAGTCTGTATTGAGTGGAAATTTGCCAGTAAAAATTATTGAAAGGTTATCACTAAAAAAACAAGCAATTTTGTAAATCTTTTTTGAAAGTCATTTCTGTAGTTGCTACATTTTATTGCAAATAAACTTTTTTAGCTATATATAAAGCTAGACTACTGTAAAGATAGGAATACATTCAGCTTTTTAATTATATTCCTACACTGAAGTCAGTAGTAAGTGAATTTGCCACTGTGAAATATTATAGAATTAAACACTGTTTTTTAGGAAATTTTCTATGTATAAACTCCGGCAACTCACTCACAAACTGAAAAGTTTGTGAGTGAGCTACCGGAGTTTATACATACATAATTTCCTAAAAACACAGTGTTTAATCCTCTAATTCTTATTCTTGGACATCGTGTTGTTTTCGACGTTAAATACTAATAATTCTTGGTGGATTATTGTCCCCCGACGCTTCGTCGAAGGGGACTATAGAAATGGGTATCGTCCGTCCGTCCGTGTGCTTTTTGGTTTCCAGATGATAACTTGTGAATGAAAAGTCAGATTGANATTATGAGTGATACAGGCTCACCTGACCCTCTAGTTTACAGTAGTTTCAAAATTTAATCTTACGATATAACATTGGCGTCGGGGGACCAGTGGCCAACGGCCTTTTATTTTTTCATATTCCTACGCCGTAGCGATACAAAAAAAGTAGTACAGTAAACGGAAATATTGATTTATAAATTCCTTTCTAATGACTAGAATAAGTGACGATATCCAATCAGATTACGAGTTATTGATAAATTCTAGTAAGAATAGAATTATTGTATTATAATGCTGCATTCAGACATAATACACTAAAAGTAAAACATTTAAAAAA
Source organism: Gigantidas platifrons (assembly GCA_002080005.1). Classification (NCBI taxonomy): domain Eukaryota; kingdom Metazoa; phylum Mollusca; class Bivalvia; order Mytilida; family Modiolidae; genus Gigantidas; species Gigantidas platifrons. The sequence goes on along the minus strand of MJUT01058741.1, from coordinate 160,888 downwards.
GAACTTGTAATACAGTTGACCTTATAATATTTCTTTTCTTCAAACGTGCAAAAAGCATAATTTGACACGAAAAAATATGTGTTAAAACAGTTACCGTAGCATCAATTTTTGTTGGAAAAATATAATAAATTCATAATTTCATATTTAAATTTTGACAGTCAGAGTTTCAACCTAGTAAGTGTTTCAGCTATGTCAAATGGAGACAACATAGAAATCTCACCTAACCTAAAGAATGCTCACATTATGTTTGAATATCTAGAAGAAGTTAAAGCAATTGTTTCACGAAATACAGTTCAAGACCAGCTGTATGCCTTAGTAAAATCATACAATGACCTTGACCTTCAGTCTTGGCCCGAACTCTATCAGGATTTTGTGTGGTTCATGAAACACTCCACAGAAGACAATCTTCAGCTGATTATCAAAGACATACTTGATTGCCATGGAAACACAGAGAACAGTTGTGATCAAGACAAGAAGGTGATTATATTTAAAAATATCTATATTTCATACTTCCTTGGGAAGCTCCATTATCCTAAAATGGGATAATTTTTCTGTTGGGGATTAATATACCGTATTATCTAACATTATGTACGTTTTCCTTTGAAATTGACGAAAGTTGAATGTCTGATACAAGATGTTGTATCACCACACTGTGGTGATAAAAGAATGGCACGACGTTGCATGAGATGTCTCTGCCGAACTACTATGACATGACGTCATACCATTGGAATGTGAGACAAAATACAGTAACCCGACATTGGTGAATGAACGGAAAAAATAACATGACGTCATACACAAAATGTAGTCTTCCTCAAAGTATTGTACAGATTTTAATTCAACCCTTGTTATCTGTTTAAAATTCGTTTTTATTGAAATGTTAAGATAAACTTATTACATACATAATGTGTTGATACAAGACTTTATATCAGGTCTTGCCTGTTGCGTGAACTAATCGTATCACAACTTGTTGCTGTCGCGACTCGTAGTGATCCTGATTCACACAACAGGCTTGACCTTATACAAAGTCTTGTACCACCACACTATTTATGTAATGGGTATTTATTCTAGTTTAAAAATAAAAAAAAAAAACTGCAATTTTCAAATTTTACATTTGGGCAGATATTTGATATTTATATGTTGTCTTAGAAAATGTTTGAAGATACCATAGGGGTATTCAGAAGCCATAAATCAAAGAAGAACAGACAACACAATGGCCAAAAGATACCATAGGGGCCATCAGAATCTGTATATCAAAGAAGAACAGACAACACAATGGCCAAAAGATACCATAGAGGTATTCAGAAGCCGTAAGTCAAAGAAGAACAGACAACACAATGGCCAAAAGATACCATAGGCATTCAGAAGCCATAAGTCAAAGAAGAACAGACAACACAATGGCCTAAAGATACCATAGGGGTATTCAGAAGCCGTATAAAGTCAAAGAAGAACAGACAACACAATGGCCAAAAGATACCATAGGGGTATTCAGAAGCCATAAATCAAAGAAGAACAGACAACACAATGGCCAAAAGATACCATAGGGGTATTCAGAAGCCGTAAGTCAAAGAAGAACAGACAACACAATGGCCAAAAGATACCATAGGGGTATTCAGAATCCGTAAATCAAAGAAGAACAGACAACACAATGGCCAATAGATACCATAGGGGTATTCAGAAGCCGTAAGTCAAAGAAGAACAGACAACACAATGGCCGATAGATACCATAGGGGTATTCAGAAGCCATAAGTCAAAGAAGAACAGACAACACAATGGCCAAAAGATACCATAGGGGTATTCAGAAGCCGTAAGTCAAAGAAGAACAGACAACACAATGGCTAAAAGAAAAAGGACAAACAATGATCTACAAAACACTACACAAAAAACACAAGATTGAGCCATGCGAACTCCACTATTAAACGGGGGATGAACTCGTGTGCCTCGGAAAGTTAAGCAGTTCCTGTTCCACTAGTGACACCCGTCTTGTTACTGTTAAACGACACGAACATATAAAAGAATCACTCTATTTGTCATGTCATATCTCACCTTATAGTCATGGTTTACCAATAGTCACATGATCCTTGTTGACCAATGATGGCATGTCTAATGCAGAATAATCATTTCTACTTTATTTAAGAATTGTCACATGACTTCAGTTGATAAGTAGTTACATGATTTGTACTTTATTTTTTGGCAATACATATCTGGGCAAGTGTATAGTTCATGTGTATAAAACATGCAAATCTTTTTTGCAAATTGCTGTAATAGTGAGCTCGAAAAGTAAAATGTGATTTGACAGTGAAATACTAGTTGGCAAAATATAAATCAACAAACAAACAAATGATTACTACAGATTTTAATCAGAAAACAGCAAACTAATGTTACATGTACATTGTATGTATATTTTAGACATGAATATTTAAAAAATAGTTATTGACTTATTGTTGTGTATTTTCAGATGCTAGAAATAGAATATTTTGTGGATGGCTTGTTGTCTTGTGCAACAGATGCTTGTATTACAGTGTTCACAAAATGTGTTCAAGAACAACATGTTTCATGGTTTACCAGTGGATATTTCTTGTACGATCTGGCCTTAAACCATGAACCAAACGAGGAATCTGTTCGTCTTGTTTTGGTAAGATATCTTTTTATGAATCAAGAAAATATTACATTATCTAACATTGGATAACTGAGTGTTTTTTTCTTCTTCTTGCTCTCATCAAAAGAATTGAAATGATTCAGTATGATCTGGCCTTTAATCATGAGGCAAGCATAATAATGTATGTCCTTGTTTTGTGTTAATGCTTGTGAAACCAAGTTTGAGGACTTATTGTTTTTACTCTGTTTCTTAGTTGTCTCTCAAAAGATGTTGGGAAAATTGTTGATTTTGTGCAATAATTCTTTTTTTTCTTCTTCATCCCCCATGATCTTGTCAAAGTAAATCTCAGAGATATGAAATTATATGACTGAACTTTTATGGGATTGTAGACTCTCATGACTAGATGTAAGTCTTGAAATTTTCAAAATGGCTACTATTGCCATGAAAACCATTTAAATGCTAAAATAAAAAAAAAATTGTAGGAATCATCTATTAGACCCTTCAGTTGTCAACAGGAATTTTTTGGTGCAATTTGAAGATAAATGACTATTTTTTGTTTCATGTAAAAATAATTTTCTGGCTTAGGGGAAAAGTTAAATGGTTGGCCCCTTACTCAGTTGCTGTATATGTATGTAATTATTATTGGACACTTATTTAACTACTTTTGCAGGATATTTGCAAGAAGTCAGATACTAGAAGCTGTTGGTTCCCTCTAAGTATTATGGTCAGTAAGTTATACATGTCAGAGGAAGGCAGTAAAGAGGTAATTATTTAATGTACAAGAAGGGAGATAAATAATCATGATCAAAATCTCTTGCTATGTATTGATATTCTTATTTTGTCATATTGTATATATCTCAATCTATATACAGTCGAACCTCGATAAGTCGAAGTTGAAGGGACTGCCAGAAATTGTTCGAGTTATCCGAGGTTCGAGTCATCTGAGGTCGAGTGTGACATCATGACATTAATTTTTGTAACACATTGTTTGTCAGGACGGTTGTTTGTTTTGTGTATGCATGTGATTTGTGGTATTTCCTTGACAAAGACGTTACCACTGTTGACAGTTGATGAACTAAATAAAATTATAAAATCAGACAATTTATATTTTATTATTACAATATACATACATTGTACATGAATAATCCACATCAAAAACAAAGAAATATTTGATAAAAACGATCACAGCACTAGATCGATTAAAGCACTACATTCATCAAGCAATACACAATAAATAAAAAATCAATACACAAATATTTACAATGTGTCAATATAAATTATAGAATGTAATTAACGACACTACACAAAAACTAGATTGTTCAGGTAACATCGTGAACTGTAAGAATGGTGACCGTAGACTGCACGATGCTTTTTATAAAGACATTTGATTAGAATACATCACAAAAATTAACAATCATTTTATTTTTTAAGTGAACTCTTATCATTGAATAAATGCGTCTGGCATGTAAACTTATATTTTTAATGAAACTTAAAAGGGCCAGTAATTAATTTTAATCAATTTCAGCAAGACTTAAAAGTAACCGATAATTTATTCAATCTTTAATGATAACTTTAAAGGAATTTACATTCCTACGGATTACAATTACCTTGGCTTGGGTCATCAAATTCGTTTCAAAAATAATCCCTGATAAAATAGATTTACTGATACAGTCCACTTGGCACGCGTGTACACAAAGTGATCAATAATCTGACATGTTTTAAAGGTGAACAGGTCACGCTAACCATTGTACAAACAAATATTATTTGTGTATTAAAAAGGGATGTATGAATGGAAAGTTAAAAAGTGTCAAAACTTTATTTTCATTTATGGTTTTAACTTCCGTTTTTTTATCCCCCCGCGATAGCGGTGAGGGGATATAGTAATAGCGGCCGTCTGTATGTCCATCCGTCACACTTTCTTGTTTACGCGATAACTTGAGTAAACATGGATAGATTTGAATAATTTTTTGCATGTGGCTTGTAATTATCATTGTCTTGGATGAGTTCTAACATGGAAATATTTGAAGCAAGGGTTTTGGGGGAAATCTTGGTTTTTGGTTGAAAAATCACCAATTTTGAGAATTGTGTCTTGTTTACGC
>MJUT01058741.1:139489-155759 GCA_002080005.1 Gigantidas platifrons | reverse complement strand
GTTTTGGGGGAAAATGTTAGTTTTTGGTTGAAAAATCACAAATTTTGAAAATTGTGTCTTGTTTATGTGATAACTTTTGTAAACATGGATAGATTTGAATAATATTTGCATGTGGCTTGTAAGTATGTTATACATTAAGACTGCAAGGCTTTCTATAAATATATAAGACTAAATATTATGCAAGTGCGAGGGGATACGTCGCACATTCATGCGCTAGGCGGTTCTTTTATTTTCATATTACATAGATTTAACAACTTGATAACCCTGTGTATTGTACATTAGAGTATTTTTGCAATATATTTATTAATTTTCTTTTAAACTTTAAAATATTCTTGCTTACAAGTAGGGGAGTGTCATGAAACAGAAGTATTTGCTTTACAAAATTTATGGCCTTTGAAACATAGAAGTTCTACAGTCATAGGCTTGCCCAGCCTATAGATTCTACTTGTATGCAGACATGTCTTTCAAGCTTTCAATATTTATTTCTTACCACCAGATGGAGAGTCAAGAAACAGGTAAATTTGCTGAAAATCAAATCATTCATGGTTGATTTAGCCAGTGTTGTTTGAAGATTTCTGTTACTTTTACATTTCCTGTCATGGTTGATTTAGCCAGTGTTGTTTGAAGCTTTCTGTTACTTTTACATTTCCCGTCATGGTTGATTTAGCCATTGTTGTTTGAATTTTCTGTTACTTTTACATTTCCTGTCAAGCAAATTATGATTGGTTTAATCTATTGATTGGACTAATCTAAACATAGCATGTACATATCGTGCTGGTTTTGATTTGGTTTATGGTGTTTAATGCCACTTTCAACAATATTTCAGCTATATCGTGGCAGTCAGTTTTATTGCAGGAGGAAACCAGAGTTCCCGGAGAAAACCTGTCGCAAATCACTGACAAACTTTATCTCATAGATGTTGTATTGAGTACACCTCCTCATGAATGGGGTTCAAACTCATAACTTTAGTGCTGATGGGCACTGATTGTGCAGGTAGATGTAAATCCAACTACCATACAATCGCAACCACGACAGCCCCCAATATTGTGTTGGAGAGTTTCCTCAATACTTCATTTTCATTCCTAATTGGTTAATATGAATATTATGTTATAGAAAGATGGTGCTATTTACCAAGCCATATCAACTTTAAGTGAAGCATTACAGGCGGCTTTACAGAAAGAGGGTGGTATTGACACAGATGTTACCCTCAGAGTTTTAAAGGTACTTTTACTAGCTGTTTTTCATGAATTGTATATATTTGATTGATTGACTGTTGTTTGCCTAACGTCCAATGGCAAATATTTCAGCCACATCCTTTGTCACAATCTTTTATGTTCAATGAGTTGAGGTGAGAGGTGATTGTTTGTTTTGTTGATATTGGTTGAATTATTAAGTTCAACAATAATAATGTATATAAATCATACAGAAATGAGAGAGAAATAAGACAACTGTGGCAAAAACTTATTACTGTCACTAGAAAAGTAGGGAGAGATGTAGGGACAATAAACTTCAGCATATTGTAGCAGCTACAGTGTACTTACATATTTCTTTATTGGGAATTCAGAAAGGGGTCTAATGTGCAAGAGAATGGCATTATCCACGGTACCCACTATAAACCTGTTTTTGATGTTGTTTGTTTTCTATTGTTATTTGACTGTTTTTCTTAAATTTTGATTGATTTAAAGCTGCAGAATAAACAGCATATTCAATCATTGTTTCGGGAAAAAAGAACTTAAAACAGCTCTTCAAAAACAATATTTATCTGCATGATAAAAATAATTGTCCTTTTTAGCTCACCTTGCCAAAGGCAATGTGAACTTTTGTCATCACTTGGCGTCTGTCGTCTGTTAACTTTTCGCATTTTAATCTTCTCTTCTGAAACCTCTCAGCCAAATGAACTGAAACTTGGTAGGAAGCATCTATGGAAGGTCCTTTCTAAAGATTGCTCATTTGGCCCGATCTATTAACAAACATGTCAGCCAAAAGGCAATTCTTGTTTCTGATTGACCGATTTAAAAAAAAATTTCCTCCAAAACCGCTTGGCCAAATGAACCGAACTTGGTAGGAAGCATCTATGGAAGGTCCTCTATAAAGATTGCTCATTTCATCCCAATCTGTTAACAAACATGGCCAACACAGGCAATTCTTGTTTCTAATTGGTTCATTTCTAAAAAAAAAAGTCTTCTTCATTGTAGTAAACTGTTAAAAGGGAGATAACTCTTGCATTAAACTGTTGAAAAAAGATAACTCTTGCCATTATCTCCCTTAGAAATTAACTAATGCTGATATAGTGTAACATGCTTATACTATACATTACATGTAGGTATTCACATTTTTATATTCTTTTTAGCTCACCTTGCAAAAGGCAATGTGGGCTTTTGGTATCACTTGGCGTCCGTGGTTTGTTGTCTTTCATCTGTTAACTTTTCACATTTTAATCTTCTCCTCTGAAAATCATCAGCCAAATGAACTGAAACTTAGTAGGAAGCATCTATGGAAGGTCCTCTCTAAAGAGTGCACATTTTGTTATCCAATACCAAACATGGCCCTCCACAGGCAATTCTTGTTTCTGATTGACCAATTTTTTAAAATCTCCTCTGAAACCGCTTGGCCAAATTAACCGAAACATGGCAGGAAGCATCTATGGAATGTCCTCTATGAAGATTGCTCATTTCGTCTCGATCGGTTAACAAACATTGCCACCACAGGCAATTCTTGCTTCTGATTAGTCGATGTTTAAAAAATCTTCTCTGAAACTGCCTAGCCAAATAACTGAAACTTGTTAGGAAGCATCTACATGTATGGAAGGTTGTGTATTAAAGCAGAATGAAAGGTGAGCGACACAGGCTCAGCACACTGAGCCTCTAGTTCAACATTAAAGCTCATAAACTGCAAAGGATGTCAATTTACAATTATAATTTCTGATTGCATTTTAAAAATAATTTTATGTCTGATAATTGCATATATTTAGAGACTTCAAAATTATCAAGAGATTCCCTTTCAGAAATTCTCACATTGTATTTTTAGGCATTAGCTAATATGGGTATTGCAGTCCAGGAGGTGTATGATACAGATGGAAAGCTAACAGGTATCATTTTAGACTTGAAAGACAATAGCCAAGTACCTGATAAAGTTGTCAAGTCAGCAATTCAGGTAGATTATATAAGAAAAAACAAGACATTAAATTTGAGATAGGTCATCTGGGTCACTGTACAAGGTATCATGTGTTTTTGTTAGTTTAAGTAAATCATTTTTGCATACCTTTGAAATCACTTGCCAAAATGCCTATAGACCCAAACTTTCCACAAGTGATCTTAAGACAATCATTCAGGTTTCTCAGACTGGCAAATGTCCAGTAAAGTATGATATGGTCCAACATTTTTCTCTTCTCATTCTGATCAAATGTCTGATGAAACTAGCTTGTTGTTACAACTTGTTCTCTACTATAAGATTAATTTACAGAGAACACAAAGTCCAAATTACCTTCCCAGGCAAAGAAAATGAAACTCTTACTTCTCAGTGAAATAAATCAGATATTTCACATGTGAAATAACAAATTACTGTTGTGACATTAAGATGCATTTTTATCATTGCCATCACTATTTCAAAACCTTTACGTACCAGGCCCATACACAGGGGGGGGGGTGTGTGTGCAAACGCACCCACTCCCCCTGTGAAAACCATCAAGCACTATTAAAGTCGGATTTTATCTGAAACGTTTACTAATAAAGTTGAAATTTGTTAGAACTTCGGATCAAGCACTATTTAAGTCAAATTTTATCTGAAACATTTACTAATGAAGTTGAATATTGATGTTAAAACTTTGCTTGTCTTCACAGAAATGTCAATGAATCCCACGTTCATTTAAAGTTTAGTTTATCTTACAAGTCATGAACAAGCAAGTTCTCTTAAACATTTCAGAACGTATATGCGGGCATCAATGACTGAGAACAGATTGACTGGTCTTGCTTTAATGCACATCCACTATGCAAAAACAGTTGACCTGGATAAAGTTATTGAAGAGTTTGCCAATAAACACCCCTGGGAAATGAAGCTGCAAAGCATCATATATGACTATTAATCTCTTATTATTTCTTACCAGCCAATAATGTTTTAGTAGAAAGTGAACATTAAAACCTGTTGTTGTAATAAAACAAATCAATAAGATCAATCATGTTGCTTTAAAGTACAACTTTTGTGTATTATTTTAGTATATTTTGAACAATTTTTGCAAAGGAAAGAAACTGGAAAATGTAATCTAGGAGATTGTATTTTAACCCTCATTTTTCCTATTTCTCTTCTGCTTCCGGGTGGATTTGCCCCCTGGACCCCTCCAAAAAAGTATGGGTATGGGCCTGCATGTTATAAATAATGATATAAATAGCCAATCCTGATTTTCGATTATAGAAAAATATTTCACAAGTGTCCGAAAATGCTACATAACTCAATAATGTGCTAAGTGCATTCATGAGTTATTGAAATTTGCAGTCACCTGTGAAACATCGTTCTTGATAATCTATATTTACTAAAAAAAAAAAATACTTGTCACTTAAAATGCTGTTTATCTGACTCACAGGTATTCATGAGTTATAACAATGTTATAACAACAAATGTGAAATATTTTTTGATAATCTAAATTATAGGAAAGTTATAAACTTATATATTTCAGGTTGTTAAAGGCATGAGAATGACAACAAAAATCAAAGAAAAATTGTTATCTGTAATATCTGATATCAACAGACCGTCCAGCATACGTACATCAGCGTTTTCTGTCCTGTTTACTTCATCAGACGAGGAAGACATACATAAAATTATTAATTTGATACACACTGAACAGATGAATTACATGCAGACATATATGGTATCTTATGTAGAAGGACTATTAGAGAATGATCAACCTAATAAAGAAAGGTCATTATTAACATTTGGTTCATTTAAATGATGTGCCTGGCAACAATTGGTTTATGGTGTTAAACGCCATTTTCAACAATATTTCAGTTATATCGTGGCTGTCAGTTTTATTGGTGGGGGAAACAGGAGTACCCGGAGAAAACCACCAACCTGTAGCAAGTCACTGACAAACTTTATCACTTAATGGTGTATCGAGTACACCTCGCCATGAAGGGGGTTCTAACTCACAAATTTAGTAGTGATAGGCACTGATTGTACAGGTAGTTGTAAATCCAACTACTATACGATCATGACCAAGACCGCCTCATGATTGGTTTCAGTGCTGCAATAGATCATTTGCGCATTTCTGGCTTTATTCTAAAATTATACATTTTTGCACATTGTTATTGGAGTTATTCCCCCTGTAAAGTGGGCTATAGGTATTATATAGCAGTTTCAATAATGTTCATCACTACTCATCAGTGTAAGCAGTCACAAGGTATTTCAACATCAGGCCTTCATCAATTTACTACCAGTACATATCTCCTACAGACCTTTCAATGCATATGTTACTATTTAATGTGACACCAGAAAGTTGAATTACATTGTAAATAGAGGGCTGTCATGGTAGTGATCGTATAGTAGTTGGATCTACAAATACCTATTCATATACAATCAGTACCTATCACCACTAACATTTTGAGTTTGAACCATGTTCATGGCGGTTTGTACTTGATACAACATTATGTGATAAAGTTTGTCAGTGATATGCAGCAAATCAGTAGTTTTCCATGGGTACTTGTGCTTCCTCCACCAATAAAACTGACCACCACGATATTATTGAAATATTGTTGAAAGTGGCATTAAACATCATAACCCTAACCCCCATTGGAAATGGTGTAAAAGTGAAGCAAACTGAAAAAATCCTGTGGGTTAAAATATCTTTAGACTAGATATTCTTATTTAATTGGCATTTTAAAGCTTTGACCGCAGTACATTTTATATGAAGCATGTTATCGCTTCATATAAAAAATGTACATGTACTTTTGTTAATGATTTTATAACACTACAAAAATTGCATTCAATAATTGTAATTAAATTTTGACGTTATTTAATACAATTGAAATTATTATTATTTTTAATATTCCACATTCTCAACTGCTGTTATTGTGGGTAGTTTTCATGACATTCAAAATTAGTTCCTGGAAATGGGCATGCATTTCATTCACTGATGAAGTTTCAGTTTTGAAGTCATGTGTCAACCGTTTGACCAATCACATGGGGCTTTCTATCTATGAAATCAGCTTATAATATATTTATTATTATATACACATAGGTTGAGAACAGCATGGCAGGCAGCTTTAAGAGCAGACGGCAGACCACTACCAGAAATAGAAAATTATTTATATGGAAAATCAAGATATATGGAGATGTCAAGATATTTTAAGTATGGAAATGAATAATATAGTATCAAGATATGTTTTTCTTTTCAATTTATATCTTGGTTTGAAAAGACTTCTGCAAGTAGTTTCATATGATAGTGTTACATATGTCTTATTAGTTAATTATTACACCTGAGACTTAATGGAAAAAATGACAAATTATTTATAAGAGGGGGACTAATATATATCCCTTATTTTACTGCAGCAATCTAAATTTCTGCTGATAGGCCTATCCCACTACCATCTTTTAACCTGATGTAATGTAAACTTGTTCTCCTCATGAATATAGCTGATGTTAAACAGCAATCAATCAATCAATCAATCATTATAATACATGTATTTCCAATAATTTATCTGTCTTGTCTTTGATAAAGGTTTTGGACCAAATCTACTGGTAAGTAAAATTAGTAATATGATGAGTCATTTTAATGTTTTTATCTCATTCACATCTAACGACAATTGGGATCAGGTCACAATTAAGTGACCAATCAGCAACTGTAATACAAAATATTGGAGTATGGAACAGTTATGCAGAATGTCATTAGATGTTAGTGGGTCTCCTGAGGTACAAAATGAAGACATATTTGTACCAGGTTTAAGATTAGGGTTGGGGTTGTCTTTACAACTATCTATACAATCAGTGCTTTTTGTGTGAATTTGAATCTTGCTCATGACAAGGTGTATTCGATATAACATTTTGTGATAAGGTTTGTCGATGCTTGCTTCAAGTGTGGTATACTGTGGATTCAAGCCCTGGTTGGGTAAAACCAAAGTCTATACAATGATATTTGTTGCTTCACAGCTAAGCACGCAGCATTATAGAGAAGACTAGTTGGCTTGGTATCACAATAATGTGTCAAAGTAGAATGACATATCTACCTGCAAACTGTTGTTTCAGTGATTGATCTAGTATAAAGCGGACATCATCATAATCATCTCATCAAAAATGTAACTTGTTCTCGCCATGATATAGCTGAAAAATGACTGACTTGGCATTAACCAGCAATCACTGACTCAACTTTCATCATATTGTTGCTGTAATGTAACAACAATTATATATAGATTCTCCTTCAGTTGCCCGTGGGTTACGATATTCCTCCACTCAAGAGAGTTAAATTAAAAAACCCACATGGGCAACTGAAGGAGAATTTGTTTCTCCCATTATTTAACACAAACTTTATTTCAAAAGCCGTCAAACGAGTCAAATGCGGGGAAAGGCACGAGACATTTTAATCCTCTAGAGGATTACAGATTTTTCCACCACTGGTTCAGCGGGGTTAAAACGACGTCATAATGGGAGAAATACATTTACATGTTCTCTATTCTCTGGTGTAATATACTACAAATTATATACATTTACAGACTACCATTTTCTTTGACCCACTATGGCTTACAGTTGGAGTTTGACTTAGTGTTTGATCCTGCCAGTCCATTTGTACAGTCAGCTGTGTTACGTGTCAATTATTATAAAGATAAGAAGTACAACTTGATTGAATTGACTGCTGATGTTAGAGGTAAGTGCTAACTATACATATTATACTCCAGAGATTAATGGCATTGTAAGATTGTTGTGTAACTGCCACAATTTAATGAATCCCATTTATTTAAACAGAAAATTCATTTTTAACTCTATTTGTTCTGTTTGTGTATTAGATGCTCAATTAAATAATCATCCAAACTGGAATTTATTTATTTATGTCCTTGAAATGAAGCATTAAGTGTAACACATGTTTGTCCTTCTGTATATTTGATTGAGAAGGAGGGGCCTAACTGGCATAGATGATAAAGGTGTCGACTTTTGATCATAAGCCTACCACCACAGATGTGGGTTGGTGCACTCATTCCTGTCTCAAGTGTTCAGGTTTGAAGGTATCTTCCCAAAGTACACACAAGATGTTCAAAATGGCAGCTGTTGTCATGGTAATCAGTCAAATATGATATACAAACATGGTGCTAACTCTGTAACTGCTGAATAAAGGTATATTATTATGTATCCAAACAAGGGTGTGGTTTTCTATAGTACCCTAGGCTTTTTTGTAGACTTTTGTAACAGTTCACTCATTTGTATACTTTTTCTTTTCATGGCTATAGCTGAAATATGCTCACTTGACATGAAACAACAATCAGTCAGTAAACTTTTTTTTTAATCCATACAATGGTCTATACCAAATGAAATCTGTCCTAAAGATGTTCCAATTTAGAGCAGTTTCACTTTATATACTATATATTTTTTTTTCTTTTTAAGGTTTAGAGGAAATTCTAGATGCCATATTGGAAGCTAAAGGAAAAGGATTGTATTCATTACTATCATTATTTGCAAAAGCCAAGAGAAATTTAGAAAAGGGAGTGAATCCACAGTTTGCAGATTTTGACAAGCACCTGTCTGACGCTATTAATAGAATTATTAAAATGGTCAACTATCCTCAGTTTGTTTTACCAGATGAAATGCTGACATTTAAACTATACGGTAAGGTCTTAGAAAATTAAAAGAAATGAAGGTTTTTATTTCTCAGATCCCACCCTCATACATGTAAAATAAAAATGTGTTGACTTTTCTCACTAATGAGAGAGCACAGTTCCTATTTTTAGCCGTGTGAGATATCCTTGTCTCAACTCGTGGGTGAGATAAGAATTTCACGCTACTTTTCCCGTAAAAATGTTACGTTTCGCAAAATGTCATTGTATCAATAAAATCGTTTATATCAATTATGATGTTCACCGCAAGTGCAGGAAATAATTGTTTTATTATACCGAAACTTTATTTACAATAGTGTTGGATGCAATACACACTTATTTGTGTGCTTTTATCTTGTGTTTTCATAAACTTCATTGTGTTTTTAACTTCCGGTCAAGATTGTAATTCCAGAATGCAAGATTGTAATTCCGGAATGTTAAATTAATGAGAAAAAGAATCAAACACCGGTAAGGGCAAGACGGAAAAATATCAGACACCCGCGGGAAAGATTTCTATTGGTCTCCAACTTGGCAGAGCCTCGTTGGAGACCAGAAATCTTTCCCTTGGGTGTCTGAGATTTTTCCCGTCTTGCCCTCTTACCGGTGTTAGATCCTTTATTTCTTTTTCGCAAAGTCTTTTTATAACCAATTATGATGAATGTCAAGGTCGTCGTTATCACCATCTGATAATTATGGAAATTTCAGAACCTCAAATTATCTTCAATAGAATAGCAATAGTACTCAACTTGAGAACTGTATCAAATGGACATTTTACACAACTACAGAAAGTAGAGAAATAGTGTTATTTACCAGAGATTGTTAAGAGATTTTTTGATTTTGATTTCAATGTAAATTATTGTAATCCAAAAATATGTATAGCACATGTTGTTTATCAGTTTAATAATCAACAGTTTGATCATTGTGAAAAAATGTACAATGCTGTGAATAACAACTGTAATGTTCTGTCAATACTCATCAATGTTAATGACATGTTAATTGTTCCCAATAAAAAGCATATGAAAACTGAAAAAAAATGGCCTGGAAATGGTGTAATGTAAGCTCTTCGCTAAACTATTTACCTAAGCTGATGTTACTGAATCATTGGAATATTGGATGGTAAGTCCTGTCATGTAAATGCACCTTAAAACTAACTACATGTATGCTCCTTGTTATTTTCAACAGGTTATGAAGTTATGTATGTAGATATGGGTGAAATATTTACAATGTTGATGAAACATCAAGTTGTCAGCAGTAGAAGTCCTGTAAAACAACAGCCACCATCAACACGACGACGTCAGCAGGGAGGGTTTATGTCAAGTATAATGATGATGATATCTAGGGGTTATCGACTTATAAAGACCAGGTAAATTACTTGAGATTGGGAGAAATTGAATATACATTGTATACAAGTTTTTACTATATTTCAGATACATGTTTATCATAGATTAAAACCAGACTATGCAAGTTACACCTCTTGTATCAAGTATTAAGTATATCTCTTGATATGTATCTTAAAAAAATACATTTAAAAAGTTGGAAAATCTCCTAGAATAGTTGAAAAATTAGGCAGATGAAAATATAGAGAAACTATGGTATTCCAAAAATGATATTTATTTCAAAATGTTGTAATTTAAAGCGTTTTTCCTTTTCTAGATCTGCCAAAGTTGTTGAATTGTCTAAGGTGATTCCTACGTTATCTGGAGCTCCGTTAAATATGACAGTTTTATTAACAGCCTCCATGGGCCTGGAGGTTACAGCGAAGGCAGACCTCAGTCAATATATGAGGGGGACCGGACCCGTCCAAGCCAAGGGAGGCATGTCTTTAGGGTATATACTCAAATTTAGGCTTTTAGCATATCTGATTTTTTTCTTCAATTTACAGAAGCAATTAAAAAAATAGTATTTCTAAACAATAACAGGTTATTAATTTCTGTTTGCAATAGATGTTAATTGATTTAGTTCTAAGCAAATTTTCAAAGATAAATTTTTTGCATAGATTTTGCAAAGTAAGCTGTCCATTACTGAAATTGATTTAACTCAAGAAATGTTTATGGTGTTGATTATGTTTTCTGTTGAAGATCAGTAAAAATGTTTACTTTATAAATGTACAAATAGGTTTAAGTGACTAGCATAATTGGAATAACAACTTGGTTTACTTTATGTACAATTTTAGCCTCCAGATTCAGAGAAAGTTTTAAAAAGAATGATTAACATTGTTTTGGTTTGTTTCTTTAAATGCAACACAACAATCTTAAGAATTAAATGAAAACAAATGTCCAAGCTCATATTTATATATCATATAGGCAAATAACAAATATTATTATCCTTTATTTTTAATAGTGTTCTGGTTAGGTAAGTGTCCTTGTACTAACATTAATATGGTAGTTGTATATTTAGATTTGCAGGAGAATTTTTTGGTCAAATGACTGTGAACTTGGAAAATATAACCTCAGCTGGATGTAGGATGTTGGCATCTATGAATGCCAAGGGTAATCTAGAAACGTCGGCCACTCTAGTGAAAGGCAGCACATCTAGTACAACTCTAGCAAATTACACTGCTCATTTTAAAAGAAAGAATATAGATGGGCAATATAAGATAGCTCAGATTAGGTAGGTAAACATTTCTGAGGATCAATTCCTGCAGATTGTTGTTCTGAAAAAATGATCTCTTGTTATACTTGGGACACAACTTAAAAGGCCACAGTAGTCAATAATTCTGATTTTTCAAACATTTCTAGTATATGATGGAAAACATATTACAGTTGTGCTACTTTTATCAGGTAGTAACTGCCTTTACTACAATATAGTACAGATAATTGGAATCTTCATTAGCTCAGACTACAAATCTAGTTGTTCTTGGTATATTTTTGGCAAGATGGCAGTTCAGAAATTTGCACTTTCGTGTAGAAACACATGGAGTAGAGAGTTATTGGTATTTATCGTCACTTTCTGTAGTTTGTTAAGGATGTTGTCTATGCAGCAGGTTTTACTATGCAAAAGATTTTTTTTCATTTTGATATGACATCCTGTATTCACTTTTTGATCTGTTCCATGTTAAAATACTCAATATACTATTACCAACATAAATTGGCACATTACAATAGGCTCAAAGACATCATAAATTTGTAAATGGTGTTGTTCATTTGCAATGCAGATTATAATCTTATGTACTTATTCCTATTAGAATAGGAATAATTTATGTCATCCTACACTTTGTTAAATCGCCAATAAACCATGGTCTTACATAGTTAATTTTTTTTCTATATTTGTTTAAGATATATCCTAATTTTCTCTTTCTAGAAGCCATTTATATCATCTACACAAAGACTGGACAGAACTTACAGCAAATAATTCTGTGCAGACGACAGTAAAGAAATGTACTGGTCCCATCATGATGTTGATTACAGGGAATACAGCTTGCATGGAAATGTCATACGCTGATGTAACAGAATCTAAAACTCATGCCTACTTCCCGTTATCTGGACCATTTACTGTTGACGTGGATGTGTCAATGGCAGATAAGTATGGATAGCATATACATATAGAGGTGCAATAAACTGTTTTTTAAATATCAAAACAAAATTCACACTAAAAAATGTAAATTTAGAAGTAAAAAAAATGTTTTCTGAATTATGCTAACTTATGCATTTTTGTGGGCTAATAGAAAGGGGAATCAAATTTAGTATAAAATTTTCAAGTATAAGATTGAAACAAAACTGAAAATCGTCAATGTATTGGAGTTTGTCCTTGGTTTTTTATTAGAGATTGCACACTACCTAAAATTTGAGTAGTTTTTATACGTCTGTCAAAGATGGGACATTTTATGGTATACTGTTGTACTTCAGTCCATATGCCCTATGACAACTCATGTTTGCTTTGACACAATTTCAAGAATACGTTCCGGGGTACACTGCATGGTTTTGGATTTATTAAAGTAGAAATAGGAAACATTATTGGTGAAAGAATAGGCATTTCTTCACATGTCTGAAGATAACTCTACTTAAATTTGACATAATTTCATAGAATTGTTACATAGTGTCAGGATTGATGAAAATATAGTACCTGTCAATTTTGACTATTTTCACCTTTGCTGTTATTCGACTTTGTTCATAATCAAAATATGCATCTCATCACTTGTCTGGCGATATCTCAAGTTTGATTTGACCAAATTCAAACTCACTGATATACTAATGATAATTTCTGTCTCAACTTTCATAAGTGTCAATTATTCTATATATATTGGGGTGGTCTGTTTTATTGGTGGAGGAAGCCATAGTACTTTATACCCCTTTTTGTTTGTTTGTTTGTTGTATTCTATTCTATCTTAAATATGTATTCTAAATATTTGCAATGATATTATGTGAAAGTAATTCTTAAAAGGATATTTGCACCATTTTTTTCTTTCATACTGAAAGTTAAAATTCAATATATGTTAAAGAAATTTAAGATTACAGAAAAAAAATGAGAAATTTTGCAAAAATTTTGTGAAATTTTTTGTATAAGTTTGAAAATATTACTTTTCAGAAACATGAAAGAATTTAACCTTGAGGTTGATTATTTAATTACAAATGATAGTAGTGGACCAATGAAACAGATGGATTTTAAGTATTCTGCACCAGGTAAGATTTGACTTGAACATAAAATACAGCTGATTTTTACTGACATGATAGAGAGATCAATTTCAACATTTGATTTTGTTTAAAGTAGAGATTATAACATCGTTGGTAACCCATTGTTGGCTCAGCTTGTTTCACCTCTTTAACCCATTGGTCAAAATATATGAAAACGATCATATCATGTTTGTTCCATAAATGATCTCTTTTAATAAGTTTCCATAACAACAAACTGTTACTATGCTCATATTTTCCTCTTGGACAGATTGAATAGATTATAAAAGATATGACCGAATTGACTGCTATTTTAATTAGTATTGTTAATTAAAATTCCTTTAGCAAGTTATGAAAACAAATATAATGCAAAGAATTGTACTAAAATCAATGTGCATATTATTTTGCTTTCAGGAAAAAAGCTAAAGAGACGAGTGAACGTTAATGTTAAACAGAGTATGATATCTGACGGCACCACTGCTATCGTTGATATGCCAGAACTAGGAATACATTTAGACATTCTTAATCAAGATTTAAAACATGTTGACACAGCAATGAAGCAGATAAGATCCAGTTACAGGAAAGACTTCCATGTACAGATGAAAAGCCTTACTTTATTTAGGGCCAAGTTACAGGTGTGTTCTATGCATAATTAAATGTCAAGAGGGTTGGAATAGGGTGTACCCTCATGATGGTTTACAGTAAAAAAACATTTTAAATAACGTTTGGGGTAAATTGGAGCCAATAATGTACATGTATATATATATATATAAGAAAACTACTTTTATCAGTATCCTGACATTGATAAGAGCTGAAAAACACACACAAAAATATGATAACTGAAATATTTTTGTGGCTGTTCCAACCCAGGACTTGGATTTCTAAAGACATATGTTGTGATCTTTTTTGTGTTCAATGGTTTGAGAAGTGGTTGTTTATTTTGTTGATATTGGTGGAATTGTTGATCATCACTGTTTAAACTTTCTTTTCATAATATCTGACAAATCATGTTAAGGAAATATCAATACACATTAATATACAATGTATTTTACATACTAGTATATAAGTATATTATAGGTTTCATGTCCTCTGTTCTAATGACGTCTTAATAAAGGTAATAAATTGTTCATACTGTCTGAGTGTTGAAGAACTGAGAAAGTATTTGATTTCTTTCAATTACATCTATACTCTGTCTCACCGTTTCAATAGTCAGCTAAAACTGTTGGAAAATGAAAACTACAAGTAAAAGAAAAACATAAGCTGATGATTAAAGACAGCTTCTTCATATCGAAATTGCAAATAAGCATCAGATATGACTAAATATGAATGGAAAGTTGTTATTAAAAATGTAGAGGTAAAATTAGGGAAATGAGGTAAACAACTTAGGGTCCGGTTAGAATAAAAAATAGTGACCACATAATGTTACATCTATGTAGTGAAGGTAATTGGCATATTAATTCTTTGAAATTGTTAAGGGAGAATTTAAAACATGGACCATTTGTTTTGGAATAGACTTTTATATTGGATTTTCATTGGAAAAGGGTAGGGGATGGGCATCTAGAAAATAGATAACTTGTTTTAGAAATTTGATAGAAACAATCTTATAAAATTATTTCTCAGATCTGCATTTGTACTTTAGTCCTAAAAAATGTTTTTTCCTTCATTTATATTACTAAATGAACAGAGCCTATTTTCTTTGCTTATTTTTAGATGGAAAGGAATATTACTGAAGAAACTGTATTCGATCATAAAGAAGGAAAAGATGTTACAGGAAATAAAACACAAATGAAAGCAACATTTGTCTTTGCTGCTCCACATATTAGTTTAGATGTTAATTTTGAGAATCTGAAAGAAAAACTTGGTTCACACATGAATACAGACTTCTATTTGAAGTATTATTGGTATGTTTGTCAATTTTTTTTTTTTGCAACCTATGCTTTATTTGATTGTAACCACAACAATAATACCACAGCTAATATTTATGCCCCAATCAGGTATTGAGAACTTTTAGTGTTGCTCATGTCCGTATATCCATCCCACATTCAGTTTTCCTTTAAATAAAAAAATTCTTTAAAATTCATTTAAATTTATTACACAAGGTCAGATACCACAGAAGGCACAGCACAATGTTACTGCCTTTCAAACATATATAATACACTGAGTATAAATGAAATTTCATTGTATTGACGTCACAGATACTGTGTTGTTGCAACTGATGCCTAAATCAAATTCCCCAAAGACTGATATAGAGACTAATTTAAACAGTCAACTCTGATATTGGTGCTATCCTTGACCTGAAAATGTTCATGAATGAAGAACACATTAGTTTAAAAGTTTAATTGAAAGACTGCAACTTTATTATATATGATGATTTAAAATGTCTTTAAAAGGCCAAACTGGGAATACATTTGTTTTCTATGTTCATATCCATTGGCATTTGAGATTGTACCACCCTTCAGCACAACTCTTCAGCCTTCAGGTTTGCATCAGGCTGTACAGAAGTGCGTCATGGTGGTTCAATCTCAATGATCACTGGTACACACCTAGAGATCTGATGTTCCCCTAAAGCAAATTATCTTATATTTATGTATAATGTCAGTGACCTTGAAAGGTAGACTTTGTTATACCCCCTGCAAACAAAGTTTGGGGGGTATATAGGTTTCACCCTGTCTGTCTGTCTGTCTGTCTGTCCGTCTGTCTGTCCATCTGTCCGTCTGTCTGTCTGTCCGCATAGAGGGTACATGGTTTGTCCGCACAACTCCTCCTACAGTTTTTCGGTAAGGAAGTTTTTATTTTGCAGATCATTTGTACATATATCAAAAATGTGCATGTGGTAAGGATTTTGATTTTTGTGCATTTTTACCAAAAATATAGATT
>MJUT01058741.1:89178-108786 GCA_002080005.1 Gigantidas platifrons | reverse complement strand
TATTATATCCTTTGACAATCTAAACTTACACCCATTGATACATCACAGTACCCTATCTATTATATCCTTTGACAATCTAAACTTACACCCATTGATACATCACAGTACCCTATCTATTATATCCTTTGACAATCTAAACTTATACCCATTGACACATCACAGTGTGACCTTTTTACCTACATTGTTATCTTATACCCATTGACACATCACAGTGTGACCTTTTTACCTACATTGTTATCTTGTTCTCGCTGAAATACTGTTCACTGTACATTTAACTGAAATACTGTTCACTGTACATTTAACAACAATCATTCAGTCATGATATTGGTTAATCTTTGCTCACTTGCCATTAATCAGTCACTTGCCCAATCACTGAACTTAATTCTCTGTAATGTTGCCAACTATTTTTCTTTACAGATATGTGTAAAGAGAGTTACCTGTCTGATGGAGAGATTCCATCAAAGGCACTGTTAGATATTGTAATAGTTCTATATAAAGAAGACAACAATGATTTCTGTGTACCCTGTATTGAGACATTAATCAAGTTTTTACAAACGTGTGATAAAACTGATGTCAAACTCACATTTACACAGTATGACAGGTAGGTCAAAAATAAGTTCAAAGAAATACTAGTTTTACCCTGTCTCTCTGTCCCTGTTCAGTCAAAACTTGTTTATATCATGTCTTTTTCAACTTTCTATTCCTATTGTGTGTTGTTAGTGTTGGTTTTTTTTGTCTTGCACGTGACAAACTTTTTGTGTCCGAAGAAGAGTCACAAGCATTGTTGTCCATTAATGGCAACAGTAATTTGTAAATAAAAGTTCTCCATAAATGGTCCAAAATGTAAAGGTATCAACAAAAGTACATTTTTCATATTGAAAAGATTTGTATTCATTTCCCACAAATACTCTAAGTTTTAAAGTAACAGTGGTGTATTGTTGCTTCTCATATCACAGCTTTGGCACTGTATATACATGTATAGTAGTAAATAATTTTGTGCTGAAGTGAATATTGACTATTTTATTATTGTAGTTTAGAGTTATCATTAAATGAGGTGTTAACTAAAAGTACACAACATCCATTCAGACTTCATACACAGAAAGTTGTCACGGTGATCAAAGCGGACAAGGTATGGTATATTATAATATGACCTATTTCTTATGTAAGTTTGTTTTTGATTGGATGAACAGGAGGAATGGCTGTATATTTTATTGTGCACAAACAGAACCATGATGATGAACATTTTAGCTTTCGTATTTTGCATAAAATGTTTGATGTGTTGACTCAATATTTCGTTGTGTAAAAAAAGTGTTATATTATACAATTATTTTCTTTTGTATCACACAAGTTTTATGGACCTCGGAAATAAAATATAGAAAGTGTTGATACGAGTTTAAATCAACACAGAAAACTGTCAGTAGAAAATGCTAGAGTGAAAAGGAAACCGAGTCAATATGATTTTTGATCAAACAATATCAGAATTAACAGAATGTCACATGACAAAAACTAAACCAATATAATTATGTATTTAAAATTATTATGTTATGATATCCTTAATTCTAGATTTGTTTTATAGCGAAAAACTTTTCACCAAATGTTTTTTTTTGCAGGATTTATCAGAGAAAGAATATAATACCCTGAAAGATTTGTATGTGGAGAAGAATATTATACTGAATGTCATATCTAAATACAATATACTAAAATATAAAGGATTGGTAGGACTGAACTGGGATCACAAAATTATATCTTTTAGTGCAATACTAGATGAAACAAGAGAACTACCACAGGTTAGTGTCAATATCTACCATAGGTTAGTGTAAACAGCTACCACAGGTTAGTGTTAATATCTACCATAGGTTAGTGTAAACAGCTACCACAGGTTAGTGTCAATATCTACCATAGGTTAGTGTAAACAGCTACCACAGGTTAGTGTCAATATCTACCATAGGTTAGTGTAAACAGCTACCACAGGTTAGTGTCAATATCTACCATAGGTTAGTGTAAACAGCTACCACAGGTTAGTGTAAACAGCTACCACAGGTTAATGTCAATATCTACCACAGGTTAGTATCAATATCTACCATAGGTTAGTGTAAACAGCTACCACAGGTTAGTGTCAATATCTACCATAGGTTAGTGTAAACAGCTACCACATGTTAGTGTCAATAACTACCATAGGCTAGTGTAAACAGCTACCACAGGTTAGTGTCAATAACTACCGCATGTTAGTGTAAACAGCTACCACAGGTTAATGTCAATATCTACCACAGGTTAGTGTAAACAGCTACCACAGGTTAATGTCAATATCTACCATAGGTTAGTGTAAACAGCTACCACAGGATAGTGTCAATATCTACCACAGGTTAGTGTAAACAGCTACCACAGGTTAGTGTCAATAACTACCATAGGTTAGTGTAAACAGCTACCACAGGTTAGTGTCAATATCTTCTCCTTCATTTTAAATTGGTTTAGTTTATGGTGTTTAATGCCACTTTCAACACTATTTCAGTTATATCATATATAAACTGGAGTACCTGGAGAAACCCACTGACCTGTCGCAAGTCACTGACAAGCTTTATCACATAATTTTGTATCGAGTACACCTCACCTGAGCTGGATTCAAACTCACAACATTACTGGTGATAGGTACTGATTGCATAGGTAGTTACAAATCCAACTACCATATGATCACAGCCGTGACCATTTTAAATTGGAAAAACACGTTTAAATTCTAATCTCTAACCTCTAAACCATTTGACATCAAACTTGGCTGTAATTTTCCTCAGGATAAACTATAAAACTACAACTTTTCTTGAATCTATGCATGAATAGCCAGATGAACATCTAGTTAATAGAAATTTTTGATTTTAATTTGTTTCCAATTTAACATGGCTATAATTTGCTTTGTAAAGTTACATACATGTAGTAATTATGAAAGTCATACAACAACATTTCCATTCTATTTTTTTTAGGATTTTTCCATAAAATTGATGTCACAGACAAAAGGGGCTTTATTTAATGCTATGTTGCTGGAGAAAAACAGGAAAACAAGAATGGAAGAATTAGTTAAACACATTTGTGAAAGACAAGCTTACTCAAACACAAACTGTTGAGCCACTGACTAGAAGAAAACAATGGCGACTGATATTATATTTGTACATTTTCTCTACTGTTTATAGGCGAATGACCGAGTGTTAAAATTACCTACATATCTTGTACTTACCGGTGAATAAGGCATTTATTTGATAATTATAAGTTTATGAGTTAACCCGGTGATACGGTCATAAACTTTTTAAATATCAGTTTCATACTTATACTAAGAAAAGTTTCATTTTGGTACTCATACTTCAATGAAACCAGCTGGAACCAAACATCCGTGGGGACCAACTGTTGTGTTTGGAATAGAGAGGTTTTCTGTTTGTACATGTTTAATTAACAAAGATTTGCTACATTGGGACTTCATTTCAAATTGTATTTTTAGAACAGAATTCTATTTGATTAAAGGCTCATTTATAGACAGGTTTGATTGTACAGATGTATCCAATCAGAATCATATTGCACTTTGAAACTTTTTCATTGTTTGACATACTTGAAGTTTTATACCAGATTAACTTGAAAATCTCAAATTCTGAAGTAAAACAAGGATTACCAACACACAAGGTATCATTATATATTACTTTGCCTGTATATTTTGCGAAAAGAACTTTATTTTACATATTTTTGCTGTAATTTTTCTTATCTACTTTAATAAATGCAATCCTTGGTGATATAAAATGTGTATTTTCTGTTTTAAACATGGCTAACAAATCAGAGATACATTTGTATACTGTTATAAAAATGTTATTTTATTCACACATTTTTAGATTTTTGTTGAAGAATGATGGCAATGGCAGTTCTTATTACGTGATGCTTTGACAGTGTTTTTCTTGCTTCTCTGATGCTACTTTTCAAAATGGCTGCCACTAATGCAGTTGGAACTACCTGTAAAAGATAAAAACAATCCCATAATATATGTATAAAATAATACCCTTTATAAAACAGATCTTCTTGGTTTACTCAGCCAAGGAAAGCGTACTATCAGTATCTTGAAAATAAGCACACACACAAATTTAGATATTTTAATATTACTTGTATATTATTTAAAATATATAAAATACCAAATATAAGTACACGAGTATATTCCAAATACCGGGTACATCATATGGACCTACTTTTGAACCATCTAGATGGTGTATTAGTGTGCTCAGCTTCCTGTGCAGTAGATCTTCTTACATTTTGATCCCCGGTCTAATCAAACTAAGGACTATAAAATTGGTACTTATTGCTTATTCGCTAAGTATGCAACATTAAGGAGAAAGCACGAAGACTGGTTGGCTTGGAGAGGGGATAAAATGCTCGAGTTGGCTGAAATGTCTATCTTTGAGCTAATGGAAACGATTTCAAAAATTGTCTTTCAGAACCAAAATTGAAAAGACAAGTACATTTGCCATGAAGCACCAATTTTGTGCCAATCACAGTCAAGTGGTCTACTGGGCCCGGGATCTGAAAAATCTGATCTATGAAAGAATAGACTAGACATGTTTTCAAAATTAATATATACTATAAACAATACCTTCGAAACTTTCCTATGCAAATCTTAAGTGTCTTACCCTTTCCATAGGCGTTGCTTTGTAAATATGATCTTTGACCTTTAGAGATTTCTGATCAATAGATAAATCGTCAGTTTCGTAGATAGATTTTAGTAAATATTCCTGGCAGATGTCTTTTGGTAAGTTGGAAAACCGCTGTTGAAATAAACAACCATCATACATTTATGTAATTGAATATAAACATACAATATTATTGTAAAAATTATATTAACAAGCCTTGTTCAAATTCTCTGTAATGGCAACAGTAGAAATGTATATAATTAAGTCTCCCAAACAATGTAGGGATACTTTGTTTTTGGTTCATTTCGTATTTTATTCTATTTCCAACATGATGTCCACAGACTCAGATGTCATAGGCACTTTAAAGTGTGATAGGCCTAGATGTCTAGTTGATTTCCAAAACTATTTTTTGGGGCTCCTTATGGTATATTTTAGGGGTACAGAAATAGATGATGTCTACTATAGAATTACATTTGTGTATATAAGTTTAGTAGCCTTGCAACAGTTCACTGTAATACATGCATATTTTTATGAATTGAATATCCTTTCTGATATATCTTCTGTTCGTCGTATATTTCAAATAAATTAGCAAATGGAAGATTGAAAATACTGCCAAACTGATTGAAACTAAACCATACATTAATGATCATTGGATGGTCCTTTACAAAGTTTTTCTCATTGTTGATTGATATACTAAAATGCCCACCACCAATGAATAAGATTGGGTAGAATTCTATTGAAATAAAGTTTTAGAAGCCTTTAAAAAACACTGTACTGATGAAAGGCTAACTATAGGAGTGATCATTGGATGGCTCGTTTAAAACATTTTTTGCGCATGTCGATGACAAGATGGCATCCACTACTGTACATAGTTTGATATCATCTTGATAATAATTTACCTGTATTATCCCAACAGCTCTGTAGAAAAGTTTGTTATTGCTAAGAAAAAAATAATGATGAAAATTATGTCTAATTTATGCAATGAATAATACTTCAAAGAAAGAAACAAAATATTCAACATTTAAAATTTTTGTGTTTGAGTTATCCTCTTAGAATGTTTGAATAAGAAAATCACTAGATTTTTTTTTTCAATAACATAAAATCGCCAACTAGATACAATGTGCATGTTTCTTTTCATTACATTGAAATTTGAATAAAATATACATTAATATTTTTGGTTGGTCAAGTAAAAAGCTGACATCATCATCATCTCATTGAAATTGTTCTCACCATGATATAGCTGAAATATTGCTCATTTGGCATTGAAAAACAAACAATCACTTGCCTCCATTACTATTTTTGTAATAAATGAGTTTCAGTTAATGAATTTATATCATGATCGTAATCAACTGATCCAGGATACTCAAACAACAATCCAGTCCTGTTGTGTCAGAAGTCTAACAGGCCACAGATTGAAATGTAAACATACCTAACTTTCAGATCAACCATGATGTTCTGATATATTTTTCCTTTTAGAACATGTGCTCCTGTAGTCACGGCATTTAAGATCCACTTTGTTGCTATTTCATGATACAGCTGATTCCATGTTTCATAGTGTTCAGCCCCCAAGGATTGAACCAATCTAGCTGTGGATATATCCAATGATACAACACAATCTAGTTTATCTCTTTGACTTGGCACAATCTGTACAGAAGAAAAAATAATAGAGTAACATCTTGTGTTTATATTAGTTTCAGTATCCTGTTTTGTTTTTAAGACAATGAAAGATGAACTGAATAACACAATGGTTCATGCACAGCTCCATGGGGTATGTTTGACATGTGAGAACATACATGTGTTTACCTCCAGTAGCTTTCTTTTGGAGCTTCATCAGTAAACTTTGTTTCGATATTAAAGTCAAAAATGGTGTAAAACAAGCATTTAATTAAGTCCTTATCATAACCAGGATGTCCACATATATGTCCAGGATATTTCAAAATGGAGGAGTGGTACAGGCTATGATTTGGCCAATTTCCTCCCAGGAAATTAATTTTCATTTCAGAAATATGGTAAAAAAAAAATGGGATGGGGTTTCAGACTATATTTTGGCCAATATTCCCCAGGATGTTATCTTTCATTCCAGGGAAAGAAGAAAGTTTCAACCACGTACAACCCCTGGGATCAGCGTTATGTTTGGAATTTTATATGGTCTAGAAGTAATTGGTTTGCTTACAGAAATAGCTAATTATTTGCTATTAAATGCTGGTAAAAGAAAAGCATGGTATATTTTGTCATATTATACAGGAGAGGAAACTTACCTTTTCTGGGCTATGGAAACATATACATGCTTTCTTACATGAAGCTCTCCACAATTTATCTGGTATCAAAGTTGATTCATCTGAAATTTAAATAAAAAACTGCAATTTTCGTAAAATAATAGGAGAACCAATGGTCTTCATTATAAATTAATATGATGTATTCATCAGACACAACAGATCGCCAGTCATGAATCCACATTGCTATAGTAAACAACTAGAGACATTACAAATGGATTGAATCTCTCTACACTATACAGATAAGACAATGTTTAATATAGAGATTGAAATCTAGCTGACAAGGAAAGTTTTTCTCTGTTAGCTGCCTGGATTTCCATACCTTTCTTAACATGCCAAAAGCAACATTGGCTTTTGCAATCCTTGATCTTACATCTTTATCTGTTCCACCAAGAGTGTTTACTATACTTCCAAGGTATGTAAATGATGTGATGTTTTCTAGTTGTTTATTTTCAGTCTCTATGCTGTCCACATTTTCAGTATTTAACCTCATCACTTTTGTTTTCTCTTTGTTTATTCGGAGTCCTGTCTTTGCTGCATTTGTCTCTAGAGTTGAAGTTTTTTTCTTGGATCTGTCCATGGGTGTGTGATAAGAGTGCAAGATCGTCAGCAAAGTCCAAATCATCAAGTTAGTTCATTTCTCTTTTCTGATGTTGTTTCTTTCATGATCCAGTCTATGGCCAAGAGAAAGAGGAAAGGGGAAAGCAAGCACCCTTGTATTACACCAGATTGAACTTCAAACTCATCACTTGTATCTCCTCCATGGATGACTTGACATTTCATACCATTATACATGTTCTTGATAATGCATGCAAACTTTGATGGAATTCCATAGTGGTCCAATAGCTTCCTTAAAATTTCCCTATCAAGACTGTCAAAGACCTTTTCAAAGCCTATAAAGTTAATATAAAGTGAGCTGTTCCATTCAATTTACTGTTCTATTATCATGCGCAAGGTGGCTATTTGGTCAGGGCAAGATATTTCCCTTCTGAATCCTGCTTATTGTTCTCGTAGCTTTTTGTCAACTGTGTCTTTAATTCGATCTAATATTATTCTGTTCAATATTTTACCAGGCACTGAGAGTAACATAATGCCACGATAATTTTTGCACTCACTTAAGTCTCCTTTTCTTGGAAGTTTTATAATGTATCCTTTTTTCCAGTCCAGTGGTAACTCTTCTGTCTCCCATATTTTTGTAAAAAGAGGATGTAGAATTTTGGCTGTTGTAGCATCTGCTTTCAATGCTTCTGCTGGTATTAAGTCTGGTCCAGGTGACTTTCCATTCTTAAGTGTCTTTATGGCCTTAATTATTTCTTCTTCTGATGGTGTGTGACAATATATGGGAAGGTAGTGTTCAGCAGGTTGAATGTCGGCCAGTGTTTCTGGTGCAGGGCGATTAGCAGTTCGTTAAAGTGCTCTGCCCATCTCTGTCTTTGATCTTCCATTGTAGTCATGGTATTGCCATTTTTTATTTTTTACAGGTTTTTCTTACTTTGAACTTTTCCCAGACAGTTGCCTTGTGATATTATAAAGCTCTTTCATGTTCCTTTGTTCAGCTGCTGTTTCTGCTCTTGTGGCAAGTTCATCATAATAGTGTCTTCTGTCATCTTTAACACTTCCTTTCACCTCTTGATATTTTGCTTTATATTCAGTCTCATACCTAGCTTTCCTTGCTCTTGTTTTTGCATTCAACAACTGTTCATGGATGTTCCGCCGTTCTTCCATCTTGTCTAATGTTTTCTGTGTTATCCATGGTTTGTTTTTCTTTTCTTTCTGCCAATACCCTCTTCACAAGCTGTTATCGATACTTCCTTGATGTTTCCCCATTTACTTTCAATTGAGAATATTTTACAGCAATGTCAAATCAGTATTGCTTTATGGAGCAGAAACGTGGAGTCTGACAATAGCAAACGAAAAGAAACTCCAGACCTTTATCAATAAGTGTTTGAGGAACATCCTATGCATATGGTGGCCAAACACAATTACCAATGAACACCTTTGGGGAAGAACAAACCAGATACCAGTCATACAAGAAATAAAAAAAAAAGGAAATGGAAATGGCTAGAACATACACTAAGGAAAGGCAGATGTAACATCACTTGCCAAGCCCTAAAATGGACACCTCAGGGAAAGAGGAAAAGAGGACGACCAAGACAAACCTGGCATAGAGTGCTGGAGAAAGAAATGGCAGACAGTGGTTACAACTGGAACACATTACAACAACTAGCAAGGAACAGAGTGAGGTGGAGAGGAATTGTCTGTGGACTATGCTCCACATGGGAGTAACAAAGGCTTAAGTAAGACAAAGAAAGTTTGAAGATACCAAAGGGGTAATCAGAAGCTGTAAATCTAAGATACCAAGGGGGTAATCAGAAGCTATAAATCTAAGATACCAAAGGGGTAATCAGAAGCTATAAATCTAAGATACCAAGGGGGTAATCAGAAGCTATAAATCTAAGATACCAAAGGGGTAATCAGAAGCTATAAATCTAAGATACCAAAGGGGTAATCAGAAGCTATAAATCTGAAGATACCAAAGGGGTAATCGGAAGCTATAAATCTAAGATACCAAAGGGGTAATCAGAAGCTATAAATCTGAAGATACCAAAGGGGTAATCAGAGGCTATAAATCGATGCCAAAGGGGTAATCAGAAGCTATAAATCTGAAGATACCAAAGGGGTAATCAGAAGCTATAAATCTAAGATACCAAAGGGGTAATCAGAAGCTATAAATCATAGGACAGACAACACAATGATCTAGAGAGTGAGAAGATACCAAAGGGGTAATCAGAAGCTGTAAATCTAAGATACCAAAGGGGTAATTAGAAGCTGTAAATCTAAGATACCAAAGGGGTAATCAGAAGCTGTAAATCTAAGATACCAAAGGTGTAATCAGAAGCTATAAATCTGAAGATACCAAAGGGGTAATCAGACCCTATAAATCTAAGATACCAAAGGGGTAATCAGAAGCTATAAATCTAAGATACCAAAGGGGTAATCAGAAGCTATAAATCTAAGATACCAAAGGGGTAATCAGAAGCTATAAATCTAAGATACCAAAGGGGTAATCAGAAGCTGTAAATCAAAGGACAGAAGTGTGGTCTGCCAGTGTCTGGTCATTAAGACATAGAATATCTGATTGAAATAGAATATACTATGTGCCCAATTAAAAGAGAGATTTTTTTTTATCTTGGGTAATGAAATCTGTATAAGGCAACCAAAGTGGAAACCATGATGCATGTCAGTATAAATAGCTGATATTGCATTGGACACAAAATTAAATATTTTAAACCAATTATTTTTTTGCCCCACAATCTAGCGAATTGTTACTGTTATGAATGTAAAAAAAAAAACTAATGGAAAAAGATATTACCTTTTCTCAATATTATTACAAGGTCTGAATCCTTTAAATTTGGTAAGATGTCTGTCTGGAAGTCTTCAATAGAAATCTTGAAGTATTTCCCCTGCAATATGGAAAAAATGAACAGCAAATAGGTCAGTTTTCTTATCATTTGTTATAAAAACATTTAAAAAAAAGTACATATTAATGTGCTGCTAACATTTAAAATCATGAACTTGGAATAGTTTTTGCTCTACTCAGTATAAATATCAGATCTTTTTCCTGGTCATTTTAGACCATTGGTTATGATCAACCTTAATAACTTGTACTAGGTCGGTTTTCCGAAAATAACTCATTTTGTATTCTGGACTTATTGATAATCATAATTATTTTCATCATAATTTGGTGTTCCTAATTTTTCAAAATGGGATTCATATATTTTCAGCTTCATATTTCTCATTTTCTATGTACAATGTATAATATATATATATATTGGAGGCATGTTCCTTCATGTGCAATGTCAGGCAATATGAAATATCTGCTTCAGACACGATTTTATATAATAACGTTGTCTGCGGCCGGTAAATGCGAAAATATTTTCACATATTGCCGTATGATCGTATCTATTATAGGTTTTATGCCGTTTTGACTATCTTTCTATAAAATAGACTCGTCTTTAAGCTATATATAAAATAGCATCAGAACAAACATTACTACAAAAACTTACATAAATTATATTGTAATCACCGATATTCCCCCAAAAAACTTGTATTATTCATATATTTGACCCTGACAGTCCTATTGAAATAAAATAATCATACCAGGTTTGACAAATCCCCTTCTGTATTCTCCAGTAGTTCATAACCACTCTCTATAAATCCTCGAATGTCACTTAAAGCTGAAATACCAACATTAATGGCTTACTTATTTAACCAGAATTCTATTATACAGCTAAAATTATACAGCTATTCTGTAATAACAGTTCATTCTATATGAATTCGAAAGAACAATGTTCTACAACAACTTGGACTTGGATATCATATTGGTTTGAAAAGTATCCTAGTCATTATTGTCAATCATCCTCGATCAGATATATGTGACCTTAACCGATTTGACTATCTAGTTTAGGTGATTTGATTTAGTGATCGTACTTATTGTTACTCCAGAAACGCATTGTGCACAATAAATTAGATATCTACTTTTTTTTCTAATCCACCCAATGTTTTCCTCATGATATTTTTGTCATCACGGTGACGAATTAATTTTCATCACATTGGATAAAGTTAGGATGATAAGAAGAATACCTTCATTTTACCAATACGCTGCTAAACAAGTTTCTCGAAAACACTTCATAATCGAATTTGGATGTTTTCTTGTCTACAGAATGTTTTCGCTTCTTGAATTGAACTATATAAAAAATGCAACGAAATAGAACTCCCAGATGTATAAACAGGATCTAGTTTCTCTGCGTTGGGATACATTCCATCCCATATGGACCCCCACTAGTTGTGTAGGACCAATCAAATACACAACCCTTCTAAGAATGTGACATAAATGAGTACATCGAGTATGGAGGATATCATGCTCCTTGCACTAATTTAGACACTACTTAGCTCTTAATAAATCATTGTAGGGAGTGTGAGTGATCGTTGGTGGTTTGTTGCAAGGTAAATATGTCACCCTATCCATTGTGTCCTCTTTTTTTGTCAGGTCAATCTAAATTTCTGCCTATGCTAGTGCAGATTTACTGTTCTTGTTCTCATAAGATATATAGTTGAAATAGTACTCACTGGACATCAACATTATACACCTACAATTTCCCTCTTATTGTATACTACTACTATATATAAGTTAACTTACATGAACCAAATGTAGGTGGACATTCTGAGGCATCTATCATACCAATAATTCCTAGGCTATCCCAACCAATGTATGAAATTGTTCCACCTGCTATTAAACTAAATAAATAGGTTTCAATGCTATAACTTAAGGAGTGTTTAATAAAAATGAAATGCTGTACAATTTTTGGAACATTTACTGATGTATAATTGTGGCAAGGGTGTAAACATTTAATTTATATTAGGGGTGGGGTAAAGAAGTAAAGCACTAGGTAGGAAATAGGCTGAAATAAATGTGAGGATGCAAGAGTATTGACAAAAAAGTCAGGATAATTATTAAGGAAACTCATATTCTTGCATGAATTAAAAAATTGTAGCACACCAAATGTGAACAATTTACACAGGATTTGAAACGACTACCTCTTACACCTCCATAAAGATCAAATGGTGGCTCCCATTTATTATGATATTTAACTCTGATTGGTGTCAGAGTAGATAAAATCATAAATGTCCAACAATACTATGATAAATCTATATATATGCTTTTAATATACGATTCTTGATTCTGTGATGAAAGAAATAAGGTAGCAAATTATTTGGCTTTCCAGTCAGTTGATTTTCAGCGTACCTTAAGGTCTCATTTTTCATTTGAAAATTGTGTAGTTGGATACATTGAGGTAATAAAAAAATATGACAAGACTTCTCTGGCTTGTTTAACGTGGTACTGCCCACCCTACGGTGACGTCCAGTGTCTGTATGAAATGTACCTAATATAGGACTTATCCTAAAACCGTGACCTAACTATGTACATCGTGTCAGGATATACCACACTCACACCAGCTCATAATAAGTGGTCGTACAATACCTGGTGCGATGCACTTTGACCACATATTCATTATCTCCTCTTTCACTCAGTTCCGTCACACAAACGAGTAAAAAACTCTTAATAGAAATTTGCACCATGAAAATATTGCCATAAATAATAACTGGCAAGTTTGGTATTTTGTAAATACATGTATGCATAATGTTTAAGTTACTTGGCAAATGAGAATTGATCTATAGAACGAAAGCAGGAGATGAANCCACATATTCATTATCTCCTCTTTCACTCGGTTCCGTCGACCACATATTCATTATCTCCTCTTTCACTCGGTTCCATCGACCACATATTCATTATCTCCTCTTTCACTCGGTTCCGTCGACCACATATTCATTATCTCCTCTTTCACTCGGTTCCGTCGACTACATATTCATTATCTCCTCTTTCACTCGGTTCCGTCGACCACACATATTCATTATCTCCTCTTTCACTCGGTTCCGTCGACCACACATTCATTATCTCCCCTTTCACTCGGTTCCGTCGATCACACATTCATTATCTCCCCTTTCACTCGGTTCCGTCGACCACATATTCATTATCTCCCCTTTCACTCGGTTCCATCACACAAATGAGTAAAAAACTCTTAATAGAAATTTGCACCATGAAAATATTGCCATAAATAATAACTGGCAAGTTTGGTATTTTGTAAATACATGTATGCATAATGTTTAGGTTACTTGGCAAATGAGAATTGGTCTATAGAACGAAAGCAGGAGATGAAGATTTCTGATTTTATATGTGAAAGGAAAGTGTATATGTGTACCTTTGTCCTGCAAGCTGTACAATCTCTGATATTGAATTGGACTCCTTGTATACAGCTTCACATACATCTTGATAAGATTGTAAATATGTCTCTATCTTACTGAAATACAATAAACTACTTAAATGCAGCTAAAATTAAAGAGAAATGCCATTATAAACACCATGAAATTTCATAGGTCAATCCTTTGTAAGCTGCATCGGGACCGTATATTAATACTCCACAATATAGCAGAAATACTGATTAGGTCTGTGTTGAACACGAACCAACATTTAGTAATAATAAAACTGCATTCCAAAACATAGATGCGAGACTTTCGTGAAATCCATATGTCCTGTCCTTTAAAAAAACAAGTTACATTTAGGTGAAATGGTGATGATGTCCGCTGTGTACATAAAACTTAGGTGAAATCATGATGATGTTCGCTTTGTATTAGACAAACACCCTTAGTTTTAGCATTATAAAAATCCACCACAATCTGTGGTAGACATGTCGCTTCACTCAGACACATTATCCTGATTCCGAGCCAACCAGTATACTCTTACTCCTTAATGTGCTTAGGGGAGAAGCAACAGATACCAATTATATAGTCTTTGGCTTCACATGACCTGGGAACGAACCAATGATGTGGTTAATTATGTATACTGTAGATCAACAAAGTATAAAGCTGAACAATACATGAAAATTTTAAACGTTTCAAAAATGTGCATATGGTGTTTAATATTAACACTTTAATTCATACCTGGATTTCTCATTACACATACTTTCAAAGGCTGATACAAAGATAGTTTCCAGAAGTATTTTAGTTGCTGATCCACTCTTCATCCTGCTTGATCCTGTAATAGGCTCCGGCTGTAATAGTTAAGAACACTGGGTTGTTTATCTTCTTGTATTGTCATGTTATAAAACGAAAAATTGCTAACGTTGGCATAAAACACCAATCAATCAATCAATCATATAAAATGATCATTAATTTGGGAGAGGGGTCTTCTTTTTTTCTTTTTTTTTAGAATATTTCAGAATATAATTTCTTTGTGCTTTAAAATATCTCCTTTTTCCTTTAAAAACTGATATGACAAGACTAAAATTCAAAGGATCCAACCTTTTCTTATCCGTAAGAATTTCTTGTTCTGACATATTTTTCATCTGTGACATAGCATTCTTTTTTCTTCTAAATGAACAAATGGCATATAAAAATAAGAAAATAGTTGATATTGCAGCAGTAGAATGCTTTTGGTCAGGTAAGAGACGAAATATTTTGGCAGAATCACCATAAATAAGTTTAGTTTTTCTACATACATGTACAATCTATACCATAACTTCTAAATGTACAATCTCTAATTACTTACCACTTGATTTACACTAAAACAAACTGAGAGATGACATTGACTACATTTTGTTTTAAGAATTACTAAACTATACATATAATACTTACTCCAACAATAGGGTTCAATATAAAGGCTTTGTCTTCTGTTACTTTATCTTCTAGAAGTTTTACAACTGAAACATTAATAAACTAACATAAATTATATGGAACAGAATGGATATATATAAATATAAGTACATTTTGTTTGTAGTTTTGCAGTACAAACAATTAATGTCATACAAACCATTTACAAGTATTCAAATGAAAGTTTAGTTTTTGATCAATCCAGAACCATTTTTTAAAACAAAAGAAAATATTACATTGGAAATGACAACTTGTGTGTTTTTAATGTTTCAATTATTATATGGTGGCGGTCGTTGGAAGATCTCCTACCTAGCGAGAATAACTGACAACATTTATCACATTGATAGTTATATGGTGTACACGTCTTTACATTCTAACATACCTGATGTTATTAATTGTATAGACAGTAAAATGTATCAAAAGTTCATGTCTAATGTTCATCCATATTTGCAGTCATCGACCAGTTAACATGGTGATATAGGCATTTATAATGTTCTGCTATACAATAGAAGGGTTATTTCACAAATATTGCTGAATAATGTGACAATTGTCATACAATATTATATTCTACTTCGGATAATATTCACCAAAATTCATACAATTATGAAAAGATATTTTGAACAGTGATGGTCAACAATTCCACCAATATAAACAAAAATCACCTCTCACCTTCACTCACTGAATACAAAAAAAGAAGCCATGACATATGACGCTGGAAATCCAGTCCTGGATTAGGACAGACACAAAAATATAGAGAGTTCTTCACTTCAACGGCAATATGTACATGTATATATCAACAAACGAGAACTAAAACACTGCACATATTCGCTTTCACTTAAAAAGACCACATACTATCACAAAAAATGAATGACAACATGAACATAGACAGTACAATAGCAGTGTCAGTGAATACTCATAGTTAACTGACTACTAGCTAGGAAGGTAAAATCTGTTGGTTAAAGACCATGACTCTTTGTCTAACCCTATGTTACAATGTGCATTTGTCGTTGAGTGAAATACATTTTCTAATTGATCACCTTGTTCAATGAAATTCAACTTACTATCTAGAAATGTTTTGTCCCAATTCTCTATTGCAATGTTTCTGTAAATAAACCATAAAATATATTATGGTACTATATCATTCCAACATCTTGGAATTGGTGTATTCTATTATCCATACATTTTTATCAAATGAAATCACATTATGTTTTGGTATCGACATCTAATAAATATTTATTATTGAAAATTACAGTTCCTGCATAGTGTAATTTGGTCATCTCCCTCTGGTATATGCAACCATGGCCAAGTTTGGCTACACTGTTAGGCCCTTTGTTTAAATTTGCTTGGTCACTGAGGCTTTAAAATATTTGGTTTTCCAATCTTTTGACTTTGAGCAAACTTGAAGAATATTATTCAAGCCACGAACTGTACTCACTAAATTAGACATCAACATTTCAACGAATAACTTGGTGTGAAATCGAGTTGTTTCAGTACATTTCATTGAATCCCTTGTTCTTTTGACATGTTTATATTGTAAAAAAAAAACAAAACAAAAAACAAAACAAATAAAATTTAAATGAAAGAAAACTTCATGAAAAGTTCACCTGGCAAGATGGTTAGGGTTAAATCCAAGAAGAACTGGAGTAAATACGTCTATATTCTCTATACAGTGATTCAACTGGCCTGCTACGTATGGTGCTGACAGTCCACATGTGACACCAATAAATAAAACTCTCCTTTTACCCAGTGACGCCTACAAATATAATAGGATCTGAAACTTATATGTTGAAGAAAAAAAAACGTTATTCAGAAGATGTTTTGGTAAGTGCAAGGGCATTTGTAAAAGGGGCGCATTTCTGATGCTCCATAATTGTTAAGATATTTGGTCAAACAATTTAAACACCCATGTTGTCTTTTAAAGGTTTAAGAAAAATTATAAATGTATTTTTATTTTCTAAATGACATACCTCTTTTAACATTTCCACTCCACATTGTGGATCATCCTCTGGAGCCTCTTGTGATGTAAACAAAGCTCTGCAAATAAAACAACATTTAGTATATAGTAATATAAGTTTGAGATTAGTTAATATATACATATATTTTCGACTAGAAAGAGCAATAGGTAAACTAGAAAATACATCAACTGATTCAAAAACAGATATACATTTATTTGTATGACAGATCCATGTTGATGTGCTCTTACGTTTTAACACGGGGACCAACTCATTGATACCGGCATCTCACATTTGAGAGCTTCCATCACAGTATGGACGATCGAGTCTTTGTTACAGTGGCATTGATAGATTAGGTAATGACTGGGAAAGAAGAACCCCTTTCAGGATATTTTCCCGACATATCACCATTCCGAGGGATCCCAGTGATGATGACAGTATTGGAATTAGTGTTTCCCAATCTTGCAAGGCTACATTTCAAGATCTGTGAAGATAGAAATTCAGAAAAGCCAAGAAGTTGTACATACAACATTATAATTACTGCTTACGGTGACTAAAAACCTGAAGCTTTTGTACACAGGGACAGATATTTCCCATAAGGAGGAAGAATAAACCCCATCTCTGCTCTGAAATATTCCCACATGAAAATCTAATTCTCAGAAGTGGAAATATCTGATGTTTGACAAGAACCAACATGAAAGATATATTGCCCTTCTCGTGTCGCATGTTTTCTTTGGAACTAAGACAAAGCGGGGGTAAATCCGTGGGCAGCTAGATGAGCCTCTACTATAATTCCATTGATAGAGCCCATGAGTCAGATGTGTCTGAACCGTTTCCCTCTTTGCTTCCTGATTCCATGCCTCTCGGTTCCGATATCCTTATATAAGGACATAATGAGTTCTAGCCGACTCCTAAATTTGTAAGTCTGTTGGAAAGACTAGTCCAATCATCCAAAATGATTTCCATGAGTGTGCAAAAAGCTCCTTTCCTCCACTCAGTCACTTAAGCAGAAGAGGACGAGGTAAAGAAGCTGACAACCCAGAATTGAATGAACACTTCAAATTTATCGTGGTAAGGTATTTATTGATTATAAGTAGTCATACTTATCTCTTCCTGCAATGAGGTATTTGAAACAGGGTTCTCTTCCTGATTTTCGTAGCATTTGATTGAAATTTCTCTGAAACAAACCAAAACTATTACATAGCCTATTATTTGATATGCATAAGCAGTCTGTCAGACCAAGTACAAATAAATAATGTTGTGATGGTAAGGCATTACAACAGTATCACAGGCTAGATACTAGTGGACTACAACATTGTCAGATTGAATGATTTGATTTTTTTAATTTTTATTTTTGGTGTTTTAAAGTCACTTTCAACAATATTTCAGCTATATCATGGCGACCAGTTTTAGTGGTGGAGGAAGCCAAAGTACCCGGAGAGAACCACCGACCATGGGCAAGCAACTGGTAAACGTTATCACTTGCGGCTGCGAGTCGAGTGCACCCTTTTTGTAATTTACAAATCCGGGCGCGAACCCACACCGTATTGGTGATAGGCTTGTATGAATTGATAGTTCCAACGACCTAAATCATTGAGCCACCCGGGCCCCTTTGTCAGATTGAAGCCGCCGGGATGATCATATGAATATCCTGACTCTGAACAACAGGTTTTCTGCCTTGCTCCTTAATGTTGTGTGCTTCGTGGAGAATCAGCAAATACTAATGTCATAGTCTATACTTAGTGGAGAATCAGCAACTACTAATGTTATAGTCTATACTTAGTGGAGAATCATCAAATACTAATGTTATAGTCTATACTTAGTGGAGAATCAGCAAATACTAATGTTATAGTCTATACTTAGTGGAGAATCATCAAATACTAATGTTACAGTCTATACTTAGTGGAGAATCAGCAAATACTAATGTTATAGTCTATACTTAGTGGAGAATCAGCAAATACTAATGTTATAGTCTATACTTAGTGGAGAATCAGCAAATACTAATGTTATAGTCTATACTTAGTGGAGAATCATCAACTACCAATGTTACAGTCTATGCTTAGTGGAGAATCATCAACTACCAATGTTACAGTCTATACTTAGTGGAGAATCAGCAAATACTAATGTTATAGTCTATACTTAGTGGAGAATCATCAAATACCAATGTTACAGTCTATACTTAGTGGAGAATCATCAAATACCAATGTTACAATCTATACTTAG
The DNA here is from genome assembly GCA_002080005.1 of Gigantidas platifrons. NCBI lineage: Eukaryota > Metazoa > Mollusca > Bivalvia > Mytilida > Modiolidae > Gigantidas > Gigantidas platifrons. The sequence goes on along the minus strand of MJUT01058741.1, from coordinate 89,421 downwards.
TGGAGAATCATCAAATACTAATGTTACAGTCTATACTTAGTGGAGAATCAGCAAATACTAATGTTACAGTCTATACTTAGTGGAGAATCAGCAAATACTAATGTTACAGTCTATACTTAGTGGAGAATCAGCAAATACTAATGTTACAGTCTATACTTAGTGGAGAATCAGCAAATACTAATGTTACAGTCTATACTTAGTGGAGAATCAGCAAATACTAATGTTACAGTCTATACTTAGTGG
>MJUT01058741.1:68940-89097 GCA_002080005.1 Gigantidas platifrons | reverse complement strand
TTAGTGGAGAATCAGCAAATACTAATGTTATAGTCTATACTTTAACTAAACCGGAGATAAAACAAACGATCTACCACACTGAGGCAACCACACTGAGGCTACCATACTGAGGCAACCACACTGAGGCTACCATACTGAGGCAACCACACTGAGGCTACCATACTGAGGCAACCACACTGGGGCTACCATACTGAGGCAACCACACTAACCATTACACCAATGAGGCGGGTTGGTTGTCATTGGAAATCCTACTGTGACTAGCAGATGAAAAACAATAAAAGAGTTCATTTCTTTTCATGTTGGTGTAAAGTAATATATTCTGTCATGATTTGTTTTACATTGATACCTCTTACTATGAATGAAAAATGACAACCAAATGATAAAGTAGACAGAAATTAAATTTGGCAACAACATGGCTTGATAACTGAATTTACTTTAACTAAGAAAGCGAGTGTATGTAAATTGTGCAAATACAGACAGACATAAATATACCATTACCAGAAACACATGGCATTTATCAATACACATGAAAACATACCGCAGTAAGAAAGGCTAAACGTCCTGAAGTTCCACATCCACTGAGTATGATCAGTCCTTCTCTTGTATTCTAAATATAGTTTAGTAATGAATACTACTTCATCAATTAAAACAGTTGTCTAAAAAGTATACATTAATGGGCCAAAATCATTAATAATTTATAATATTAGAAGTCTACTTGGAAGCTCTTATACTTACTTTGCTAGCATATGACAAGAGTGGGTAATTTCCTACGTTGTCTGTTACAGAGCAAATTTCGACCCATCATGTAGTTTTAATGTAGATAGAAGTTCTGGTGTTTTCAATACATATCACAAATTCCATGCTAGAGGTTTATTTGGAAGTTCATATACATTGTATATACCTAGTTAGCATATGCTATTGAGCCTCAAGCGATTAATTTTCACGTTTGTCGGTAAGAGCCATTGTCGGTAAGAGCCATTGTCTGTCCATGTGGTCTGTATGTAGGGGTAGCCTTCTGTCGGTAAGAGCCATTGTCTGTCCATGTGGTCTGTATGTAGGGGTAGCCTTCTGTCGGTAAGAGCCATTGTCTGTCCATGTGGTTTGTATGTAGGGGTAGCCTTCTGTCGGTAAGAGCCATTGTCTGTCCATGTGGTCTGTATGTAGGGGTAGCCTTCTGTCGGAAGTTCTGTTGTTATAATCTTGTCTGGCGCCTTAGATTTGGGTAATCGTACTTTAACAAAGTCACTAAAACGTTTATAGAAATGCTAATTTATTTTTAAAGCATACACGAAATAAGCAATATAATTGGATAAGCCGCCTCCTTGAGATTGAGAATTTCGGACTAGCTTCACACTGGTAAATGTAACTGTATATGGAAGTACGGGAGCCAGTAAACAGATTTTTAGCAAACTTTCAAATAATCACCTGATGCTAGCAAATACAAATTTTAATGCATATGTTACAATTCTCGTTTAAAAGGCTGCTTTTGATAACCAGAAATAACCAAAGAAAATTATTCGGCGACATCTATGAGTAATTGATGGAATAAAATTTTCAATGTCTTCCAATCAAAATCAACGTTACTTACTTTTAGTCCACTTATAATACTTTAATCTTCAATAAGAACCATTATAATGTTTGTTCCCATTGTAAGTTCAATCTTACACTTTCTGACTTAATCAAGACTTACCTTCAAAATGTCCGCTGTCTTTTCTGCTATTTTCTTCATTGTCGAAATTGTATCAGAATGAAATAAATTCTGAAATAAATGTGATTTCATATGGCGTTTTCAGATGGCGTTTTCAGAAATAAATAAGAATGTTGCAGTTTGGAGATACATTGTATTTGAAATTTGGAATTACACATGTATGTTTGTCTAGAAAATTACTTACCTAATGTTATATATACCACAGATACAGCTTGAATTTCTGTGGTGTCCAAATTAAGACATTTTTGGACACATAGGAAGGATCACATACCAAAACATTACAACAGAACAAACACAAAAGGACATCAATCGGAAGCGAGACAATAAACACCCATTCATAGGACCATTAATTTGGAAGTTAACATTAAAAATAATAAGTTAAGGAAGCCTGCATGGATTGACAAGTCTTTATTACAGAAGAAAGGTCTTATGACAAAAAGCTATCGAAATGGAAATATTCAAAATACACGAGCATATCCATATCAACAATCAGCCTAATATGAATATTAAAAGGATCCCTCATAATGATTGCACACATATTCTGACCAGACTTATCACTATGCCGTTATGTAAAAAGAGCATACTGATTTACTCTCTATCGTAAAATTGCAGCGTTATATAACGTCATATGTAACAATGTGGTGTGGCAATCATCGCTATAGTGCACGGACCAGATTTTTTGTCCATCATTCATGATTTTTAATGTTTAAACTCATTAGATATCCTAATATTTCACCAATGATGTTCCTAATGGTGTGTTCTAATGGTGTGTCCTAATGGTGTGTTCTCATGCTTTAATGACTAACATATTTTTTTGTTTCGTTCCTAATGGTGTGTTCTCATGCTTTAATGACTAACATATTTTTTTGTTTCGTTCCTAATGGTGTGTTCTCATGCTTTAATGACTAACATATTTTGTTGTTTCTATCATGTCTCCATTTTATAGCTGTATTATCACCCGTTGTTATGGTCGTTTATGAGACAGTCTTCTATTAACTATGATCTGATGAGCCCTGGATCTATAGCTAACATGTTAGATAGTACGGGTGTATTACATGCTAGATATGTGATATCTCTTTAAGGGTTAAAATTGTTCATGAAAGCTTTAAAGCATATTGAAACTAAAGCAATATGATGATTTTATTGGAAAAGGTGTGCAGAACGTGTTAGAGTATTTTTCATTATACAAAGTTATAAAGTGGAACATACCTTGTAAGTCTTCCAACCGTGGAAAATTTCCCTATCACACATATGGAGCATTTCCACTATATCTTAAACAAGAAAATAACATATTTTCAGTGGTAAATATAAAACGTAACACGATTGATATCATTGACCATTGGTGGAGCTTTAAATAATTTTAAAAAATGTCACAGAGGTCGCACATGAGAATTAGGAGCAGTAACAAATTTTCTTTGTATCAAAAGCATTGCATTCTCCATACACGAGATACTCATCTACATGACTGAAGAGTATCGGGAGTGTGCTCAGTCGTAGGTTACCGACAATGACCTAGGGTGTGAGCTATTTTTCAAACGTAAAGACAAATCCAGATATATATCTGGTGTGTTTTCCTATTATTGTCAACCTGAAATATTATCACCCAAACATTTATTGACAAGAAAGAGGACAGGCATTAGAACTTACAATATATCTGGACAGTTCGGTTGTTATATACATACCGTGAGAAGATGCTATATCTATTGTTGTAGTAATCACTTTAGAACTTACAATATATCTGGACAGTTCGGTTGTTATACACATACCGTGAGAAGAGGCTATATCTATTGTTGTAGTAATCACTTTAGAACTTACAATATATCTGGACAGTTCGGTTGTTATACACATACCGTGAGAAGAGGCTATATCTATTGTTGTAATCACTTTAGAACTTACAATATATCTGGACAGTTCGGTTGTTATACACATACCGTGAGAAGATGCTATATCTATTGTTGTAGTAATCACTGTAGAACTTACAATATATCTGGACAGTTCGGTAGTTATATACATACCGTGAGAAGATGCTATATCTATTGTAGTAATCACTTTAGAACTTACAATATATCTGGACAGTTCGGTTGTTATGCACATACCGTGAGAAGATGCTATATCTATTGTAGTAATCACATTAGAACTTACAATATATCTGGACAGTTCGGTAGTTATACACATACCGTGAGAAGATGCTATATCTATTGTTGTAGTAATCACATTAGAACTTACAATATATCTGGACAGTTCGGTAGTTATACACATACCGTGAGAAGATGCTATATCTATTGTTGTAGTAATTTGATTACTCGTCTCTGTAATAGGTATCTCCATCCCTTATTCTATGCCTAAAACAGACAAGTTTTCATACTAAATAAGTCTTCACAAAAACTTACATTTCTTCCATTTCTACTCAACTATGAAAAACACGCTAATCAAATGGGCATGTTAAAATTATTTGCATCATCAAGAGCCAAGATTGAGAGTCCATGGGCTCTAACAGACTAACATACATTATTACACCCAGAGGCGGATTTAGAGGGGGCGTGCGGGGCGTGCGCCCCCCCTAAAATTCGCAAAGCATATGTTATACAACGTTAATCAAGCAGTTCAACAAACAACATTTTGTAACTTCCAGATAAAAAGCTTGTGTTATTTTGACCACAATGAATCCCTATTATTACTGTGGCAGCAATCTTATCTGAAACTGTTCAAAAGTCAAAATGAATAGTAAATTTGGGATATCATTCTAAAAAGCTCTACCCATTGATAAATGATCAGTATACTGTCCGTCCGGATGAAGCTTTTCGTTTCGCCGTTGGTTCATTCATTGAAAACGTATGATTCGTTCTTGTTTATAGACAAACAAAGGTGAATATGTTAACATTAATGCTGCATGAAACGATTCTGATTATCTAATTTAGTTACGTTAGCTAATCGGAAATCAACAACAAGTTCATGTGTTGACAATTTCCGCTTTTGTTTGTCTATAAACAAGAGCGGTCGAATCATACGTTTTCAATGAATGAATCAAACGACGAAAAGAACAGCTCCATCCGGACGGGCAGTACTAACTAGAACCACCCGAAAGGACAAGCACCGAAAGTACAGACCAATTAGTGAAATGAGGAATGCTTTAAAACTAAACCAATAGTTCTTTGAAGGGTTAAAATATCGTGATCGATCAGTCATGAGTTGAACAATTCGCATCACGGTTGTTCAAAAAAAGTTTTACTTTAGGTTCTTATAATCTGACAAAAACATACTGTCAACAATTATCCGACAAAATTAAGACTCAAAGTCAAGTTTTTTTGGTCTGATAAAAATGGTGTGGTTGATTCAAAATTGTCGTTCAAATAAATGTCTAATTTTCTTAAACCCCCAGAGCTTCTGGGGGGCTTCGCCCCCCTGGGCCCCCATCGCCTATTCACGCCCCCCTTAACCACAAATCCTGGATCCGCTCCTGACACCCGGCATGAAATTTCCGATCAAATCTCTGAAACAGTAACGTTCGGTCATTTTGAACTTTTATTGCACGTTAGTTATGTATAGATTGCCTTCAATATTCTCGTATTACGAGTTGTGTGATCATGTGAGGATGTACTTTGGAGATAAAGAAAGAGGATTTTACACTCTGGAAGTACTCCCAGCTCATACACACTGAATTGATATTACTCCCGGGTTTGAGAGACTTGTGTAATAGTTCACTTTTAATACTGTTAATTTTGTATGCTTCTCGATCTGTTTAGCTGCAAAGATTTGACCTAGATGACCTACGACGTCACATTGAACATTCAAATAAATGAGTATTTCGTTGCAGTACTTATCACCACTTAAGGCAATATTTTAAGATAATAATGAAAACTGAAAACCACCGCGATGTTACACAAATTCGTGAACACTCTACATATACATTAAAACTGTAAAAAAAAACGTAGCTTACTTTATATACACTGTTGCTTTTGATTACACAAGGTTTCTTATTACACAGGTAAGCCTAATTTGCATAGATAAAGTTTACCTTAAGCATTATTGTGGTCAAGGAGAAATGGGGAAAAACCCCACAAATTGGGAAAACTATTCGGAATATAGTTTAATAAATACGTGCAGAGAATAATACTTAAAATTAGATGTCAATGTATCACCAAAAATAAAAATAAAAAAAATACAAGAAACATCTTATTTAAAGTACAAATATAGATGGTTAAATACTAGATCAATTAACATGCTGAACTGGATATTAATAGTCGGTGCCGGATTTATCATTGTGCTTATGTGTGCTTAAGCACAGACCCCCATTGACCGGGGGGAGGGGGGGCATCTTCCTGCCAATTTTTTTTTTACGATGGATTTTTGCTTATAACTGTAGTGCAATTTTAAATTTGAAGGCGTTCTGTTTCAGAGCGATTCCACACATAATGATAGAGTTGATCATCAATAGTCTATGGGAGTGTGCCACAAAGCAGGCAGTCATGACAGTGGTTCAGTGGCATAAATTCAGATTATTAGGGGGCCTCTGTTCAAGGTCCAAGTAAGGGGCCTTATAACTTAACTAGCACAGGGCCCCATTTGTCCTAAATATTGCACTGTTAATAGTGCTAACTCACTTCAACACTAGTCCAAAGGTAGACTTGTAATTCAACTTTGAAACTTTATCCCGGCTTTAAATATGTACCAGTCTTTGATCTTACTTCTGAATGTTGAGTACTTACTGGAAAAGCAGCAAATACAATTTTGTAATCGTTTGAACCGATGGGGACTTGTACCGTCGACCTACCGCACACGAGGCGAGCACGTCAACAATTACACCACCGATGGGGACTTGTACCGTCGACCTACCGCACACGAGGCGAGCACGTCAACAATTACATCACCGATGGGGACTTGTACCGTCGACCTACCACACACGAGGCGAGCACGTCAACAATTACACCACCGATGGGGACTTGTACCGTCGACCTACCGCACACGAGGCGAGCACGCCAACAATTACACCACCGATGGGGACTTGTACCGTCGACCTACCGCACACGAGGCGAGCACGTCAACAATTACATCACCGATGCGGTTAAATGAACAAAAGAAACATGAAGATAGAACTGTCCGGCTTCTCCCCACACTCAAATAAGATTGTCTGAAAAGTTTGAAGATACCAAATTGATAATAAGAAGTGATAAACCGAAGAAGGACAGACAACACAATGGTCAGCAAAACGGGACAAAAACAACAAATAATGGTCCGCAAAACATTCCACAGAAAGTTAAAGATTGACTGAGAAACATGAATCAAACTAAAGAAACTTTTTTAGGAGGACTCATCAGTGCTCTATAAGTCACGCTATAGCTGCAAAATGATGAAACTAGCCATACACATCAATAACCATGTACTATAAAAAAAAAAGTAATCAAATAAATATAAATATAAAACAAACCGTGGTGACACAACGAACACTTCAATTCTTAAAATAACCCGTTTGACACGTATGCACGATGACAACATGAACTCCTCTCAAAACAAATTGCGACTTGAAGTTATATATTCTAGATGTACTGAAATAGTAAACATATCCTGCTCCATACGTGGCACCCGTCGTGACATTATTCACTAACAAAGTCGCTTTATTGTACAAATGTGGTCAAAATAGACAATTATAGACACACCGAGGATGTCTGCAGTCACTTTAAACACAAAGGTCTGGTAAGATCCCGTAATGATCAACTAATTCATGTTGTCGACCATACTTGTTTTCCCAGAGATGACACGTGAATATTGGTTCTTTTCTTTGGAACGCCGATTTTTTTCACTTGTGGGTGATGGTTTCATGACGGCAACAAATTATTGTGTAGTCGGTGCATACAGAAGAACTTAAATATACAGTTGACCTAAATATTTCGGCGGACTTTCAAGACGTTAAAATAAAAAAATAAAAGTTTCAATATACCAAAGCGATTATCAGAAGCCGTAATTCGAGGGATATACAATACAACATATACTAGTATTGCCTAAAACTGCAAATATCAAACACTGGTCGTCAAATCACTACACGAAAAACTAAAGATTGAGCAACACGAAGCTTACTAAAAACGGGGTGGACTTGAATGCTCCAGAATCGTAGGCAGTTCCTGTTCCTCTTGATACAAATCCGGTGATTATGGCCATCAATTATCCCAGCAAGCGGACCGGGGTTGTGCTTACGACAAACGGAACATAGTGGTCAGTTGTGAAACTGCTATTCCGTAACGGTTAACCAGGCATGACCACTTTTAGAGTGATAATTTCAACTTAAGTATCAGGAATCCTTGGTTTAGTAGCTTCCTTGTTAGCAACAACCTTCTATCAAGGAAATCCTGATATATGAACCACAAACTCTGGAATATTGATTGATTGATCGATTTGATTGTGTTTTTACGCCACTTTCAGCTATGATAAGGCGACCAGTTTTAGTGGTGGAAGAAGTCAGAGTACCCGGAGAGAACCACCGACCATGGGCAAGTAACTGGTAAACTTTAGCCGGAGTACCCGGAGAGAACCACCGACCATGGGAAAGTAACTAGTAAACTTTAGCCGGAGTACCCAGAGAGAACCACCGACCATGGGCAAGTAACTGGTAAACTTTAGCCGGAGTACCCGGAGAGAACCATCGACCATGGGCAAGTAACTGGTAAACTTTAGCCGGAGTACCCAGAGAGAACCACCGACCATGGGCAAGTAACTGGTAAACTTTATCCGGAGTACCCGGAGAGAACCACCGACCATGGGCAAGTAACTGGTAAACTTTAGCCGGAGTACCATGGGCAAGTAACTGGTAAACTTTAGCCGGAGTACCCGGAGAGAACCACCGACCATGGGCAAGTAACTGGTAAACTTTACCACTTACGGCTGCCACTCGATTGCATCTTTTTTGGTCATTTACAAAGCCCGGTGCGAACCCACGCTGTATTGGTGATAGGCTTGTACGAGTTGTCAACTAGGAATCAATTAGTGAAACTGGGATCAATAGCGGCACTTGATTTTAAAGGATCGGGCTGCATGGGCTGGCTTTGTATGAAGTCTGGCTCATCTATGACTAAAGGAATAAATCGGTGAGAAGTTGTGCACAGTTGGTACCCATCGAAATGCCGACTGTCTGTCAAAACATAAATAAAAATCCGAAAATGGAGCATTTAGTCCTTTAATTAATACATATTTCCTTTTATAATTGAGTTATCTCCCATTTATTATTTGCTATGGGTTATTTAATAGTATTAAATACTTTAAAACAGTAAAGTCACGCTTAGCTATTGGTTATCAAGTCTATGCGCGTCGTTATTGTTGTTTTGTTTGCTTCTTTGTTTCAGCTTTTTCTTCTGTTGTGATCGTTTTCATTTTACTTTAAACAAGGATTCCTACTATAAATCCTTGCTTTAAATGATTTTTAAATAGTGAAGAAAAAAATACCCCCCTTTTTACCGAGACTGTCCAATAGACTTTGTAGCATGGAAACAGTCAAAACTGGTCCTGACTGGTCTAAACTCGATTTTAATACTTTATATATATCGACTACTTTTCCAAATGCGATGTTTTTAATGTAAAAAAATATATCAATTTTCTTGTTTACTTCTTTTATCACCTGACTTGTTCTTTATACATCCGTAAAAGAAATCAATGTATTTGATTGGTTGAATTTCACACACCTCCAGAAATATTTTGTAAAAGAAATCAATGTATTTGATTGGTTGAATTTCACACACCTCCAGAAATATTTTATCATCTTTTTACGGAAAGCATGTAAAACAAAACTAAACAAATGTATTTTACCATTTAATTTTGATCAAACGAAGAGCTTGTTACGGAGAAGTAAGTTAATATTTTAATAAATGATGTTATTACGTGAAATAGGGTTAAAAATAAGTTTGACCGGCAGTTAAATACATACATATTGGTCAATAAAGTATTCGTATAACCTAAATGTACTATGATTACTAATAATTAGGCTCACCATACATATGTGACCTTCACCTTTTATTCAAAACAACAAGTTCCACGTTAAGGTCACTGTTTTTGGATACATATAAAAGCAAGTTTACAACTAAAAGTATGATAAGAAAAAGTAGACTACAGACACCATCGATAAGTGTGAAAATGGTAAGCTATAGATAAAGTTATTAAAAAAAAAACTTGTCTGTCTGAAACTTTACTTCAAAGGATATTAATTGTCGTTGGCTTATTCAAGTTATTGCATCACTGTTTTCTTATTTTTTTCTGTCCCTCTTTTGCCAAATGTGGTGCGTGGTGTTATTTGTGGGATAAGATTGTCGAATTAGCATCATGCATGTAGTTGCGTTTTTTTTTTAATCGTTTTATTTATTTTATGTTTATTTTACAACTGAAGTAAATGTCAAATGACATAATGTTAAATCAAAAAATAAAATGAAAAAGAAATGGGCACACAATTTATAAACCAAGTTGCAGAAAAAAAAATGGCTATAATATACAGACAATTTTTTTTTTTAAAGTGTGTGTTTATATGAACATTTTTGAGTGGGAACAGATATATGGCGCATAAATATAAGGGATGTTCGCCGTGATGTCACAGGCTTGAGAATTTACCTGTGTGATTGGCAGGAAATCAAAAATTTCTATTGTCTTTCAATGGAGGCTCAACTTTAAATTGTCATTATTATTTTGTTAAACTGACAGAAAAAATACAAATTTTCTTAAGTCTCTATAACAATTAACAGAACAAACATTGGTTTGGAAATAAAAAAGTTATAAAAGTTTAAAAATTGCTTACTTTCATGTCAATTACTTTATTGTTTTACTGCCAACCAATTATTTGTTTAATGACATGCTAATTAGTGAATATGACATCACTAATGAGATTGGCAAACATTCCTATAGGAATGTTCGCTGTGATGTCACAGGCTTGAGAATTTACCTGTGTGGTTGGCAGGAAATCAAAAATTACGCTTGTCTTTCAATGAAGGCTCAACTTTAAATTGTCATTATTATTTTGTTATTTACGATAATTTAATAATTCTTTCAGAAATGAAAATTATATAGCAATAATTAATTCACATCGAAGGTTTGATAAAAATATTCAGAATAAAAAGATTGGAAATTCAATCTTGTTTTATTTAGTTTTGAAGCGTAAAAATGCATTATTTCATATTAGAATTATGAATTTATCATATAAAAATAAAAAAATGTAAACTTACAGAACAAATATGAATTTTCTTAAGTCTCTAAAACAATTAACAGAACCAAAATTGGTTTGGCAATAAAAAAGTTATAAAAGTTTAAAAATTTGTTACTTTCCTGTCAATTATGTTATTGTTTTACTGCCAACCAATTATTTGTTTAATGACATGCAAATTAGTGAATATGACACATTTTTCTTCATTCTGTCTAGTTGATGTCATTTAAAACTGTTTTGTAGGGGACAATTGGTAATGTTTACATTCATTAAAGGCAATAATTGTTTATTATGACATAAATCTAGTTCACATTTTTTTTCTAGCTGATGTAATTTCAAACTGTTTTGTAGGGGACAAAACCCTGATTATATAGATACATAATTTTGTAATGCATCAGAGTGTCCACTGTCTGTTGTGCATTCATAACATAGAGTCCAAATACAGCTTTTTATATGCCTTAAACAAATTCGGTCCGGTGAAATGTCATTCGGTCCAGTAATGTCACCATCATTACTGGACCGAATGTCCAGTAAATTCTAGTTCACCTTGGGAAGCACTGTATTCATAGGGTTAGGCTAGGGTTATGGTGTTTAATGCCGTTTTCAACAATATTTCACTTACATTGTATATAGAACATTTATTTTTCATCCAATTTTAATGAGTTTTTTTGGCAAACCGATCATTTTTATGGGTTATTTATGGGCCCTAAAAAATTTGGCTATATTATTTTAAAAGTGGTCCAAATTCAGAAATTTGCATGCATATATTTTTTTCATCCAATTTTTTTATGTAAATTGATTGTGTTGACAGTTTCTTGAGGTATGTCAAAGGATTTCCTCTCTTACAATGTCTAAGATGTACTTGACTGAAAGAGACCAAAAACTACCAATTTCCAAAATTTGAATTTTAAGTCCAATTTTAATGTAAAAATATTTTGTAAAATCTTTATTGGTTATTGATGGGCCATAAATTTATTTAGCTATTTCATTTCTTAAAGTGGTCCAAATCTCGAACTTTGACATATTTGGAAGGACTGTATTCAATTTTTATTTTCATCGAATATGGATGTTTTTTTTAATTGAATTTGCTGACAGTTTCTGGTCGTGTGTTGATGGATTTCCTTTCTCTCTTACGGGTTCTGAGATAATCTTAACCGCAAAAGACCAACAAATGCCAGGACTGGGTTGCACAAACCGCAATTAAATTCAAGTCTCAATTAAACCTTAAGTGTAAATTAATTTCATGTACATTCCAAGTAAATTTAAGTGTCAATTAAGTTTTAAGATTCCTAAATTTGAACTTAATGATTTTTACATCTAATTTGAATTGTTTTTATGTAAAATGCTCATCATGATATACAGAAAATGAGCTGTTTTCTATAGAAAAGGAGCTACATTTTTGTAAAGGGGGCCCAAAGTTCAAAATTTTGCATATTTGGAGGATATACACATTTTCATCTAGTTTTTACATGTTTGAAATATTTTTTTCTTTGAATTCATTGGTTAAAGTACTTCTGGTAATATTCAGGTAGATTTCTTCTTTAATGTTTTCAAGTTAAGCTTAACTGCAGTAAAACTGGTACAAGAGGCAGCCCTTGTCAACTTGGTGTTGTAAAATCATGTAGGGTGTGGCATAGAACTCTATTTTCTTTTAATTGAATGTATGATGGCTTCATTAATTTCTGGTAGTTGCTAAATTTCCTCTATCACTTACCTTTCCCAGATAAACTCAATCAAAATTAAAGGGCCAAAAAGTAGTGGTACCAATATTCGAAAATTTGAACTTTTTTTAATTTTCATTCAATTTTAATCCATTTTTGTGAAAAGGGTTATTTATGATCCAATATAGAAAATGAGATATTTTTTTTCATTTTGACAAGACCTTCAGCAGATTTTCTCTATCAGTTATATCAGTTAATTGCAGGTGATTGAACACAGGTGCAGTACCCTTTTCAGCTTGCTGCAGCCCAATAATGGTGTCTTCAACATAATATGCCAACATTTTGAAGTATCATATTCAGGGAATGCTATCAAACATATTACAATATGCATTTATTTAACAATTAATGATAATTCCACTGACCAGGTGAACTTATACCTGGCGATTTTGGACTTGGAGATTTCCAAGTAAAATATTAGAATAATTCTATATTGAAAAATGTTATCAAAAAATTTAAATTCATAATTAAATCATGAAATCACAAGATTTCAAAATATTAATTTTTTTTTATCAAATTTATGTTTTTAACAATTTTATAAATTTTTGAAATTTCGAATCCCTATTGGGCAATTGCAAGGTGTACTCGATACAACATTATGTGATAAAGTTTGTCAGTTACTTGCAGCATGTCGGTGGTTTTCTCCAGGTATTCATGTTTCCTCTACCAATAAAACTGACCATCATGATATAATATATAACTGAAATATTGTTGAAAGTGGTGTTAAACACCATAAGCCTAACCCCTTGAAAACATGATATCATACCAGTCCTTGAAATGAAAATTTGATCCTACAGGTCAGAATCAAATTCTTGAATTTATTAATAAAAACTGAAAAATTTACTTGTCCAAGCAAAGATTTACTGGTCTTGGTCGGGAGGACCTGCTCAACCTGAGGACTGTCATACTAAGGATTATAAATGAGAATAAGAATATTTTTTGCTTTATTTGTTTTTATGGATCATGGTAATTATCATATTTACACCTCACTTGTGACATGTAATTAAGTGTTATCCTGTTTACAATGTATTTTAACAATAATCCTTATGTTAATTCAGATTATGAAAACTATTTTTGTTTATTGTTAAGTAATCTTTATTTATAGATGAAGATTATAAACAAAAAATCAAGGATTAATTAAATGTAAAAATTGTTTGTATATACTTATAAGGATTAATTGTTTTTTGGATTAATTTTAAATTTGATGTTAGAGTTATCTCCACTTTTTGCTAATTAAATAGGTTAGGGTATAGTAATGGATGTTTTATGGCCCTTTCTGCAATATTTCAGTTACTGTATATCATGTCATTCAGTTATATTGTTCATATTATATTCAGTCACCCATGGCTAGTTAATTTTGATCTTATTCGGTAATGGAGGAGTAATGAACGGTAATGGAGGAGTAATGAACGTATTAGTAAACTGTGGGCTGCCAACGATGAACCAGTCTTGGCTGTGTATTAAACATAGAAATTCAGAAAGATTATATACAGTACTGTCAGAGACATAGCATGATAATTCACAATGACAGACTATCACTCATCTTAGTGATACTGATACATGTATATCTTTTGGTCTTTTAATCTATTTATTTATTTTGATATGCCTTTTGGGTGATATTAAGTAAAGCTCGTATTAACATATAGTTTTTCAACTCGTGACAAAGGTTGTTTCTTTTCAATTTCATTGTAAAACAATCCAAAAATACCTTTGCACGCCCATATAATCCTTAATATCGTTAAAATATCACTTAAGAATGTCGAAATGAATTTTTGTCCAGGAAGCAAAAATTCAATTCAAGGCAAAGATTGCAAGGTATGACAGAATTATCAACGAATTATGCCACTTTTACAAAGTTTCATTGATAAAAACCGGGTTAATGTTTCATAAATATCATTTATTGAACCAGTTGCAAGTTTTCATGAGATACAAAAAATTACCAAAAATGAGCTTTACTATCCCTTTAAAGGTAAACGAAATTTTGAAGATATATTTAATAGAACAAAAGATATATCGAAATCACAGTAAATTATTAGGCTATGTATCTGACTGTACACTGTACACTGTACACTGTACATGGATGTCTGCTGCAGTCAGTCAAGGGTGCTATAATAAGTCATTAATCATGGTAGTTTTTAAAACTTTTATCTGATTGAAAATCGTCCTGAATATAGCTGAAATACTGCTCGCTGGACGTCAAGCAATAGCAATAATCAATCAAACAAGCTGATTGAATATCACTAAAGAAGAATTTATTGAGATACAAATTTTCAAAATGATATGTACTGGTATATTGTATTTTAACAGAGTGTTGCACAGAAAAGGAATGGTGTAATGATTCCGCGCGGACAGTCGAAAAAAGAAAATACATCACCGCCTAAAAAGGCAAGAAAAGTGATAGACACACCTGTAAATGGAGATGTCACATCTGATAGTGATTCAAGTTTGAAAAAAGATCTTTCTGATGAACCACTTCATGATAGATTTTGTGACCCTGCTAATCCAAAGAAGATCCAGTTTCAGGACGTCAGTGCTGCAGCATATAAAATTAAAAATGGAGTTCAGAGAACGCCATGCACTGTATGTTTATTTAAGAATTGAATGCATTCTTTTGAAGTTTCATTGGAGTATGAAAGCATTGACCGAAGTACATTTTCAATGTTGAAAATGTAGTTCGATCAACGCTTTCATGCCCCAAATGAAACTTCAAAAGAATGCATTCAATTCTTATAATTATATTTAAATCACACCAAAATTTAATATAGTTGAATTTTTCGTTGTGAATTTTATTTGTGTTAGATTATTTGCTGTTGGAAATTACTACACCGTTGATTGTTTACATCTGACGTCGTCATGAAGGCACGTGCAAATTCGCGTTTGAGTTTCACTCGGATGTGAAACATCTCTTTTATAATCATGTGACCACTTCATAACCAATCATATTGTAACATTTCAATGAAAAACGGAAGTAATGTACAATGTAATTATAATGAAAACAAGTTATTTTCAACAACATATTTTTTTGTCATTAATTTAGGTCAACATTTTTTAAACTTAATATGCACATTCTATTAAATTACATTTGTACTATAATATATATATATATAATGTAGTTTTATGTCATAAAAAATGAATGGGACAAGAAGTTTTTGTCAACAAAAATCATGTTGATGTTTGTAAGAGAATGAAAAAAACCTGATTTCTATAAGACCAAGATATAAACATAACTATCATTTTTCTCAAGAAATTGTTCTTTAATGTTATTGATGAATTTTGAACTCAAATGTATATACAATGTAAATGTAATCTGGAATTTTTAAGTTAAGAATGCATAAGAATATTAATTATGTTATATATCCATTTTCACAGAGATCAAGATTATCTAGTCAAGTAGGAATGGATTTGTATTTCAAGAAAGAATTCTTACAGTTTACAGGAAGGTATATTTCTGATCACTTTTATGTAATTTACATGTGTATTGGATTATTTTAATTTTTATATGGTTGTATACAGCAAACATTTTTGCTGTCATATAGGTAAATGTGATTAATTGGTGTTTAATGCCAACTTTATATTTAGCATTATTTCTGCTATATCATGGTGTTATCAAATGTGTGTGTCATCTGGTTGTCCTTATCTGTCTGTAGACCAATGGATTTTTTTTCACAATAAGTACTATTTGACCGATCCTTCGAAAATTATTGCCCTACACACAATAATCCTCAT
This sequence comes from Gigantidas platifrons, assembly GCA_002080005.1. NCBI lineage: Eukaryota > Metazoa > Mollusca > Bivalvia > Mytilida > Modiolidae > Gigantidas > Gigantidas platifrons. The sequence goes on along the minus strand of MJUT01058741.1, from coordinate 72,776 downwards.
AGAATAAAGATTTAGATTGATATCAGGGATTAAAGAGTAGCCTATTTTTTTAATTTTTATTTATTACATAGTTTTTATATAGCACATTATCTAATATTAAAATTACTCAAAGCCCATGTCTATACAAGAGGCCAAAAATGGCCTTTGACTTGCTGTGGTAGTTTCAAGCTTCCATTAGTCCTCTATTTTATATCGTGATCCACTAAACATCTGACTAACATTTAGTATTTGGTCATATTCAGAATCTGTAATTGCAAAATTTGGCTACATGAATATAAATGACAAATGTTGATAATTAAATATTGATTAACATCTAATGAAGTTCTAGGTGGTATTTGTTGCTTCTCTGCTAATCACACAGCATTAAGGAGAAAGAGCAAAGACTGATTGGCTCGGAAGCAGGATAATGTGACAGATTGCGGCGACGTGTCTATCCGTGGACTATTGTTTCAGTGAGCTAGCACTATAAAAATTCAACGTAGCGTGTTGGTCTAGAACAGAGCGATCCTCATCATCATCTCATTGAAAATTAACTTGTTCTCGCCATGATGTAACTGAAAAATTGCTGAGTTGGCATTAAACAACAATCACTCATTCACTCTAATTACTGAATTCTATAAATTATCTCCCTTTGTTTAATAGATAAGTAATATATACCACTTTATTTCATTTACAAAATCAGTTACAAAATCAGATCTGATTAAAGATGTTAAACAAATTGTAAATACTATAGTATTTAATATATCAGTGATTAATTGCTGTTTAATGCTCATTAAGGAATTTTTAAGGTATATCATAGCCAGTATGTTTTTTTATTGAGATGATAATTAAGCTTCCTCTGTACTAGACCAACACACAGAGTTGGATTTTATAATTCATTGTAATAGCAGTCATCATATAGATATGTTGCTCCACACATCTTGACTCTGAGTTAACCTGTCTTTGCTCTTTAATAGCAGTCATCATATAGATATGTTGCTCCACACATCTTGACCCTGAGTTAACCTGTCTTTGCTCTTATTCTTAAACGCTACATGTTTATTGGAGAAGTAGCTATTACCAGTTTTATAGTCTTAGATTTGACAGAAATAGGACTCGAATCCATGATCTAACACACTTGGTGCGAATACGCTTTACATTACACAGCTGAGGAGGTCTATTGAATATGTGAAGATGTATGTATATTCAATGCATGTTTATTAAATTAGATAACCTTATATAATTTCTATTTCAGTTTTAAAGAAAGGGGTGCAAGATATGCATTAATGATGCTGTCACCGGTAAGATTTAGTATACAGTTATAAAATGCACAATTATACTTACTAATCATTTCAAGTTTAACATAATTTAAAAGAGGACTTAATTACATGATGCTGCTTATTTAGAAAATATTATACACATTTAATGTATAATTCAACATGATAATGGCACAATATATCTGAAATACTGCTAAAGTTGGCATTTAATACCAACCAATCAATCAATAAATCAGTATGGCATGTAACTCAAGACTAATTAAAATAATAATATACTGATTGGGTCTTGTTTTATTTTTCTTTATGGGGATTAATTAACATTTAATACTGTCTGACCTAGTCTTCTATAATACAGTGTAATATAGCATACCATGAACAAAATGCATGATATCACGTATATGTAGAATGTATTAAAGTTACATTTTTTGACAGAAAATGAAAATTTGCAATCATTTTTGAAAGAAATGGTTTACCATATTTGAATTACAATTCGTTAACTGTATCCATTTTTTTTGTCAGGAACAAAAGAAGATTGGAGTTATTGCTGCCAGTGCAGGAAACCATGCTTTAGCTTTGTGTTACCATGGTGCTGACCTTGGCATCCCAATAACAGTTGTCATGCCACTTATTGCACCATTAATGAAAGTACAGAATTGTAAAACTTATGGTGCTGAAGTTATTATACATGGAAAAGGCATATTTGAGGTACATACAATACTATAATTAAGTTTGTACCATGACATTAATATACCTTTAGTGAACATTTTCTACTAGCCAATGTCAAGGTCTAATCACATGCATTCCAAAGGAGGGAAAATCTAAATTTTATTTAAAAAACTGGCAACCCATTACACTATTATGTGTAGATTTCAAAATAGCATCAGCTAGCTATATAGTACCTCTCTTTTGTGTGTATTTTATTTTATTTATGTTATGGTAGTTTAATATTAATATTATATATTGTTACAATCATTGTAGTGACTATGCCCTGTATGGGTCCTTGATTGGAATAAAGAATATCTTATCTCTTATCTCTATAGTATAGCAAACAGAGTCAAACCATTGTCAAATAATTTGCCAGACAAAGAGTAGCTCACCTATTTAAAAAAATCCTGAACAAACATCTGCAAAATATGTTTTATGCAGAATACATGGAATGTTAATAAATATTTATGTTGAGGTTAATACATGTAGGTTAAATTAATAACAAATTTATTATGGTATATAATGAAAAAAAAAGTAAATTTTTTTTTCTCTTTTCACAATTTAATAGTACAATTATTTTTTAAGTAAGCAGATGACTGTTTTAGAAATTTACAAATTTCTTTGATCTCGAAGAATAAAACAAATCAGAATTTAGAAGAAATAGATTATGACAATTATCTACTGATAACATACTGTTTTTGTAATCATTATAATGTCTGTCTTTTTTTTTCAGTCAAGAGAATATGCCATGAGATTGGGGAAACAGAAAAATCTGTTGTACATCAATGGGTAAGTTAAAAAGGGATGATCTTTTAATGTTATCACAAGACAAAGACAAGGAGATTGGAGAGATGAAATATTGATATTAAATATATCTTTTATTTTTATCTTTCAAAAAGTCAATAAATAAATGGAAAACATTAATGAGGAAAAATATTAAATGACAGTATCTGATGAAATATTTAATTTGATTAGAATGGAAGGACATTGACATTTCACATATTCACTTGTAAAGTATCCTTTAAGCTGCTATTAATTAATAAGACTGGAAAATGTTTATATGACAGTTGATAATTTCAACTGAGAATAATCTCTTAAATCCGTCAATTAAAAAAAAAACTTTTTGATTCGATGATGAAATTAGGTATAGTTTGAATATCATTCATATATTTTTCTCTATAATTTTGATTTCATTTTTCATATTAAAGAATGAAAATAAAATAGAAACAAATCTGAAATAAACAGAATATATCAAGAGTTACTCCCCTTTATATTGTGAATTTACAATATAGCCATAGCAATTTGAAATAAGAATACAGTTTAGGAAACATTTATATTATTTTATAATATGTAGGGCTATTGTACTAATATTAAGGAATATTGCACAAGCTTGTGATTGCAGTGTGGTATTATACAAGTACAAAACTCCTTATAGAAATAAACCTTTATAAATACAGTACCAAATATAATGTAGATGGTTTTTTTTTTTATCAATTTCTGCAGCTTTGATCATATGACATATCAATTTTTTATCATGAAAGTTATTCCAAATTTTCATAAAAATTTCAGAGACTAAAATAAACTGAATTATTATTGAAAATTATATAATAATTATATTGTGTTGTTGTTAGTTTGAATCCCACTCAGGAGAGGTATACCCAATACAACATTATGTGATGAAGTTTGTCAGTGACTTGCTATAGGTCAGTGGTTTTCTCTGGGTACCCAATACAACATTATGTGATGAAGTTTGTCAGTGACTTGCTACAGGTCAGTGGTTTTCTCTGTGTACCCAATACAACATTATGTGATGAAGTTTGTCAGTGACTTGCTACAGGTCAGTGGTTTTCTCTGTGTACCCAATACAACATTATG
>MJUT01058741.1:49006-61255 GCA_002080005.1 Gigantidas platifrons | reverse complement strand
TGATAAAAATCAAACATTATAGAACTACAGTACTTCTTATTGCTGTAATTCATCTCACAGTCACATGTGATACTGATAAAAATCAAACATTATAGAACTACAGTACTTCTTATTGCTGTAATTCATCTCACAGTCACATGTGATACTGATAAAAATCAGCATGTTTTTGTTTTATGCAAGCATTTACATATGTAAATATGTGCACACATTATTTACATGTGCAAACATTTACATGTAAAACAAATTAGATAATACTCGGGATCACTGAGGGATGAGTTTTATTGGAGGAAGAAGAAGAAATATATATTCAAACATTTACATGTGCAGATTTGTGTGCACAAATGATTGAAGACTTGATTTCTTTAGTTTCTTGATATTGTAGTGTTTTGAAAAGGAAAATAGTTATTATTTCTGATGTCTTCAGTACTTATAATCTTCTAATATTTATTAATTCAATAAATAGTATGAATAATTAGATGTAAATGATAGACAGAAATAACTATTAGTAAATGTAAATTTCAGGTGAAAGTCGTTGCCGAGACACGTGGCCAGGAACACACGGATGAAATTTATACAGCTTTAAAAGCTCATTATAAACAAGTTTCTACAAATTCTTGTGTTTGAAAAAAAAACATATGGAGAACCATGACCTTGTAATTGATACATGGGAACATGTGCAATAAATACCAATGCATTGTAATGTGCAATAAAAATTTACATTGATAGATGCAATAATGACGAATACATTGAAAGGTGCAATAAAGACCAATGCATTGTAAGGTGTAATGAAAAGATTACATTGAATCAAGACCAATATCTTAAAATTTAAATCAGCATGTATATATATTTGTTTGTGATATTTGTATGTTTTTCATAGGAAACAGATTTAAAAAAAGCATTTGCTTGTTTCTGAATCCTATTATAGAATTGCTATTGTTCTGTTTATATATGTCAGTTATACCAATAAATATATTGAAAGGTGCTATAACGACAAATACTTAAAGGTACTGTGAGTTGTTGGTGACCCGAATGAATTTTACAAGATGGAGACAGTGCGATGGTTTAGCTGCACAAACAGTTTCAATTTATGGTGCACATATCATTTTATTTGTCACAGATTTTTTTTTAGATATAATGAAATATATGTTATTGACATGTAATTTTCAGGTAAAAGTTGTAGCTGAAACGAGAGGTCAAGAACATGCAGATGAAATCCATGCAGCTTTAAAAGCCAATTATAAACAAGTTTCCTGGGGACCTGTACATTTTTAGCTTTTTTTTAAATATTTTGTTTGTTTTGAAACAATCAGGTTTTATAAGCTTTTTTTCCCTTTGTTATTTCAATATGATATTGTTTTGTTTATTTTAGATATGTTTTTTTTTATTTGTGTAACTGTACATTCAATATCACTATATTATCTTTCTTATTAGTAATGTTTCACAAATACACATGTATATTTATCAATATTGTTCAAATATTTGTTTACTGATATGTAACGTGAATGACAATTTTTTTTAATGTATTCATATGAATTTATTGTATTGATATTTATCATGTTATTTTTCATTTTTAATATGTACTTTGTTTAACATAGACTTTGGTGCTTAAAATCACAGATTTATCTTACAAGTAGGTGACAGATGATATTAGTGGTGGCTTATCTAGTGGTGATGACAATCAATCAATTTTAATCCATATTATTTTAGGATTTACAGATGGATATATATCATTATACAATGTATTGACAATATTATATTTTATTTTTTATTTCGCTGAGTTAAGTACCATTTTTCTTTCACCTAGAAATTTCAGTATTTCACTGTCATCCATGCAATAAATTAATATATTCATGTACAATGGAACCTGTCTAATCCAACACACCAAGGGACCAAGGAAATATGTTGGATTGCACAGGTTCCATTGTGTATGTTGTATCATTGTTGCTGTCAGAGATTTAATGTATGTATAGTTTTCTTTCTTTGTATGCTCTGTATTTAGTACATTTTTTTTACCTTTCTTTATTTGTTAACTTTTTTATCTTTTTTTTCTTTATTGTCGGTGCATTTTGTTATTTTTTTCCACGCATAATCATGTTTGATTTTTCTTTTCTTGTATGCTGGGTATTCAGTAGTTTTTTTTGGTCAGATGACCCAAACAAGAGAGAGCCTAGTGAGCTTCTTGTATCACTAGACATCCATCATCTGTTGTCATTGACTGTTTTCACATTTTGATCTCCTGCAAAACTGTTCAACTAAACAGAACCAAACTTTGGAGGAACAATCCTTAATAAGAGGAGATTCAGAGTAAAGTTTGTACACATTTAAGCCAAATTGTATATGGGATTCAGACCCTTGTGTTTTAAAGATTAATATAAGTTGTTAATGGGAAAATAAACAAAGAACCAAGAATGGAGATGCAATTGTATTTGGAATGAAGCAGCATTACAATGTGAAGAATCAATTCTGTACCAATAAAGGTTCCTTGATCTATTAGGTCCTGGGGGGGGGGGACATAATTTAACATATACCATGATAGACAATACAATGATATTTTACCCATGTGAGTGATACAGACACATGGGAGCCTCTGGTTTCAACTTGTACATTTTACTTTCTTTATTGCCTGGACATTATATAAATTGTTCCCTTATCTGTATCTATGAATTGTTTGTTTGATATGTTAAGAATTACTCGAGATATTTATTTTTTTAAATGCAAAATATGTTTAAGTATTGATAATAAAAAGCCAAAAAAACAAAACAATATAAGTATCAGATTAATGTACCAGGTTATTGATGTGTAGATTAATGTACCAGGTTATTGATGTGTAGATTAATGTCCCAGGTTATTGATGTGTAGTAAGTGTTCAAATTGTATATATTTATAGAATAATCTTGATCATTTCATTAAGTTTATAATTACTGACGACGGCTTTAATATATATTTAAACAGGCCAGAAACAGACATATTGTATTGTAATTGTAAATGATATGTCTGTTATGTGAGCATTTACAAAAATCATGACAACGAACCATTTTATAAACTTGTTTTTATACATGTAGGTGCATTAATTATTTGCATTATATTGCTATGGTGTATATTATTTCTTTTGTATGAAATATATGTTTATTTTTTGATATTTTAAGTTTCTTTGTTTATTAACTGTTATTATATATATAGATGGCTGTGAAATACCTGAATTACTCACTGAAGAAAGTCTGATGTAAACAATTCTCTCTTTTCATAATTTCTTCATTTTTAGTTTACCTGACCCAAAGGGTCATGTGAGCTATTGCCATCACTTTTCGTCCGTCGTCTGTCGTCCGTCCGTCAACATTTCACATTTTAATCTTCTCCTCAGAAACTACTGGGCCAATTGCAACCAAATTTTGGTGGAATGGTCCTTGGATGGCCCCCTTCCAAAATTGTTTAGTTTAAATTGCAAAAATATGCAGTATGTCAAGATCTACCTACCCTGCAATTTTGAAGTAAATCCCATAACCCATTTATGTATCTGTCTGTCTGTCTGTTTCACCAGGTGGAATGTGTTACTAGTTAATTTAATTTGGAGCATAAACAGTTTAAGGGAGACAAGTTCAAAGAAACAAAAGGGGTATTCAGAAACCACAAATCAAAGGACAGACAATACAATTACCAAAAGTAAAAGGCCAAAAGGGTAAACAATGGTTAGCAAAAGATTACACCGAAAACATAAGATTGAACTATAGGAACCCTGCTAAAGTTGAGAGTGAACTCGAGTGCTTGGGCAGAGTAAATAGTTCCTCCTCTACTAATGGTATTTGTTGTGCTGTTACTCTGGTTACATAACCGATGATAAGCTATGAGCGAAGAAAGAAGAAGAGGATTTAAGAGCACGAAAATCAACATATTGTGGTCATTCTGACACAGATATTCTACAACTGTTAACTAAGTCATGATGACGACCGTAAAACTTGAATATTTGAATAAACCCTGTAATGCAAATTGACAATACTGCCTCCTGCATGGAATTCCAAAAAACATTTACCAATTTGCAAAAATGTAAATTCCCATTGAAGTTGAAACCATTGATGCCTTGCTGAAAAATGTAAAAATAGGAATCAAATGTTGCACCAAATCGGGATGCTTCGTTGTATTTGTTCCGTTTATATTAGGCTTGGATGTCTAATTGGTCCCAAAGTATATTATTGTCCAGTCTCTCATAAAGATCTATTTTTAGTTTAATTCATATTTTGTTATCATTCAAGATTAATATTTCAAAACTTAGCATAATTATAACCCTTTATTTTGAAATTCGAAATAAAATATGAATTGACTGGACAGTATGACTATCAGTACCAACAAAGATTTCATTTTCTGAGTTTTTAACTCTTTTATTTTCGAAAATGACATAATGAAAATATTTTGTCCCTTAAGAAATTCTGTAATGTCCATAAACTACAATAAAGTGGAAGAACTTTATTATATTCTGGGGTAATGAGGACGGTTGTGTTTCTAGTCTGTAACAGCTATTGTCTGTGTTTTATGCTTTACTGGTTCATGTAGGTATTGTTATGCTACTTGATTATCAAGAATTCAAATATGACATGGAGCATATGTAAGCGTACTTTCTTTCCGGTGTGTAGAATGTCCGGGTACGTAGATACCCTAGTATATTTCTACCTTGCACTAGTGTGTTTATTCCGTCAGAAGAAATACACTAGTGTATTTCTGTTGTGGAATTTCTACCCTAGTGTGTTTTATCCAAAAGGAAAGAATACACTGGTGGAAAGAATTCACTGTTACACATACTGCTATTCTGCTCAGTATATAGAATGTTGTCACAATTGTTGTCAGGTATTGATTCACCCACTTTTGAGTGAGTGAGTGAGTGAGTGAGTGTTGTTTAATGCCAAGTGAGCAATTTTTCAGCTACTGTATCAAGTCATTATGTAACAAAGTTTAGTAAGAATAGCGTTTAATTTGTTTAAAAACATACGGTTATATTATTGTTAAGTAACTGCATTGTATTCAAATACATTGAATCAGGTAACGATGATTGGCAGCTGGTAAGAGAAATTGCGCAGTTCTTAAACATTAAAGGGAAAGATAACGATGATTGACAGTTCATATGGACTCGTCCATGCTGTCATCCCTTTGAAAGAACAATGGTCTGACCCAAAATAGGGGTATATAAAGAATGAGGAATTTGTATTTGGTTCGTCATTTCTTAGCGTGAAAGCCACCGGCTTGCAAAGTTTGTATAGAAGAGCAGCGGTAGAATATTTAATAGCTTAGGATAACTGCAGGATTTAATAGACAATCGAAGTTACAAGATGTTCTGATGTTGTAATGTCCACATGGAATGGGCGCAACCTCTCAGAAAAGGTAGCTTTTGATTGTTCTATAGTTTGTGCTTTTTATATTCAGCATTTGTGAAACATATGTGTTGCAAGGTTTGACAGAGTTTTGTGCTTGCTTTGTCTTTTCGTGGTTATATGAATTGTTCTATATATATGTTTGACGCTGCTTTATTTGTAGTTTCCAGATGGTCTGGAAGTTAGTTTGTTGTAAAAGTCAGTTAAGGTCTTGGAATTGTTTTAAAGGATACATAGTGTATTGAGTTTCCAAATCATATGTAATTGTGTCAGTTGTTCAGGAAAGTTTGGGGTTGACTTTCAATAGTTTGGGTCTTAATTGTATAGCTTCCCATGCTCTGTGAAAACGGATACGGACAACGTAGAGTAACGCGCCGTACACGTGACAATTATATCTGTTTTGTATACCTATCGGACCGACATTTTGAGTTATATTTTTATAATGCTTGCTCACTGAAACAAGAGTCGCTGTACTCGGACACATTATCCTGACAGAGTAAGCCAACCAGTCTTTACCCTCACCCCTTAATGCTGCATGCTTGGAATAATAATAGTATGTCAAAATGTGTAAGTGCCTTTTCACAGAAACTAAACAAACATTACTGAACACAAACTACAAACATATATGTGATCACTGAATAATAAACTGGTATATACAATGTATAATTAGGTGTCATATATATATATATATGAGATCACTGAATAATAAACTGGTATATACAATGTATAATTAGGTGTGATATATATATATATATATGCGATCACTGAATAATAAACTGGTATATACAATGTATAATTAGGTGTGGTATATATATTTGGAAAAGACTCTAGTTTAAGAACTTATCACAATATTTTATTCTGTGACTTGATATAACCAGACACCAATATATTCTGACAACTTTTATCGACGTTTTAATCGATGGTAACGACAGGAACCATCTGGTATTATTTAGATGATTGAATTCACATCTATGGACTTGACACTGGGAGTTTTATTACTCACACTCACAGTATTCCGACACTGCCTTATTAACATCTGAGTAATTTCAGAACGCATACCATTTGAAAATGTTTAATATTTATGTGTCCATTAGAACTTCGACCAACTTGTGCACATTTAGCCGGTGACATCGTTGGACAGTTGATAGTAACACCAAGCATATTTGACAGTACAATCTATGAATCGTCTAACTCTTTCGCCATATTTAGTGATACCATGCACTCTGACACCAGTTTTAGTAATCCTGCTGCCACATAATCTCCAACTAAAAGCACACGGCAGCATTTACAGCCACAAAAAAGGAAAGACTTGCCAATGCGTATTGTCGTAGTCAACTGTCAATCTATAAAATCAGACGGTAAACCTTCACAATTGAGAAACCTCGTCTCATCCATTCAGGCAGACATAGGTACAGAGTCGTGGCTTAATCCTGCCATGCGAGATGCTGAAATTTTTCCAGAAGGGTTTAAAGCATACCGCAGAGACAGAACTGATGGCAAAGGCGGTGGGGTCTTTTTACTAATATCAAAGAAATATGATAGCAGTGAACCAGAAGAACTAAACATTTCAAGATGATATTGAACTTGCATAGGGAAAAATTAAAACACTTGGAAGCAATGACCTGTATATTGGATCCTTTTACAAACCACCAGGCAGAAGTGATCCTTAATATCTACACAAACTTTATTCTTTCATCACAAGAATTCCAACAGCAAATTGAGCACATCTATGGATTGGAGGAGATTTTTTACCTTGGCGACATAAATTGGGAAAAAGAAACAGTCAATGAATATGCCACTAATGGAACACAATGCAACCAGCTACTAACTATTTTCAAAGACACATTTCTTGACCAAGTAGTACAGTAACCTACACGTGTAACACAGACTACCGCTAATGTACTCAACATTAACCAACAAAGTAGAAGTTATTCCTGGTATCTCAGATCAGGAGGCCGTATTTATAGAATCTAGCTTTCGTCCTTTGAAAGTTAAAGTACCACCAAGAAAAGTATTTATGTACAAGGACATAGATTATAATCCAATGAAAGACGAAATAAGAAAATGCTATGGACAATACCAAGAGTCATCAAAAGGTAAGAATGTCGAACAGCTATGGACAATACCAAGAGTCATCAAAAGGTAAGAATGTCGAACAGTTATGGACAGAATTTAAAGACAAGATCCACTCACTAATGAACGAACACATACCGTCAAAACTCATCCGTGGAAATAAAAACAAGAAACCATGGATCAGTAAAGAAGTAAAATCACTAATCAGGAAAAGAAATAAACAGTATTAAAAGTATAAGAAAACAAAGGATAAAATGGAATTAAAGAGATAATAAAGAAACAAAAGCACATCTACAAAAGGCAGAGAGACAATCGTACTGGAAGTACAGCAGCAACATCATAGAAATAGGAGACCCAGACCAGGAAGATAGATCACCAAAGCAGAAGAGATTCTGGTCATACAACAAATCACTGAGGAAAGACACAAATGGGATAGCTCCACTTAAAGATGTGGGAATATTACACGCCGACGCTAAAGATAAAGCTGATATTCTAAATCGACAATATCAATCAGTATTTACAAATGAAGACACATCTGATATACCAACACCAGATGGCGAACATTATTAATCTATGCCTGAAATAACTGTCAGCATAGAAGGAGTTCAAAAACTTCATCAGAAACTGAACCCTCAAAAAGCATGTGGGCCTGACCAAATACCAGCAAGAATCCTGAAAGACCTTGCAGATGTTATAGCTCCACCATTAACATTGATCTTTCAGAAGAGTCTAGATGAGGGGAACATTCCGAATGATTGGCGCACCGCAAACGTTACAGCCATATTCAAGAAAGGGGAACGATATAAAGCCAGCAACTATCGCCCAGTATCACTGACCAGTCTTTGTTGTAAAGTACAACAACATATAATTGTCAGCAGTATTCTTAAACACCTAGATGCTCACCAAGTTTTGACTGATTGCCAACACGGATTTAGAGCAAGACGCAGTTGTGAAACCCAGCTCTTAACACTAGCACATGAACTGTTATCATAATTAGATGTAGGATACCAGCACGACCTTACATTCCTTGATTTTTCAAAAGCGTTCGATCGAGTACCACATGACAGACTCCTGAAGAAACTTGATCACTATGGTATCCGAGATTCCACACCAGGATGGATCAAGGTATTTCTGAGCAAACCGAACACAACAGCTAATAGTGGAAGGGGCAACATCTGATACAGTACCAGTTGTTAGTGGAGTACCTCAAGGAACAGTCCTAGAACCTTTGTTGTTCCTGATCTTTATAAACGATCTCCCGAACAGTGTACAATCACGCACACGACTCTTTACGGATGACTGTATTCTCTACAGGAAAATTCGATCGAACGAAGATACCATTATACTCCAAGATGACCTCAACAAACTGGCAGACTGGGAACAAAAATGGGGAATGGATTTCCTTCCAGATAAATGCACACTCCATGTGACACGATCTAGAACACCAATACTACAAGACTACATTCTCAAAGGACACAAATTAACATCAGAAGCTTCATCAAAATACTTGGGAGTGGAACTACAATCAGACATGTCTTGGAGGAGTCATATTGACAAAACTGTTAAAAAGGCAAACAGTACTCTCAGATTTTTAAGAAGAAACCTGAAGGTCAGCAACCAGGATACGAAAACAGCAGAATATAAAACCTTAGTCCGTCCTACAATTGAATACTGCTCATCAGTATGGAGTCCGCACACAAAAGATGCCATCAACAAGATCGAAATGGTCCAGCGAAGAGCGGCTAGGTGCGTGACAAATCGCTATAGAAACACCAGCAGCGTAACTTCCATGCATGGAGATCTAGAATGGGATACACTTGAAACAAGACGAAAGAAAATCCGACTTACTATGATGTACAAGATCATCAACAACTCAATTGACACCAGAGCCGAAGAGTACCTGACCAAAACAACTCGTCAAACAAGATCTAGCCATTCCTTGAAGTACCAACTTCTCAGCATCCACAGATTACTACAAACACAGTTTCTTCCCACAGACCACCAGTATTTGGAATACATTGCCAGCACCAGTTGCTGATGCTCCCTGTTTGGTATCTTTCAAACAGGAGCTGTCCACTCCCTCTATCTAAGTTTAGGGTCGTCAAGTTGTAAGTAGTATCTAGTGAGGCTGATAGTGCTGTGCTAGTGGACTATTGTTGAAGGTATGAACATGCAACTTGAAAAATCTTTTGCCTATTCCTATTTCCAGTTTCCCGGTTGTTGACTGATTTTGTCTGTTTATTGATTTATGAGTTTTGAATTTCCCTTTGGAAGATTGCTCTGTGTTCGGTAATTTTGTTATTACCCTTATTATCTGACTTTCCTATAAACACTTTTTTCTATCTTTCCTACTTTCTCTGTAATTCATACTTTTTCTTAAAGGTATATTGTCTACCACATTTGTATTTTTTCATACCCAAAATTATTGTGGTTTCCGTACTGACCTTCATAAAATGAAGATTAAACACCGAATTATTGGCGAATACGCTACGAAACGCTAAGATTCAAACAACATTAAACGAGCGTGACAATGATGAGATTTAAATGCATAAAATTTAAATCGTTTATCCAAGTGTCCTCGAATTTAGCCGTTGTTGTCGATCGTGATTGTTTGGTTATTCGGTATTTTATTAAACCTTGTTGGGATGACGTCATTTTTACGTCCTTTTTTAAATAGTATTTGGAGGGAGAAGAAGCCTTCAAAATACAGACATCTGTAATCGACCAAAATCGTAATGTATGGTATTCAAATACACATTTAAATGTTTTAAAACAAATCTTCAGAGGTTGATTGACATGTTTATAGCATTAATTTTGTCGATGGTCGGAATATTTAAGCGTATTGTCAATCGAGGCGGAAAAAGAAAGAAAAAATAAGGAATTCGCCATGCTCTTCATTAAAAACAACACCCTATTCCGTGACCGACAACCAAACTTCATGTTACACATTAAGATGTTTAAATGATTAAAGAGTAACATGCTATTAAAAAATATACCCTATATAAAAAAAAACAAAAAAACGGCATGCACGCCATACTATGCCATGCCTAGGCCACAGCAAAACAATACATAATAATAATAATAAAACTGGCAATGAATCTCTAACAGAGAAAGAGCGACTGAGTATATATTTATCTTGCGAAGTNTAGGTTATTGGCCAGTCTAAAGAGGTTTATGATCTAGACGTCTTTTCGTACATCAACAACGTGAGAAAATAATTAAAACATGCATACATATTACAGCGAACCATTCTTTTAATCCTTTAAGTGTGACATGTCACTAACATGTACGAGATATAAATTAATGATATTAACTATTAACTCTTGCAATCAATTTTAGATTACTAAGGATTATGCAATGAATAAAAAAATCGATATTTTTCAAATAACATGTTCAACTATTTGTTGACTTGTAAATAACATTTGTGTAGCTTTATTTTGTTCATTAATGGTATCCATGGGGATCTGAAGGTAATTTGTATTACTCCCAGACGGAATAAATGTTAAAACCGCATCGATGGTATAATGATTAGTATGTTCAGCTCGAGTGTGTCAAACCAAAGACCCCTTGACTAGATTTCAGGTCCCTCGTTAACACCAAAAACCAAAAACCTGCACCCGTGCCTGTCGACGTCCAAGTTAACGCCATAGATGTAGAATGAAGATATAGACAATGAACATATGCAAAATTTGTATTTCGTTTGTTTTGAAACAAATAATAATTAACTTAGTGCAAGGGGGATAATCTCGTGAAAAGTGTAAATATATAAATATAGCAGATAAACAAACAATCTTGAAACATTGATCACCACAAAATATCATAACGTGGTACAATTGTACTTACGTAAATTATATAAACGATTAACCTGTAAGGTCAATATGAGGTGTTAATTTCTTATTAGCCGGACTATTTTTGGTTTATTATATAAAGTAAATCCCTTCTATATCCGTTAAATCTATTTTGATTCGTATATTATGTGATAGATTTAGGCCGTGTGATAACAGAGTACCAAAGAACTCTAAATGTTTCGTGACTTTCTCTTATATCTATATCATATTACGCATGTGTCATTTAGTATACTGCAAACAAAAACAAAACCGGTTGCTGTCTATTGACAGCCATATTGCCTTATTTCTAAGAAGAGTGTTAAGATACCAAAGGGTAATCAGAATCCGTAAATCGAAGAAGAACAGACAACACAATGGCCATAAGAAAAAGGACAAATTGACAAACCACTATCTACAAATTTAAAACATACACATAAAACTAAAGATCGAGTAACACGAACCCCACTAAAAACCGTGGGTGAACTTAATCTGGATAATGATGCTTTCACTTAAAAATGGAATGTATGTAATAATAATTACTTAAAATTTTGTCATAGATAAATGTCAAATCTCAAAATTCTTGCTCTTAATCAAATTCACAAGTTTAAAACTCAAAATAGAGTACATACATAGTACCACAAAAGTGTGAAGCAAATATGTAGGTGTCAAAACAGTAGCACGGACTAATATTTAACTACTACATTTTATACTTGTAATTTTGTCAGACTGGAGCTTCCTGGATGATCACTACCGAAATTTGGAAGTCGAATAACACAACGACACCAAAGCAAAATACCAAAAATCAAATAATAATAGAAACTATTCTACCATTAGGACAGATTCAACGACAAAAATCATAGAAACAAATCTACCAACCATTAGGACAAATTCAAAGATAAAAATCATAGAAACAAATCTACCAACCATTAAGACAGATTCAAAGATAAAAATCATAGAAACAAATCTACCAACCATTAGGACAGATTCAAAGA
>MJUT01058741.1:17602-28624 GCA_002080005.1 Gigantidas platifrons | reverse complement strand
ACAATATTCTATTACAATGCAATTCAAGATCTGATTCGATCAATTCCACCACTGAGCTACAAATGTATAAAAATAGAGGAAGTGAAATGTCACACGAAATGTACAAGTGAGGAGCAAGATGCTGATTATTTTAATGATAATTATCATCTTCAACTATATATATATATATATATAGTAGAAGGCTCTCAGTATTTGATAAAAGGATACCCTTTCTTGAAATTAAGTAATCCTGTAAACGTCCCCTCTTGACATTTAAATACCCACTCCAAGCTGATTCTTAAAGGACTTCATTGGAAATAAGCTGAATGGCTTTCATGGCATGGGTTATCATTGATTGGAATTTGTTCAACATTCAAGAAGTGGTATTGAAATTTAAAATAGTTTAAACTTTACATTTAGTTAAATGAGAAATGTTAATAACTTTAAAAAGATGGTACTGTGGTAGGCTCATGGATTGATATTTAGATTGCCAAAGGAAAAGAAAAATATAATGTATAGGATACGATTTGTTTCTTGTAACGGTCCGACTAACGGCCACTTCTAACAAACTATTTTTTGTACTGTCTTTTACGTGCAAGTATCTTGGTATTCTCATATAACAGACACTCATTTCCGCCTCGTCATAAGGGAGAGTTGTGAATTTGCTTCGTCCCTCACATCTAGCGAACACCACTTCCGGGTGGTGTCTACCCTGCACAGCGGACAAACTAGATACTATGTAATGTGTGTTCCCTGTGGTTGTCTCGGGTATACTTCATATTCGTAAAATTTGCTAAATATAGAGAAGTCAAATGTACCACTATAATCATTCTAGATAAAATAAAATTAATATAAAAGTATCTCTAAACAATCTGATAATATACTAGTCAACAAGAGAAACGATACAAGGGTTTGATGCTCAATAATTTTTACATAGAGAAAACAAATCTACAAAAATCGCATAATTTAGATTCATATGGGCATAGCAAATAAGACAAAAAATTTCTCAACATCATTAACAGAACAAATCATGGACAGTAAGAAATTGTCATAGAGTAGGAGGTTTGTGGAGTTCAGTAACGTATGTGACCACCTTTCCAGCAACGACAGCTTCGCACCTCCGACGCATAGAACCATCAATCGTTGGATACAGGCTTGTGATATGTTGTTCCACCTGTGCACAAGTGCGTCACGCAGCTTCTGTTGTGTTTCCGGTGGATTTTGACGGTGGCGGACACGTCTACCGAGTTCATCCCATAAATGTTCAATTGGTGACAGATCTGGTGATAATGCCGGTCAAGGAAGAACACGGATGCGATTTTGGTTCAGAAAGTCTTGACAAACACGAGCCACGTGACATCTTGCATGGTCATGTTGAAAGACGTGATCAAAGTTTCGCTGTTGCAGAAAGGGCAGAACGATAGGATCAAGAATATCGTCTCTGTATTTTACGACATTCAATGTTCCTTCAACAATTTTGAGCTGAGTGCGACCATCATGACAAATTTCAGCCCAGACCATATCACTTCCGCCTCCAAAACGGTCGGACTCGTACACACACTGCCGAACACACAATATAACGTCCATCGCTAAAACGAAGTGAAAAATCGGGATTCATAACTAAAAAGGATGTGTTGCCAGGTGTGGAGCCTCCACTGACGTCATACATGAACCCAGGCTAGTCTCGCGGTCCTATGGTTGTGTTTAAGGATTGGTCCTACCACCGGACGCCTAACTCGAAGCTCAGATTCACGTAGTCTTCTACGAACAGTCTGACCCGAAATTCGGATGTTTGCTAGACCAGGTGTTCTACGGGCAGTGTGACCGTCCTCAGCCATTATCATACGGTTCCGGATGTGAATAGGGCGTAAATGTCTGTCTTGTCGTTGTGGCGTCACACGCGGCCTGCCGTTAGGGGGTCTGTCATTCGTCCTGCCTGTTTGTCGAAGACGAATCATTATGCTTGAAATGGTTATTCTAGACACATTAAAGTGGTCTGCAACGACCTGGTGAGTCATTCCAGCCTGAACGATACCCATCGCTTGCTCGGTGTCATTTTGACGGATCCGTGGCATCGACGTTCTTGTGAAAATTCAAATTTTCAGAATGGCAAATTGCTTACTTTTGTTGACAGCACAATTAATGCCTAATTCGATCATCGCAAACTCGATCATGGGACGGAAAATTGACTTTTCGGGATTTTTCCGTAACGGAACAGGGTGTTATTATTTGCTTTGGGATAAACGCGTTTCATTGACCTAAATGATAATCTTTGCATTGTTTCTTTTGTTGACTAGTTTATTTGTTTATCACATTGAATTATTTACATTACAGACGATTTATTGTCGTTTAACGTCACTTTAATCTGTTTTCTTTACCGATGTGGCGACGGATAATACTATTATTATAAATAGCAGAAAATCGGACACTGTTTTCACATAATTTTGCATCTAGTACACCTCATAATAAACTGGAATTGAACTCGCAAACCGTAGAGATTATGGATTGAGTGAGTGGTTTTTACATTACTCCACGTGAGCGGCAATTTTCCAGTTATATCATGGCGAGAACGAGTTACTTTTATTGACAATATTACATTTTCTACTAGATCAACACGATGAGTTAGATGCTAGCTCACTGAAACAACGGTTTACGGGGAGAAATTTCGAATCGATATCTTGACTCCGAGCCAACCAGTTTTTGATCTTACTCAATTATAGTGAGTAAGAAGTAATATGTTTATTTTAAAACTAACGATAAAATATGAAGAAAACAGTAACCAAAAGATCATTTACTTTTGTTGGCAGGTGTTTATCATAATGTTCGTAAGTGTATTCCAATTCATGAAAACAAATATACCCTGCCTGGTGACGCCATGGGATTAAACGTAAACTAAGATAGATTTAATTAGCAATAACCTTCCATTAAACTTTATTATTGTTAAAAGATTATACATGCCCATATATATATATATATATTATTTTTTTTCCGGCTACATTTAGACAATCAGATTATGTAAAGTGTGTAAAGATCAAAATTCATTTAGCATTTAATCACCACGGTGGACAGACGCTTTTAAAATTGGAGCTATGGCGGTCATACCAACTGATAGTGGTGTTACAAATTACAAGAAACTGTTTAACAAACACGTGCATGAACAATTTTTCTTGAAGAAACACATGAACAAGATTGACTATGAGATGCGTCAAAGAGATAAAGAAATATCAGAATCCCAGGTTAAGTTTGCGAAAAAATATAAAAAATTTATTGGATTGAGAAATAATGAACACAAGAGGAATAACAATGATAATGGTGTACGGAGAAGCTCGTGCAGCGATATTCCAGAAACAGACGACAAGAAGAAACCAAGGAAACAATCGATAGATTTAAAGTTTACTTCACAACGACGAGCAAGTCTTGTTGAAAAAATTCGTAAAAATAGTTTTGTAGAACCGCCAGTTGATTTTCCATATTCGTTTCCAATATGGCACGCAAAAGTTGATCATGGAACAATTGAGGATGATGGTTCTGATCCCAGAGAATTAAGGAGAGACAATTTATTATTGTCGCTTGACAGATTGTCTGACAAGTTTAACCAGAATGACCAAGAAAAATGTAGTGATATTTCGAATACTGTTGACAGATCTGGAAATACGAAAGTTTCGAGAATGAACTGTAAAAATGTAGATATTTCAAATATAAAAGTTGAATTTGACAGTGATACAATTGGAAATGGAAACGAGAAAGGAAATGAACAATATAAAAACCATCTTAAGCTTCCTGGCATTCATGCAAAGCCTAACTTGTCAAGTTATATTTTAAGAACCAACAGTATCGAGAATTTACTACAACGAAAAGTTCATTTTAAACCAGAGACTGAAATAATCGATATAAGAAATATCGATACGAGATTGGGCAGGCGCTGGGAGAGGAGACGGTCCTTTAGCGAATTTAAAACAAATGTAATGAAAAGTTCATAAATAGTTCTAAATAATTAGTTAATTAAATAATATTAAAATTATGTTTGTAGATGTTGTTATCAAGGATACAAATACATCACCAATACAACTGATTATAAGGTAAAAATACGAACCAATACAAAGTTGCCGTTTCGATATGGATAATGAGCTTTTTTGCATCAAGCAATACTTTTATTGATAAATTCTAAGGTGCCGAAAATGTTCATCATGAACATGTGGCCAGACCCCTTTACAGATTCTTCTAAAGGACTACCATTTTGCGACAGAGTAATCACGGTATTGTATCCATGTCAACAGTTTATCAAAACGGATAATTGTATTACTATAGTAGATCCACCAACCACAAGGGACACACTAAGAGAATACATATATATGTAATACAAGCTTGAAGATACAAAACGGGTAAGCCGCTTCCAATAAGTAAGACAGGCAATAAATACAATGGCCAAAAGAAAAAAGAACAAAAGGAAAAACAATGATTTACAAAACACTACACAAAAACACTGAAGGTTTATCAATAAGAGCGCCACTAAAACCCGGGTGAGAATTCAGGTGCCCCGGAAGGGTTGGCAGTTCCTGTTCCATTAGTGATTATCCAGGAATACAAATAGAAAGAGGATACATATACATGTTTATGTAATACTATCCAGAATACAAATGTACAATGATATAGGTATTTTTGGTTTATGGATACGATGTTCAAGTGCCACTCTTAACAACATTCCAGTGTTGTTTGTATTATTTGTAGAGGAAAACGTAGAAACCACCAGCCTGTCGTAAGATTCTGACAAACTTATGAGTAACGGCTTGCTATGAGTGTTCGTTAGTGTTCCATTATAATGCCAACTTTACAGACCCTTTCCTCCATATCGTATTTTTGTCTGTGGCAGTCGAAACTTCGGTACGTAGTGCTATAACAGTACAACTTGTTTTTACCTACATGATTAGCTTCTTGTAAGCTTGTTTACGTCATGAACATAGATAAGATATTGCTCATTTGACGTTCACCAACAATCGAACAACCAACTAACCATATCAAGACATTACTAAAATTCCACTCAAGACACATATTATATGATTATTAGGCTATGTTCAATTGAACAGTATTACAAACCATTCTTCCATGAGGATGATTTGTTCAGGATATTCTCAACTAACAAATGCATTGCGAATTTTACCATTTCGGATAACCTGATTTTACTTCCGTTTACCTGGGATTTAGTGTTATCAGAGTTTTCGTTTTTAAGTTTTGCTTTATTGTTTTTTTTTTGGGGGGGGGGTTATTTTCTGTATCCAAATTATCGTTATGTTTAGATATATCATTCGATTCGAGTATTGTGCCTCCATCTTGTTACAATCTAATTAAGATCAGATGTTTTGTTCAATATTTTTAGACGATTCTATAACTTCTAACAACATTCTGTATAAGGTCATTCCAGGTGAGCTTAAAGTCAAATCATATGCAATAAAAAAAAATACCACACTCCCTGAGTAGTTCCAAAATCAACCAAAAAAAGCAAAGAAACAGAAACAAAATCTATTCATCCTACCACACATATACATTACTGCTCACATGATCATTTGATATGCATGTATTGACCAATCGGCAAACAGCTCTCGGTGTTTTCTTGGTTTTAATCACTCAATATTTGGAAAGATCATCACTGATTGGTCGGTTGAAGATATGATCCTTGCTGTGACCCTAATGGGGTGTTGTAATCTAAACATTTTTATTAGAGTGCTTGTCCAGTACATTTTTATTAGAGTGGTTGTCCAGTACATTTTTATTAGAGTGGTTGTCCAGTACATTTTCAACGTAAAACTATGTTTGACTCGTCATTTCATGTGATTATTTCTTTTACAGTTTTTACGTAATACTTTCAGTTCCATGTATTTATTTACGTATCGTATTCTCCGGCACGATTTCATGGTTTAGTATGACATCCGTGGTATTATTGTGTATATAACGTATGACACGTATGGAGAAGACGTTAGGATGAAACATTCGAAGCACATGTTCTTTCGTGATTTTTATTTGCGTGTAGGGAGCTGTTGATTTCATGCTTAGTCTATTTGGACTACCGCACTATTCCCTTAACTGATATTTTACCTCCATACATTAGAAATGTTATTTAATGAGTCTTGGTGGGTTTTCTGGATACTCGGATTAATTTTTTAACTACAACAATCATATATTGAAACATTATGTAGATGACAAAAAAAAAACAAAAACAAAATCAAAAACAAAAATAAAAACCAAAAAAAAATAATAAAACAACACAATGATAAAGCCACAGATTACTCAGTCATAAAAAAAACAATATACGTTTACGGTGAAGTACTAAAATATAATAACATCTCATGTCAGGTAAGACGGCCTTGAGCAGGTGCTTTGTCAAGCTATTTCCAGAGTGATCTGGCCAATACAAACACATTCTAGATTATGTCATTACAGTTTAAATACATGAAATCCCATAATAATTAGTTCGTTCGCAAGTCTTACATGAACTCAACAGATATAAACAATAAACATAAGCTCTAATGAGCTTATTACGTATAATTTCAATATTAATACAAATATTAAAATTGAAATTACATTTTTTGCATGGCCACTGATAACACCAGGCAATCCACCAAGATGAAAGCAATAATAATGAAGTCATAGATAAAACTAAACAAGAAAGGGTGAGATAGAATGTTTTATTACGGACAGAACTGTTTAATAATTAGACCCCACTAAAAGACAGTTAAAACTTTAAGATAAAACGATTGATATTATTCTACTACTATTAGACCAGTTAGAAATGATTTATAACCCGCCATTGTTTTATTTTCTGAATGTTTAATGTTAAGATCACAGCCAGATGGAGAATTACAGGAAATATACAGGCTTTAACCTTTAGGATTGTTGTCAATGGCAACATATTCCACTTATAACAAAATAATGCTTTGCAGTGGTGTTGAGTCAGGAAAATTCCATTTATGTATAAACATGTAGCGGCCTAGGTATAGATTTCTGTATAAATATGGGTCAAAAATTATTCTATTCCCTTTTTTTATTATATATTCAGAGACTGAATTAATAAGCGAATAATAAATAACTTTAGTCAGTTTTATTAAAAACAACTAATGTAACATTTCCTGACCTTATATATACATATATACAGACGATGAAGTCCAGCTTCCTTGGTAAATGAAATTAAATAAACATGTATAAAGTTAATTCGATAAAACGATTTGTTGAGGCAAGATGTCAACATTATGCAGCAAGCAGTACCTTGTCACTGGCAAGTTCAATGGTAGATCTATAGGTTTATTTAATAACTATTATACAACATTATCTCTGGCATTCACAATCCAAACACAGTTTTAAGGCAAGTATAAAATTTCAGAATGTATCATAAACATATTATATGTCTTGTATTTTCACGACCGGGCACCAATCCTATTACAATATCATTCATGTTTGTTTTTAACCGCCTGAATATTGGCGTTGTTTTAACGAGCCGCCAAAATACACAAGAGTTATCAACTAGACGACACATACAACTATATGGTATACTTATCTAATGTCATGCTTGATTTATTTTGATATTATATCAAATTTCACCATTTGGGTGAGTTTTATTTTCACATGGTTTAGTTCAATATATCCATTTTGTAAAATATCGCTTTTAGTAGCCAACATTTCAACAACGCAGATGAATGTTCACTCTTCCATGAATAAATTACGTCAGTTGTCCTCTATGATGTCACATTATTCTTCTATGGAACAGAGATGGCATCAGAATTCAGATGCTGATTTTGCCAAAAATGCAATGCTGTTTATGAATATTTCATTCCCTGATATAGTCGCTACTAAGATGATCGCCGTCTTCTGATTGATATTTTACTGGGAGTCTTAAATATCTGCACAGTGCAATGTCGTCTAAGTTTCCTTTACGATCGTGACAATCCTCCTTATTTCCTTTTTGATAAGGACTTTCGTTCAACCTCTTGAAAACATTGGTCATTAAATACTTCCAGCCGTCTTCAGAGGTTACCCTGTTTGCCATAGTTTTGTAGAAACACACCTTTGCGCGGGAAGGCTTTCGTTTGAAATCATTGTGACCAATTATAGGAAAGGCTAGTATTGGAGAGAACTGGCAACTGTTTCTGTGGCTAACATTGGTTTTAATAGTATCATCCTTTTCAGGAGTACTACTGCCAGTTCCATAAAACTCCATTCCAGAATCTAAGGATACACTGATAGCGGAACTAGACAAAGAAGTGTGTCCATGTTGTTGTAACTTCCGGTATGATAAACATTTATTAGCTTCCACAAACGGGAAAGTAGGTTTTCTCTCATATATTAATTTCCTTCTGGCAAACAAATTAGGTTCACTGACAAATCTATTTGAGTCCCTCATAATTTCAAGTGGACTTATTGATGTCATTGAGTTTGGTGTAGAAGATTCACGATCCAGATCCAAAGAATGTTTGATAGATTGTCTTGAATGCAGTTTTCTGAATACTTCCCGTTTTGATTTTATCTGACCGAGTTTTTCTTGCTTTTGTTTTTCTATCTTGCTTAAAGACATTCTTAACTCTTCTTCAATGAGACTGTTTTTGCGGACCGAATGGTTGTGAAATTTGTGTTCCATCTGGAAATGGGAATGTGTTTTCTCCTTAGGTCAAAATGTTTTTGTGATATTGAATTTGCAGCAATGTTTGCTTGTATTTATACCATATTTGACCATCCCGAACTTTGTCATGTTTTCCTTCTTTTAACGCCTCTCACTGTATTGACATTTAACTATAATTTGAAACCACAGTTTAAACACGCAAAGAAATTGATCAAAATCTTGCTGGTACAAAGAAAATTACAAATTCGGAAATTAAAATAATTAAATGTCATCAAGAACAATTCCGACTACGTTTTGCGAAGTTGTTTTATAAACAACAGGAAAACGGTCTTTCTTTTTAAACGTGATTTCATTGATTGAAAACTATTAACTTTTATAGTATTCGACATTGTTAATTATGTCAACATTAAGTGACTGTTATTTTTCTAGTTCACCGATTAATACAATCGACATGTAATCTGATCCGTGTCAGTAAAGCTAGAACGGAAATAAGTTTTTTGATTAAATACACCGCGTAGGACAATTATCAGACAATCAAATTGTTACTGCATGTGCATTGGTTGTTGTGTTTATTGCTTATCTGCGAGTGGTAACGAGCGAATGGTAAAACGCACTTGATAAATATCACGTTGACCACATTATTGTTTTCATGAACATTCCTTTCGCTTTTGTTTATAAGATGTTTGTATATGGCCAGAAATAGGATACGGGATTGACTGGTAATTAAAGATATGTAAATGTCATAATGCAATTTTTCAAACATCAATAACAATTTTTTTTATTTGATTCAAATGCAATAAAGGCATAGCGCAATCATAATTTTGTAATACCCATGTAAGTGTTTTCCGGAAGGATAAGGAGTTTCTGCTCCACTAGTGGCACCCATCGTGTTACTCTTCAAATAAAAACCGGTAATAAATCACGAATGAGGAAAGGACTGGATTGTGATGGCGACAAGCGGATCATTTTCGTTGTCATTTGTGACACAGATATTCCGTAACGGTTAACTAAGTCATGGTAGCGACCATGCCGGTACAATGTTCGAAGTAATGACTGCAACTAAATCACTAGCAACCCTTGGTTCGGTAGCTTCCTTGTGAATAACAACCCTAAATCAAGGACATCCTGATAGGAACCACAAGCTTTGGAATATCGACCGAGAGATATATACATCATATGCAGGTGCTGTTGGAATGTTGCTATGTTCTTTTTCCACCTTTGGAAATCTATATGGTAAAGTTTGTTAGTGATTTCATGTAGGTTTTCGCCGGTTTCCTCTACCAATGAATCTTCATGCATGATATAACTGAAATATTGTTTGAACATGGCGTGAATCGCCCATAGCTAATCAAACCTTACATGAAATATTTTCAAATGCTTCAGTTTTTCAACCTCCCTGCTAGAACTAATGATGAAATGTATGTAATAAAAACGTTGTTTCTTTACTTGAATTTGTGTCTAAGTGTAATGTTGGATAGTCTCGCATATTTATATTTACATCCATATATTTTCTTAGTAATCCAAATAAATACATATAAAAAAGTATTCCGAATATAGTCCTTTGATAACAAAAATAAATGGAATGGCATAAATAATTTTGGTAAATAAAGGTCAATAATGATTTTTTTTAATCTAACTTTGTTTGGATTTAGTTGCATTTTTGGTAGCTTTATGGGAAGCTTAATTTATAGGAATGAAAGTGCTATATTAGAGCAGGAATTGTGCCGGATTCTGGCATTTCAGTAGGACATCTGACAGAAATTATTGTTTTACAGCTGTAGGTTACCAGTACATATCGATTTATATATTACCTGATTTATTTTTTTAATTTACTTCCTTTGATAAAAGATATATTTGTTATTAAATGTCAACACAATTGCCAATATACAATTACGACATTCCTAGTAGGTGTATATTATATAATTATTACCATCGTGTGAGGTGAACATCCAGAATTGTCAACAGGAAAGAAATTGTTTCCACGAGGGCTTTGCCCAATGAAAATCAACTCATTTCGTATTGAGAAGCACCTCTCGATTGGGGTTGGATTGTCAAGTTATAATACGGAAAGCCTGACCCTGGACCATAGAGGGTCATATTTGTGGAGAATACCATGTTCCCTGCACGCCTAAAGACTTCTTTTTGTAGATTTCGACAAAGAATATGACGTTATAAAAGACTAAATCATTCGTCCCTACCTAATTCTCCATACTTCTTGAGTGGCAGTATTAAGTCATTTACTCGGTTGACCTGGTTGACCTATCCCTTCACTCATGTTAATACAGTTTGTATATATCATTGAATTTGTTCTCGTCCTGTAATAAGTAATAATATAGATGAAATACTGAGCACTGGACGTTAAGTAATAATATAGATGAAATACTGAGCACTGGACGTTAAGTAATAATATAGATGAAATACTGAGCACTGGACGTTAA
>MJUT01058732.1:107038-149040 GCA_002080005.1 Gigantidas platifrons | reverse complement strand
CTCACTACCTTTACAATAGTCCCAAGAATCATTCACTCACTCGCTCACTACCTTTACAATAGTCCCAAGAATCATTCACTCGCTCGCTCACTACCTTTACAATAGTCCCAAGAATCATTCACTCACTCGCTCACTACCTTTACAATAGTCCCAAGAATCATTCACTCGCTCGCTCATTACCCTTACAATAGTCCCAAGAATCATTCACTCACTCGCTCATTACCCTTACAATAGTCCCAAGAATCATTCACTCACTCGCTCACTACCCTTACAATAGTCCCAAGAATCATTCACTCGCTCGCTCACTACATTTACAATTGTCACATTATATTGATGGACGCATATATTTGATCACATTCACTTGAATTTCCATCAATATAAAAGAAAAAAAAAGTCCAAAAATATATATACCTATACCTATATAATAATAGGAAGCTGTGAAATGTGTTTTTGTACCAAAATGTAAACATTGCAAAATGACGAAAGCGTATGCATAGTGACATGCTGGGATTACCTCTGTCAACTCATGACATGTGTAGTTAAGTCTACTTTTATCATGTTATACACAATTTGGGCGTTATGACATAAACAAGAAATGGGGAAAACACTCAGGTTCAAGAATTATGGGAAATTTAACATTTTAATTTAACCTTCAAGTCGTCAAAGTGCATATAATTGATTCCACGAATCGTTGGTAAAAGACAAAAGTAAGTTTCACTAATAAACCTAATTTAATACATGTATTGGCTATTGCAATGGCTTTTCCCCGAGCATGTCATCGTTTTTTGTTCTTTTGTACTTATTCTTTTGGCCATTGTATTGTCTGTTCTTCTTCGATATACGGATACTGATTACCCCTTTTCAAACACCTATTTTTAGATTACCTGTTTTCATTGCTGAGCACAGCATAATGTCAGTTGCTTTAGAATCAAAATCTTTCACTTGTTGAAATCGCTTTCCTATGTCAACTTCTCCTGACATTGCCAAAAATGTCATTCCCCGATGTTCAACAAAGGGAAATATTGGCACCTTTTTTCGACCTAAGCTGTAAATTGAAGGAAAAAATAAGAAAAAAAATATGCATAACTAGATACAGCACAATAAGCATGTACGAATATACGACACACTCTTTTTATTCTTCTTGTAAACAAGAAATCATTTTATTGTAAATACACACCAGAGAAAACCAAAGGGGCAATCATAGTCTATACAGACATTACATGTATATATACAATGTCATAGGACACACATCTAAACGTATGTATCACCGAGTTTATAACAATAATAACAGGACAGGTGTCACGAGGGGAGCAGAAACTGCGTACCCTTCCGGAGCACCTGAGTTGACCCCGACTAATAGTGAGGTTCGTGTTACTCGATCATTAGTATTCTGTATATGTTTTGTAGATTGTTGTCTGTCCTTTTGCGCTTTTGCCATAGGCCATTGTGTTGTCTGTTCTTCTATCTACAGATTCTAATTACCTCCCTTTGGTATCTTTAAACTTTTATTCATCTACTTATGCTCTGTACTTGTCCTAACGAGTGGCAAAAATGTGCACTCTGAACAGGCCAAATATGTTGCCGAAAACGAACTTTGGTAGTATCTTCTCTAAAAAAATAATAAAGATTTTTCAGATTCCACATCTGATTCAAGCCACCACTGGAATAGCTAGTGTCATTGAAAATACGTGCCATGTTTTGACCGCTGATGGAATAGATGTTAATGATTTGGAAAGAGATTCCGTAGAACATTTGGCAGATCTACCGCTGTTTGCAATGACACATATATAAATTAGTTATCCAGAAAGGCGACGCAAGATTCAGTTCTTCATCTTTGTTTTAAAGTTGCCAAGTGAATATTCAATGCCTAATTACTTTACATTAAAAAATATTGCTATATGCCTTGTATGAAGGGACAATATACATGGTCTGTATACTGCAAAAAATTTTGTAGGAACATTTTTTCACATGATAAACGTTTCAAAAATAATTAACAGATGAACCTCTAGTTTTTAATGTGCATCTACATTTGTTACTTATGTATTTATACCACCAGTATGTCATATTGTGAGTGAACCCTACCTCAGCTACACATGGAGTGAACATGTTAGGCGGCCACACAATTTTATTCACATTTTAAACTGTACATCATGGAGGTTATCGGTAACCTTTTGGTCCAAAACATTCATCCTGTGCAGTGAACGTTACCAGATCCTGGCTTGAATTTCATTGATCCATTAACCTTTGCAATTTTTTCAAACACATTTAACTTTCGACAGGCGTTTTGCAATTTTTGGATTTTTGAAAATCGAGGAATATCTCTTAGTTTCTTATCGGCACGTGACAGAAATAGCATGCTTCATTTCACTTGGAATTATTTAATTAAAACATTACACTGCCATTTTTAGTCTCTTAGATATGTGGGGGTTGACATTTTACTCACGAGTGGAAAGCACCCATCGTTCAAGTAGGGGGGGGTTGAGCCTGGAAATTGCGCGGGTATGTATGTGTATATGTGTTAGAGGTACCGATGTGATC
Organism: Gigantidas platifrons; assembly: GCA_002080005.1. Taxonomy (NCBI): domain Eukaryota; kingdom Metazoa; phylum Mollusca; class Bivalvia; order Mytilida; family Modiolidae; genus Gigantidas; species Gigantidas platifrons. Next base: position 146,502 of record MJUT01058732.1, on the reverse strand, counting down.
TCTTTCTACGATTTTGATAATTGATTTTGGAACTGTTCCTACAATGTGATATTTTTTGTTTTTCTAAATTTTGGAACTGTTCCGTCCATGTGATATTTCATGTTTTTCTAGATTTTGGAACTGTTCCTACAATGTGATATTTTATGTTTTTCTAAATTTTAGAACTGTTCCAACAATATGATATTTTTTGTTTTTCTAGATTTTGGAACTGTTCCAAAAATGTGATATTTTTTTTGTTTTTCTAGATTTTGGAACTGTTCCAACAATGTGATATTTTTTGTTTTTCTAGATTTTAGAACTGTTCCAACAATGTGATATTTTTTGTTTTTCTAGATTTTGGAACTGTTCCGTCCATGTGATATTTTTTGTTTTTCTAGATTTTGGAACTGTTCCTACAATGTGATATTTTTTGTTTTTCTAGATTTTGGAACTGTTCCGTCCATGTGGTATTTTATATGTTTTTCTAGATTTTGGAACTGTTCCGTCCATGTGATATTTTTTGTTTTTCTAGATTTTAGAACTGTTCCAACGATATGATATTTTTTGTTTTTCTAGATTTTGGAACTGTTCCAAAAAGTGATATTTTTTTGTTTTTCTAGATTTTGGAACTGTTCCGTCCATGTGGTATTTTATGTTTTTCTAGATTTTGGAACTGTTCCAACAATGTGATATTTTTTGTTTTTCTAGATTTTGGAACTGTTCCAACAATATGATATTTTTTGTTTTTCTAGATTTTAGAACTGTTCCAACAATGTGATATTTTATGTTTTTCTAGATTTTAGAACTGTTCTAACAATGTGATATTTTATGTTTTTCTAGATTTTAGAACTGTTCCGTCCATGTGATATTTTATGTTTTTCTAGATTTTAGAACTGTTCTAACAATGTGATATATTTCGTTTTTCTAGATTTTGGAACTGTTCCGTTCATGTGATATTTTTTGTTTTTCTAGATTTTGGAACTGTTCCGTTCATGTGATATTTTTTGTTTTTCTAGATTTTGGAACTGTTCCAACAATGTGATATTTTTTGTTTTTCTAGATTTTGGAACTGTTCCTACAATGTGATATTTTTTGTTTTTCATTTTATTACTCTATGATAATTACATTGTTTCAATTGAGCTACTCCAGAAATAATTTATTTACAAAAATTAAAAACAATTAAAACAACACAAGCAAATTGCTGGCAGGAGACAAGATGAGCGCAATAACTATGGTTGGACAAGAGTCAACAGTTTTAATACACACTAGTTTCCAGTATCGTTACAGTCTCAGCAATCTTTGTGAGACAACTCCTTATATAGGTCCACGAACGTGACACTAAGCTGTCCAAAGGCATGATTTCGCAAGCAATAAGATTTTGGAAAACTCAGTTCAAATATAAAACGGTAATTAAATGGGAACATAACATTTGCTTTCATTAGCTTAGCATTACTTGTCACTTAGGGCAAACAATTACTAGTATATAGAAAAGCAGACAGGGCCCGTCGTGGTCGTGACCGTATAGAAGTTGGATTTACAACTACGTGTGCAATAAGTGCCTATCACCGCTAACGTTGTTAGTTCGAATCCCGCTGGTGGAGAGGTGTACTCGATACAATATTATTTGATAGTTTGCCAGTGACTTGCGGTGGGTCGGTGGTTTTCGTCGGTTTCCCCCACCAATAAAACTGACCGCCATGATATAACTGAAAAATTGTTGAAAGTGGCGCTAAAAACCATAAACCTTACCATACTTAGGACAACCAATTACTAGTATATGGACAAGCACACTGGTCAAGGAGTACATGACCTTAGTCTATGTATCATATCTGCTTAACCTTGATATACCGTAACTAAATTTGTTGTCATGTTTGTGAACTTACTTTACAAATATATTTATTCTAGTACATTAACCATTAATATCCATGTGTAAAACAGATATATATTATCAAATTTGTCATTTTGAGGGTTAGGGGCTTATGGTGTTTAACGCCCACTTTCAAAAATATTTCAGCTATATCGTGGCGATCAGTTTTATTGTTGGCGGAAACCAGAGAAACCCATCGACCTGCCGCAAGTCACTGACAAACGCTATCACATAATGGTGTATCGAGTACATCCAACCATGAGCGTGATTCGAACTCACAACGTTTGTAGTGACATGCACTGAATGGTCATTTTGATTTTTTGATTTATGATTGATTGTTTGTGTTTTAACGCCACTTTCAACAATATTTCAGCTATATCATGGCGACCAGTTTTAGTGGTGGAGGAAGCCGGAGTACCCTTTCATTTTGAAAGATAGAAATAAACATTAATATCATAAAATTGTCAGTACTGTTTTTAAACGCCATATTGTTACACAGTTAAAAAAAATAAGAACATTTAATATCATTGGCCTCGTGCATATCTTATGTAATACTACATCCTTGACACTGTAACTATCTGTCTTTTACGTAATGATTATGGGTCAACAAAAAGTAGGCAACTTTAAATCAAATGGGTATTATGTAATCTTAGATCATACGATTGTTTAAACCTTCCCATACAGGTACAGAGTGATACATAACGATTAAAGTGAAATGTATACAAATTATATTGTATATTACTATAATGTCATTACTCTTCCTCTTAATATCCAAATAACATAGTGGTATGCTTTTTCCTGATCTTTGCAATTTTCTATTTTCTGCAATGCAGCACGCAACTCTACCCATGAAACCATTTCTGGTCTTTATTTTTATAAAAATAAATTCTGTATATATATATGACTACCCGTTATATAACTAGTTCCTGCAAATCATAAATGAAGAAACACCTTTTTGGGTCATTTCATGAAACTCATAATTATGTATTGTATCCAGTATATTCGTGTTTAAACACAATTCTCGGATATATGTAAATTATGTTTATGATTGATGATTTGTGAATCTTTAACATTTTGCTAGTTTAATTTGTCCAACATTATTAACTTATTTAGGGCCGTCGTGGCCGTGATCGAATGGTAGTTGGATTTACAACTACCTATGCAATCAGTGTCTATCACCACTGATGTTGTTAGTTCGAATCTCGATAAGGGCGAGGTGTACAACATTATGTGATTAAGTTTGTCAGTGACTGGCGACAGGTCGGTGGTTTTCTCCTGGTTCTCCGATCCGGTTTCCTCCCCCAACAGAACTGACCGCCACGATATAACTGAAATATTGTTGAAAATGGCGTTAAACACCATCAAACAAACAATTAATTTATTTCTATTTGAATTAGATGTAATTGACAACTAAATGCTTTACCTTGTCATGATGAAGCTCCTGTGTGATAAGATACGACAAATTATAAAACAAATAGTTATATAGCTGAAGTTTCCCATCGACACGTGACCTCTCCGTATGTCATTACCTGTATGGATTGTTACAAAAGTTAAAGTGACCCACGAAATAAATATTTAAAATTAATAAATGAATAAAGTAACTGTGTCAAAAAAACTAAATATGGAGAAGGCATTGGGATTTTCAGATGTTGATGTTTTTCTTTAAGACACGCCGGCAACCTTTTTTCCATTAAAAACACATTTAATATTATATTGGCCTAGACCATATATTTTAAAATACATTATTCTTGACAATGTTGTAGCCATATGTTTGATATATAGTTATGGGCCAACGAAATGTAGGGATAGTTGGTACCACAGCCATGTTCCATACATGGACCTACACCTAGAAATAAACAATGAGGACCGGTTTATAACGAAACTTCTTGACAATAGAGAAGATTTTGTTTTTCGTATTAACTAGCTAATCCAGTTGTGGTGTGAATCTGATGTGGAGTCTGAAAAAAATTATAAATAACTTCGTGTACATACAATCAAAGTACCCCTCCTCAAGCAACAGCAGTAATGTATTCTACTTCTCCGCTCTATAAACAAATATCCCCAACTCTAAACTAAAAGACAGATTAAAAAGATTTATATGAACTTTGTTTCATAAGGAACAAACAAATTACTTGTTTTAGGAAACAACAAATCTTATTATGTAGAAACCCACTCCTATTATAACTTTTAAAGTTCTCTGAAAATGACATCATAAAAATGTTCGATTTCTTTTTATTGCCGTGACAATATTCCAGAGCTTGTGGTTCCTATCAGGATTTCCTTGATAGAGGGTTGCTGCTAACAAGGAAGCTACTGAACCAAGGGTTCCTTTTGGTAAAGTTGAAGTAATCGCTTCGAAAATTTTACGGTCGCCACCATGACTTGGTTGACCGTTATGGAATATCTGTGTCACAAATGACCACGGATATGTTTCACTTGTCGTAAACACTTCCCGGTCCTTTCCTCATTCACGACTTATTACCGGGTTTGCAACTAGATTAACACGACGGGTGTCACTAGTGGAGCAGGAACTGCTTACACTTCCGGAACACCTGCGTTCAACACCGGTTTCTAGAGTGGTTCGTGTTACTCGGATCTTTAGTTTTATATGTATGTTTTGTTGATCGTTGTTTTTCCTTTTGTACTTTTTCTTTTGGCCATTGTGTTGTCTTTTCTTCTTCGATATACGGATTCTGATTACCCCTTTGGTATCTCCAAACTCTTCATATATCTTGTTTTATGTTTTTCAACAGATAGTCGGCATTCCTATGGAAACCAACATTGTGATCAACTTGTTCTTTTATTCGTTAAAGGCAAACTTAAATTTTTGCAGAGGCTTCCTTCTCCACAAAAAAAATGAAAAGAAGCTAACCTGTCCCTTTAATTTTACATTACACTAAATTATTCCATGTTTGGTGATTGTTATCATATCTATCCCATTGAGCTTGAAATAAAGGATACCACTGATAGAGCTAGCCCAGCTTCATACCTTGACCTACATCTGGCTATTTAATAACAAAACTTTATGACAAAAGAGATGATTTCAATGTTTTCATTGTGAACTTTCCATTTATATGTAGCAGCAACTGCATATAATGAAGTATATATACATTGTACATTGTATTGAACTTATCACTTCAAAAGTGTTTATGTCGCCACCATGACTTGCTTATATTAACTGTTACAGAATATCTGAGAAACAAATGACCATGGATAGTTCAGTTTGTGTTAATCAAAATCATGCCCTTCTCTCATTCATGACTTATCATCTGATTTGTAAAGAGTAACATGACAGGTGCCACTGATTGAGCCACTTTTTATAGTAGAGTTAGTGCTGCTGAATCTTGAGTTAGTAACATGACAGGTGCCACTGATTGAGCCACTTTTTATAGTAGAGTTAGTGCTGCTGAATCTTGAGTTTTCTGTGTAGTGTTATGTCGACCATTGTTCATCTTTTGTGTTGTCTGTCCTTCTTCGTATTACGGCTTCTGATTACCCTTTAGTAACTTTAAACCTCTCTTCCAATCTCACAGAAAGCTCTACACTTTTCACTTTAATCGGTTGCAGCAATGCCATGCCGGCTCTAAATAGGTTACTCTAGACCTTTCAAAAATAAGAAAGGATGCACTTACAATTACTTTCTGTTCCAAGTATGCAGGCTATATCTGACATGCCGCAAGTGATAAAGTTTACCAGTTGCTTGCCCATGGTTGGTGGTTCTCTCCGGGTACTGCGGCTTTTTCCACCACTGAAACGGGTCGCCATGATATAGCTGAAATATTGCTGAAAGTGGCGCTAAAACACCAAAATCATATATCTGACATGTACATTTTTCACATCGTACCATCTTCGTCAAAGATGGATGTCAGAATTGGGATAATTGTATCAGACAAAATTTATTTCAATATTTATATGAAGATGAATGGATCTTTAATTTAGCAAACATAGTGGTAAGTCTTCCAGGGAAGACATGTGTCACCTGCAAACTTATTTTCTTTAGATTACTTCATCATTGAAAGTAACATCATGATGAAAAAGTATATTATTCTAAATTTTGTGATATAGTTAGTTTTGACTGAAGTTTATGAAAATTACAATTTATTCTGACATGATGAATTACTTGAAGGATGAGATATTATCATGCGAATAAAAATAATCTATAGCTAAGTTCCATCAAATAGGATGTGGACATGCCATACAGTTCTCCATACTGATGCTCTGTGCCATATATCAGGAAGCTAGCCTGTGTGGTTCCTGGGAAAAATGTGACAAATTTTTCAATCTAAAAGTTGCGGCAAACAGGAAGTGGACATGTGGCAGATTCGAAACTATCTTACATGATACAGTTCTCCATACTGATGCTCTGTGCCAGATATCAGGAAGCTAACCTGTCTGGTTCCTAAGAAAATGTGACAAATTTTTCTATATAAAAAATAATGTAAGTTCCATCAAACAGGAAGTGGACATGCGGCAGATTCGAAACTGTCTTACACGATACAGTTCTCCATACTGATGTTCTGTGTCAAATATCGAGAAGCTGGCTTGTGTGGTTCCTGAGAAAAATGTGACAGAAATTATTTTATGACAAATTTTTCGATATCAAAAATATTCTAAGTTCCGTCAAACAGAAAGTGGACATGCTGCAGATTCAGAACTGTCTTACACGATACAGTTCTCCATACTGATGCTCTGTGCCAAATATCAAGAAGCTGGCCTGTGTGGTTCCTGAGAAAAATGTGACAGAAATTATTTTATGACAAATTTTTCGATATCTCGATATCAAAAATATTCTAAGTTCCGTCAAACAGGAAGTGGACATGCGGCAGATTCGAAACTGTCATACACGATACAGTTCTCCATACTGATGCTCTGTGCTAAATATCAAGAAGTGTGGTGCCTGAGAAAAATGTGACAGAAATTATTTTGAGACGCTGACGCCAGACGACGGATAGTAATCCCTATATGTCGCCTCTGCGTAACGCAGGTGACACAATAAAGCTCACTCGGGGTTATTGTGGACATTCATTCTGTCATCAAAACAACACTTATGTATAGTTTTTGCTATGATTACTAAATCTCAACTTTTTTAAAAACAGAGCAGTGCATAAAAATTCCCATTTCCCGTTTCCCCGGGAAAATAAAAAAACACATGGGAAAGTGACATGCTGATCAATACTTCCCGCCGGGAAAGTGTTATAACTCCATTGATGTTTCTTGTTGTACTTTGCGGTTATCAGATATATCAGTTTCCAACTGGTCTACAATTTATTCCTTACGTAAAGGTACAAAATTGTATTAATATGAGATACCAGATATCAACCTTACGATTTGCAATCCCATGCGGTTAGCAATGTCGAACTTACGCAGATATCTTGAAATCAAAACTACCGGTAAACGTAAATTATATACATTTTGTATAAATGGAAATGAGATAGTGACTAAAAACAAAGAAACAATGAATATGATAAAGAAAAAAAGGAGCCGTGCATTTCGATGTTTTGTACCCTCTATGTAAAATTTCTGGGATTTATCCGGCTTGTAGTTTTGTGTCTGGAGTCTACTTAGTAACTCTAAAAGTCATGATCAGTCCATAATTAACTTGTGTATGTAAAGTATGCCAGATAATTTTCCAGTGTTGAACAAACTGTAAGTAAAATTCCAAATCTAAAATTAATAATAAACAACAAAAAAAGTAAGAAAAATCTCTATATTTTCAATTATCAAAATCCTTTCAGATGTACTCAGAATGCAGGATTTTGCATTAAATATTTCAAAATGTTCAAGGACGGTGCATGCCCCCAAACCCCCTAGAAAAGTTGGCTCGCTTCGACAGTCTAAATGGGAAAGTAGAAATTTTGAAGTAAATTTTCTATGTCACTTTCCCTTGGGTAAGTGACTTGAAAAATAATTCTTCATGCCCTGCAGAGATATGAAGATAATAACTACAATGATAAGGATATCAACAATGTTTAATTTGATACATGTATGTTAATTTAAGACTTACAACTGACATAACCACATGTATGCAAAATGATAATTAAATAATTATATTTACATTATAAAACAGTCAAATTACTTAACTTAATTTAAAAGATACATACATTAACATTGAATGAAGACACACGTAATCCACTATGGACATGCATTCTTACATGTGTGTCCTATTTACAAACAGAAAGATCTTAATTTTTTTTAAATTATTATTTCTATACAAGAGTTAAATAATTAAACCTGTATTGTTATTCAAATACATTCACATGCAACATTCTCTATGTATCATTTTAAACTCAAAATACACAATGACTGTTCAATTCTACAAGAACCTGTTTTTGTTTTTCTTCATATAACTGAAAATTAACATCCTGTAGAAAGTCATTTTACATTAATTAGAAGAATAAGTAATTATACTGAAACATTCATACTAACAACTTAAACTGGTTAAAAAAAATGAACAAAAACAAACAAATATGATCTCAAACCTCAAACAAAGAAATCTTATATTTTTTTGTAAATGATAAGAAGATACTTGGTGGGATGTAAATATTGTTGTAATTTGGCTGTTTGTTCAAAAACACCAAAATAAAAAATCATGCATGTTTCTAAATCATGATTATACAAAACACAAAAAATATTTATATTTGTTTCCCTGGCAAATTGTGTCAGTTTTATAGAAACCTGCCAAAATAATTTGCTAAATGAAAAAAACTTAAAATATTATTGGTAAAGAAAAATGTTACACAATATTTTTATAACCTTATCTTCTTGTCATAAAATAATATGAATAACATATCACATCACTGCATGCAAAATGCATGTGAAGAAATCACATATTTAACATATACAAACAATATTATTTTCTTTTCCATACAACAATCATGTGCTTTTTAATTTTGTATCATATAAGTGTTTTCAATTTCAAATCGTGTGACTTTGATTCCTACTGTAATCATGTGATCACCTGTTTTCAGTCAAGACAAAAATGTGTAGAAAAATCATGTGTAACATTTTTACCTATGCAATGATTAAAAAAAAATAGTGCTTTTCTAATTTTCAAATATAGATACATACATGTACAGCCCATACAAACAAAGAAATTTGAACAATATTACAAATACTCCGTTTTTAAACATAGATACAAATGTAGATACATATACATGTCATACAAACACAGAATTTCAAATATTAAGAAAACAAATTAACCATTTTCACATAATTAGGTCATCTAGTTAAATTAGTGGAAACAAAACAAATGTAGAATAAAAAGACAATCACATGTAGCTAATTAAAAAGACCATATAATCACAATACAGGTCAAATCAAGGTCAGTCAAGCAATTAACATATTTATTTTAAGATCAACAAACAACACTGTGAAGATAAGAAGATTTTGACGTGATTGGTTTATCTACATTTTTTGTATATCCAATCAAATAAGGTTTCTATGCTTTCAATTCATTTCATAAGGTTGTCATAATTCGATATTTGTACCAAACTTAACAAACATACTTCATTTGAATCATGAAGAGCAAATAGAAAGAAATGGTAACAGCATAGCACTGATGGGAAAAGAGGACATCCTAGAAAACCCACGGGAATGACACCTGTAACTTGTCAGTAAAATTATGGAGTTGTTTTTAATATTGTAGAATAAATACAATATACATACATTGGTAAAAATAATATTTTTGTATTTGCTGTGAAAGAGACAAGAAAAGCTTGCCAAAGGTTCTGCATACATATTCTACAAGTTCCTAAAGTTTGTATATTTTCCTGACAAGGTACTTATATTGTACATTAACCTAATAACAATTAAATAGCATACAGTGTTATATATCAACTAATGTTATCATTTTTTATGCTTTACTCTTTATATGTCTATATAGCAAAAGAAATTTGACACTGTTCTCAATACAGGCCCCCTTTGATAACCAATAAGCACTGTTAAAGTCGGTCTCAATACAGGCCCCCTTTGATAACCAATAAGCACTGTTAAAGTCGGATTTTATTTTAAAAATTGACTATTAAAGTTAACATCTGTTGTAAATTCATACCGAAGCCCTAGATTAAGAATTCACACCCCCACTCCCCCCTTTCCAAAAATCTAGGTATGGGCCTGTAATAGATAGTTTTGTATAACATCACATGAATGCCTCTAGAAACACATGATATGGATATTTGTGTTTATAAATAAGTGTCTATATATATCACAAACTGTCACTTTCAGGTATACTGTAGGTTAACTAATACCCATAGAAGTTAGCAACAAGATGTACACCATAGTATAAAACCCTTTACTTTCTAACAAATTAATGGTAAACAATACAGTACTACAGCATATAATAAAACAGGAAAAGATTGTCTTTAACTTGCCCAGGCTTCTAATTCCTTCAGCTCGTCATCATCATGTTGAGCTTTGTCTGAAATAATAAAATTACATCATAAATATATACAAATCAATGAAATATGAGTAAATTCAAAATACAGGCATATATATTATTACAGTCAAACCCGTCTGAACAGAACCCTTAAAAATAGAGGAACCATGTATAAATCAAAATTAAGACCTTTAACTGTCAAGACTCCTGTATAACATAAACTGAACTTTAAATAAAGTCCTAATATTAATATGATGTGCATAAATCAAACACCAGACTATTCTGAACACAAAAGATGATCCCACTCTTGTACAGAAAACAACACATTCAAACTAATATGTTTTTATTCATTAATGTGAATTCTTACTATCTAACAATAACAGTACATGTACTAATAATAATGTGTTCCTGTTGTAAAACACAGTGGTCAGACATCACTGTTTTACTGTGAAAAATGGTTGTATAAGACTAAACACTGACATCAAACACACAAACAGCACCATGTCATATCACCATCGATGTCGGTGGAACATGGTGTTGAGAACTGCTTAGTATAAGACGCTATTTTCCCACAAGAATGTGCCACGATACAACTGAAATAGTGTTGAAAGTGGTGCTAAACACCATAACCACCACCACCAAAAGAATGTTGACAGTTTATAATATGAAGCAGTTTATCTATGACCTTTGACTTGATGTTGAGACGTAAAAAATATAACAACAAAAATGTTGTTGTGGTTTGGTTTGAGTGTTGTAACATAACTGTCAATAAGGTTAATATTCAACTATTAATAAAAGCTTGTGGCTCGTGTTGTAACATAACTGTCAATAAGGTTAATATTCAACAATTAATAAAAGCTTGTGGCTCGTGTTGTAACATAACTGTCAATAAGGTTAATATTCAACTATTAATAAAAGCTTGTGGCTCGTTATGCCTTTGTGATTTTTTTCACGAATATCTAACTAGTAAAACACAAAGAAAGAGAGATAACTCAAAGAAGCTATTTTTGTATTTCAGCCTAGCAATTATTTTGCTAAATCGTGTACAAGTTGTGTTTATTAAAAAAAATAAACAACTAAACTAGATAAATTAGTTCATGATAATTTTAACAAAGCTTACATGATTGTAACCTTGTTGATAAATAACATGACTAACTTTCTTGTTGCTTAAATATGTAGGCCGTTAATCTGTGTTGTACTTCCTCAAAATCAATTACAAAACATGCTTGATAGACAGGACACATGCAATTAATATGATGATTATATATGTAGTATATTTGTGAACAAAAAAATGAAGACAGATATTTCTTCCCTCTAACATTGAATTGTCTTTTGTATTGTGAGTTCACACCAGTTATGAAATTCCAATGATTTTAATTTCAAGGAGTGTGACACTCTCCAAAGATCATACACATATCAAGATAACGTAACAATACAAGAGTAAATCATTTAACTTTTAAATCTTTTATAAATTTGTTTGCATGTATACAATTGTTTTTATGTGTCTTCTGTAGGATTGATAAACCATGAAAAGTTGACATTACACAATGAGAATTGTATTGTTACATTATCTATTGTTATTTAGTTACTAGATGTAGTAAAAATATGCTGATGAAGATGTGTAGCACCATCCAAAGCTCCAAACAGTGTTATAGTTTTTTAATTATAAATATCAGTAAAGACATTGATATACACATACATAATGGTTAGTTACAAATACATAATCAAAGTTTAAATAACAAAAACAAAAAGATATCACAAAATAACAAAATCTCTTATCCATGCTGTATCTCTGTTCAAATTATACTGTGTTCATTAATTGTAATGTTTTAATATCTTAATCAAAAGATAAACTGATAAATATTTTAATGATAAAATAACATTTCTGTATCCAGTGAACTATGATGATTTCTTTTAGTTTTCAAATCAAAATATGTGGTGAACGTTTTAAAACTGAAAAATTATCAAGATCTAAGATTATATTAATTAATGAGAAATAGCCTCAATTACTATCTCGCTAAGAGATCACAACTGATTATAATTATATTGTTTTAATGTGCCACAGAAAGACATCACAATTTCTGGGATACTTCAATTCAAAGATATCATAGATGGGAAATGTCTGCCTATTGTTCTAGACAACCAATCATTGGTCAGACTAAGAACAAGTTTTTACCACATATTAATAATTATCAAATCATTCTCACAATTAGAGATGACTGAATCATCGCACACTTATCCTATAGCGATGAACATTTATTTCTGTATCAATAATTTCCTAATGTAAGTAATATACATTTTTGTTTTGTATTTTTAATGGAAATCAATGATGATGTCATGGAACCTACTCTTAGATGCAGCTACAGGCACAGGCTCGCTGGGTACTGATGGAAGATTATCAACCATTGGCCCAACATCCAGTAATTTCTGATCTAGTTCTTCTTGTTCTAATTCTTCTAATTCTGCCATCAAATCATCCTACAAACAGAAAAAAATAAACAATATCTAATTTAATAATAAATAATATAGACATAGACATTTTGGAATTAATTTTTTGGGGGCATTCTTCTAAGACCATGAATAGAACAATTTGAACAGGACCTGTGTATTGTGTTCAAAAATTTCAAAACATTTGGAAAAGCAAAACAGAAGTTAGAGCACAGAAACCAAAAGGTGATGAACGAAAGACGGAGAATGGTAACACTTACTGCTTCATTATACTTTGGCATGGGGGACATAAACATGACAAATTTAGAAATTCAGTCTACAAGGAAACTATTTAGTTTATCTTCAGCACATGCATTGATCAATCTCAATAACAACTTTACAATGTATTTCTTATACTTTTTTAAAAGTATAATTTATACAATATCAATCAGTTCAAAATCATATATTAATGTGTTGACTCAGACATATGTAACATTATTACTTATATCATATATTATATACCAAAGGATTTTTCAAGTTGTTAACCATTTACTTCTGTATACATACAGTTGTCAAGAATCTTGATTTAGTGTTGTGTTTGTTAAATGTCTAGTTACATGACAAAATCAAAATTTCTATCAATAATACAAATTAAACCTTCTTTATTGCTTGAATAAAACCTTCTTCTCTTATTCTTACATGTATATGTGTCTTCCCATATTGATCACAATTGTTTTGTCAATCAGCTTTATCAGAAAATGAAGATATTTTGCAAGAAATAAGGCATTTGTAAAGTGAAACTAGACTACTTTAATTTCGCTTTGGAGTTGAGGGAGGGTGACTTCAGCCAATATAGGGAGAGAATTTTGCCCACATTGCCTTGTTTAGTGAGCCCTGAGTACATATGTAGATAAGATATAGGAAGAGTTTGTGTAAGACCACATTCTAACTACTCTGTACCATCTTACCTCATCAGCATCTTGTCCAAAACCTACAGGATTAGAAATAGCCTCTGATATTTCATTGGCTATTTCTTGTTGTTCTGCTACGTCGTCCATCAGGTCATGAACTTTGTCAACGTCCCTGTCAAAACAAAGGGAGAAAATTTAAGAAATCATTTCTATAAGATTGAGCCAGTGTGTAAATTATCAGGGGTGTGGAAATACCATGCCCGACTTGCCCGACTCATACACATAACCGACCGGACAAGTAAATTTTTGAGCATTGGTTGTCCGTGGACAAGTGAAAATTGGCCATGTTCCCTGGAGGGGAAGTCAAATTTCTTTAGATAATTGTCAAAAGATTATCAAATACGACATAACAAAAATATGTAACTATGTCGGTTAAAAGTTTATGACTAAAAATAGATCGATTGTTTAGACAGACAAATTAGTTACTACGCAACTTTGGATTTTCTAGTTTTTGCATTAGCATTTCTCAGGACTCGGGATCAACGCCTAGGTTTTAACTTCTGTATACCGGAAATTGAATTATTGATTTTTCGAAAGATGGACAAGTTTGTCATGTAAAAACACCAAGAATCTGTTGCGACTGCTCCAAATAATGATAAACCGCTAAAACGAAAGTCGCAGGCGGAAAAGGATAAACAATACGGAAATAAACGAAAACATGAATTTCAACAAACATGGTTAATCGATTTTCCATGGTTGCGAAACGAGTAAACTTTAGACAATGAAATCTTTGTAGAATATACCCACGGTTAGCAGACCAAAGGTCAGACTCAAACCTTTTTGTAGGTAAAGTAGTCGACAGAAGGGATACTTTACTGAGCCACCAAATGTCCTCAAAACACCAGGCTTGTCAAATGAAGGACATTGCCAAATGTAAACGGGGCACAACCACAGGGGATATGGACAGGGCTCATGCTAAGGTTAATCAAGCTGAAGTAGAACGATATGAAAAGCTTCTTTTATGACTTATGAAACATAGTGTTCTATTTTTCTTAGATCGTCCTCTCAAGAATTAACATGTAAGCTTGCAATGCTTCCAATCCACAAACCATAGTTGAATATAAAATAAGACAAATTAAATTATAAATCTGAAAATGAACAAATATTTAATAGGAAATTTATATAAAGTTAAATGAATAACAAATACTCAATAAATCAACATATATGTAAGGCATTGTACCAATTCAACAAAAAAAGTATGGGCAAGTGACTTTTTTCGGACAAGTAGAATTTCCATTTTTACTTGCTCAAATCAGATATTTCCACACCCTTGATTATATATGTATTGCTGTTGGAGATCCAGTTATCAAGACATGATCTCATTAATCAGTTTAACCCCACCACATTTGTGTACCTGTCCCATACCAGGAATTGTATTTTTAATGTCATATGCTGTGTTCAGTGAGTTATAGTAAAAGGTGATTGTTCATGTCGTTGATATCGGTGCCCGGTGGGATTGTAGACTATAAATTTATAAGCTTTGTTTTCATAATTGAAACTTTCTTGTGGTGTTATAGACATATCTTTAACTGCTATTCCATAAATATATTACGAGGTCATTTGAATTATTGGCGTTTATCACCCAATCTGATTACAACACATCTCTCACTTTCTCCCTTTTATTGATACATGTATGGCATGGCTTGTGACAACTGAAGTAACCCCATTACCATGCATAAAGGTTACATGTGAGTGACCCAATGACATGAATATTTAATAATATGAAAAATATGGATTATGATCTTATAATCAGCCCTTTGGATTTCTTATAGTAAACAAAGCATTTTAGTATTAATTAAAACAAATTAGGTACCCTCACAGGGGCTTGAATCGCTTTCATAGAAGTCACGAGGCCTATATACCCTATATACTAACATATAGGGTAAATAGGCCACGTGCCCTCTATGAAAGCGATTCAAGCCCCTGTGAGTACCCTCTACAGCCTGCGATGACAAAAATGACGACATTCCACACCAGGTTTTTTTTTTTAAGTTTTCAAACCTGTCCAAAACATAAGGTACAATGTACACATCTTCAATGTGTGTGTAATCACTGTGCAAAATTTGAATAATGTTGAATTAAAACTATTGCAGTTATAGAATACACAACCTAGACAACCTTTCAAGTGTTTTGGGAGGATGGAGAAAGCAGTTTATAGACATGTGCTCGCCATTGACAAGGCAGGTTGAAAAAAAAGTTCCATATTATTCATTCAAACTTTCTGAAATTAATGTAACTTACATGTTTTGATGTGCATTTCTAAGAGCTTTAGCAGCATTTCCCATAACATTGAGAACTTCTGTATTTGTGCTGGCATTTTCAAGAGCCTCTCTTTGAAATTCAATGGTTGATAAAGTACCATCAATTTGCTGTAGTTGCTTTTCATATCTCTTTTTCCTTTTCAAAGCCTGCAAAGCAGCTGAAATGGAAATGTATGTTGTTTGTGACTTAAATTATATGAACATTTAAATTGCATACAATGTACACTGTACACAGAAAATCTCAAAAAGATGGTCTTTGCAGGAAAAATTGACAAAAAATGTGTTACTGTTTTATGACTTTATCATGAAAATTGATGTTTAAATCTGACATAATGAAACAAACTGATTCTGATTGGCCAACAAATACATGTGTATTTATTCATCATCATTCCAATAGTACAACTGGTAGGAAGCTATTAGTGTATACCTGCTGAAAAGCAAATCATTATATAGAAACAGTCACAGTGTATGTTACCGTACTTAAATTTTCTGTATAAAACTATATGGAAAATGTGGAAAAAAAGAAAAATTTGAATTGATGAAACGAGCAAGGCCACCCTTAAAAATATGTTTGTTTCCCGCATCCGATCCTCCAATGGGTTGGTAGGGAGGGGAATTTCTTTTTCTCCAAAATATCCCAAAATTTGGACATCATACCAGACAACAGGAACAAATAAAAACCCATTTCCTGACCAACAAAGGGAACTCTGATATTGAAATAAAAAAAACTTTGAAAATTTAATATTCAAACACAGAAACAATCAAATTCTAATGAACACTGAATCTGAATGGAAAAATAATGGAACATCATGTCAATTTTTTAGTGGCCTTCTGGCCTTGCATGTCAAATCTTCCTCATTGTCCGTCCTTGAAATTGATAAAGAAAAAAAAAACACTTCTGTGCGGGTGCTTATCCAACACCCCATTCGACATCACATTTACAGCAGCGCAGCTTCAATGCTGCGTTCATATATTATATCATATATGACACAAATCTGGTTCTTGCCCAGGTTGAGCAATGGATTTTGATCATATAAAACAGTGTAAACCAGTTCCGAACATAAAATTCTGGAACAGTATCGGAAACTTCCCGGTAACCAAAATAAAAAAGAAAGTTGTCGCCAAACACATTTCCACGTTTTCTAACAGTAGGTCAGGCGCAGGAAAAAACAACTTTTTAATTTTGTGCACCTAAATTGCTTTCGTTTTCGTTTCTAAAGTAAACCTACCTACATGTACCAGATATCTTAGGGGTGTAACGATACACTTTTTACACAAACGATACGTATTGCGATATTTGATACATTTGTATGTATTACGATACGTATCACAATACTTTTTATAGGAAACTGTAACTATTCCTTCACTCGACATGGGCGCTGCCATGTTTTTTTTTATACGAGGTCGCTTACGTACCAGCGGAAATGATAAATATTTGATATTTGATTAATTAATCTTAAAAGCGTAAATTAATCGATTCACTTTTCTCAAAATATTAATTAAAATGATCACCAAAAGAAGAAAACGGAAGTTCAACACTACTTTAAAAAAAAAAATGAGTATCATATCGTTTGTATCATAAGCGGCCTCCACGTATCGGGAACCAAACCGTCCCCAAAATAATCGCGATTTCTGTACATACGGTAAATCATTTTCCCCTTAATATATATATTATCCGCCACTGACATTTCGCCCCAATTTTTGCATTCTAAGCCCTCCATACCTGGTACAGGTAGTGGTGCACACACTTATAAAACATACCAACATTGACAACAAACGAAGGGTATGTACATTTTTTCCATTCATTTCATTAGTTATTGTTCTTGTTATTTTAACTTATTACATCGTTGCAAAGAAGAACAAGGTTTTTATATACTAAATTTACTTACAGACACCTTTTTTCACAATGTAGTCATTTTCGGGATTTCTAGGTGTACAGGCTCATAATACGGCTCTGTCGTCCTTAGTTATTCTTAACAAATTTTATATCAGGAAGGCAGGATCCTGTGGCACCTTGACATTTAATTTTTTTTTTTTTTAAATGGCAGCTTAAATTGGTTGAAATAGCACATGAATACAAAACATATAACCCGGTGCATATAAATACCGAAATTACCACTATTTGCCGAAATTACCAAAAAAGTTGCAGAAATTACCAATAATGTTACCGAAATTACCACTCATTTGGTAGAAAATATATGGTATTTATCAGAAAAAATGATTTTTTTCATAATGTTTTACTTTAAATGTCGTTATTTTCAGGTAAAAGGCATCCATCTCGTGTATTTCTGTAAATACACCGTCATTTACGCGCATGCGTTTAAATTATGAATATGTATAACATGTTCTCGATGTCGATTTTTTGACGGCGACTTTCCAAATTAGAAATTGCGCCCATAAAAAAAAATGTTGAATTTGAAAAATTCTTATATTACTTACTTTATAATTAAATAAATATTTAATAATTGTCGTGAGTTAAGAGAAAAGGATGGAGGATAAAATGGTGTTATATGTGAACCAATATAGCCGTCATTAATACATTAAGCATTAGAGATATTGAAAAAGTTTGACACATCCCAGTTTAATAGGTATAGTGTATCGTATTGAGTTGGGTGCTATGACCTTACTCTGGATACACATTAACCCTATATTGTTGTAAATGAGGTACTTGACATCGATGATATCTCTGTGCAAAAATTTCCAAAGTTGGTATTTTAAGACAGAATTAAAAAAAAAAAAGAAAAATATAAGACTTAACAAATTAATTAAATAGACTAATTTTATGTATTTAAGAGTTATACCAAAATGTATAATATTACTACGTACTGAAGCTGCCAGTTTATGTTTGGGTTGTTGCCCCTTGCTCAGTGTGGACAAACGGAAGCTTATAGTGCTTATGTTGTGTAAACGATTTATGAGAAATAAATAATTTATCGAATTAATCCTAATTGGCAATAATCAGTGATCAAACATAATTAACAGTGAATAGAAATCAACAAATACATCGACACCCAAGCTTACGCATGCGCATAAATGACGATATATTTACATAAATACACGAGATCGATGCCTTTTACCTGAAAATAACGACATTTAGAGTAAACATTATGAAAAAAAAATCATTTTTTTTTATAAAAACCATCATTTTCTACCATATGAGTGGTAATTTCGGTAACATTATTTGTAATTTCGGCAAATAGTGGTAATTTCGGTATTTATATGCACCCCATATAACCTACAGTACGAAGGGATCAGACGATACATCATTTTGAAAGTTGTGCAAGACTTGTACATATTCATACTAAACAAAAAATTGTTATATTTAACAGTTTAAGTTTAGATATTCTAGTGTTTGAGAATGAAGATGTATTCAAATCAATTTCAACAATGACTTTTTAATACCTCGCTTATTTTTTGTGGCATTCTTTTTCGCTGTTGCTATTTCTTGGTCAATCTTCTTTTCAAGGAAAGCTTGTTTCTTCTCTAGCATTTCTTCCGTCTCCCTCAACTTTTGTATGGCTTCTTGTGGGGTCGGGCCTTTGTTCTTTCCCTTCCCACCACCGAACATTTTAGAAATCAGACTCATTGTTAGAGTTTGTGAGCGTTATTTGTCTAGAAATGTAGATTTTGTCTTGTTTTATAAAATCAACAAAGTCTGATCTTGAGTCACAATTTCCACTTCCGGGAGTACATCCAAATTGCTGAATTAAACGAAACGAAGTTATTTTAAAATTTGACTAATTACCACAACACTAAAAGTAAATTGACGAACGCGTTATTTATAGATCATGGTAGGTAAGTTCTCAAACGCGTATTTATAGATTCTGAATAATGCGTTTACTAATTTCAAAATGTAATAATAGGAATTCATCCGTGATGGTGAGTGACGATTAATTATAATATCCAAACACTGAAATGGGAGAAATCTTTAACAATCTAAGTTCTGTGTATGAGATTTGAGAGACCAAGGATTTGTATTTAATATACAAATCCTTGGACAGACGAATTGTTGGATATTTTGACGACAATTACTTTCAACGAATTATCCGTTATCACGAATTTAAGAACAATGCAGACACGTTCAAGTTGAATTTTAAAGATGTCACATGTATCAGCAATACAACTACAAACTAAATATAAATGATATTAGAATGTCAGACACCTATTTACGGTTAAATGTGTGAAATTATAAAAAAAAGAAAAAAGAAAAAAGAAAAAAAGACTCAATCTAACCACTCACTGATTAGTAGTCTATTCATCACGGTTCGTAAATGATGCCGCAAGCGTTGGGATATACGTAACAGTGACAGATGATGCCTACAACGGCTGAAATTGATGTATACAGGGGCGGATCCAGGATTTCCAGTTAGGGGGCGCACTTAAAATATTCGCGCCGAGGCGCGAAAATGTTTGGGGCATTTCGTGTGAAAAATCACGATTTTACGCAAACAAATCATATTTTTTCAAATTTTAGGGGGGGGAGGGGTGAGCCGGGGGCGCCCCCTGGATCCGCCCCTGGTATACATAATAGTTTCGGGATTAGACCGGTCAAAAAAAATGTTCAAATAATATAAAGGATATATATAATGTCAAATATATAGACACAAGAGACAGATTATTCGGTCTATTTCGGAATAAGAAAAAAGAAAAACAAAACAAAAAACAGGACAGTATTCTTCTCAGTGGATATTTACATTTACGTAGATGTTTTCTTTCCTTTTAATCACTACCAGGGGTCGTCGTGGTTGTGATCGTATGGATTTATAACTACATGTGCAATCAGCGCCTATCACAACCAACGTTTTGAGGTCGAATCCCGCCATGTCGAGGTGTACTCGGTACAGCATTATGTGATAAAGTTTGACAGTGACTTGTGGCAGGTCGGTGGTTTATAAAGTTTGACAGTGACTTGTGGCAGGTCGGTGGTTTATAAAGTTTGACAGTGACTTGTGGCAGGTCGGTGGTTTTCTCCGGTTTCCCATAACCAATAAAACTAAACGCCACGATAGAACTGAACTATTGTTGAAACTGGCGTTATAACACCATAACCCTCTATTACTGCCAAGACATTTATCGGACTTGACTGTAATATATGAGTAACAAGGTGGATGTCTTATAAGAACAAGAACTGGATACCCTTCGTGAGCACCTGGGTTCACCCCCGGTGTTTGGTGGGTTCTATGTTGCTCCCTTCGAGAGCACCTGGGTTCACCCCCGGTGTTTGGTGGGTTCTATGTTGCTCCCTTCGAGAGCACCTGGGTTCACCCCCAGTGTTTGGTGGGTTCTATGTTGCTCCCTTCGAGAGCACCTGGGTTCACCCCCGGTGTTTGGTGGGTTCTATGTTGCTCCCTTCACGAGCACCTGGGTTCACCCCCGGTGTTGGGTGGGTTCTATGTTGCTCCCTTCACGAGCACCTGGGTTCACCCCCGGTGTTTGGTGGGTTCTATGTTGCTCACCTTTTTTTAGTATTCTTTGTTGTGTTTTGTTTGTCTCCGTCGTGTGTCTTGTGTATGCGATGTTGCCAGTTTTTCTTGATTGTCCATTCTTGATTGTAACTTCGGTTTTCTCAACTTAGGTCTACTTTTTCCACAAAGAAGGGATCATCGATCAAGGTCGTCGATTACCTTGAGCATTCAAGTGAGTGGATTGATGGTGATCATTGGTCAAGTGAGTGGATTGATGGTGGTTTTTGGCCTATCATTGGTCATTCTTGTTTTAGAGGGATATACCAAGAAACTCATGGGATCTTGTATCACTCACCTGGTTGCAAATTACATTAAGGATGCTTATTTGAGAAAGATTTTTACTCGATCATAAAAAATAAGAAATCTTTGTAGTAGACATGAACAAATATCATTTGTACCAAATACAACTCAATACACTCGAGATTATAATTTACATCATGATCAAGCCGAAATCTCTACAGAATCATACAATGAGAATTTATTAAAAATTCCAAAACACACATTGAGAATTTAAAATTACACACTGTCACAGCATGACGCACATTTTCAATTAATCCCATAATCTTCTGCTTACTCTAAAATTTTATATGTACAATGCAATATTAGCTATGCAATGTTCAAATCAAATCTGTTAATAAATTGTTCTCGATGACGGCGTACGTTTAGCGTTATATAGCTGAAATTCTCAGAATGCGTTTTTTAAGTTTTGATTTTTAAAACTCAGAGAGTGCTCTTTAAATTTTCGATTATCAATGTAGATATTTTTGGAAAAATCAATGCCTATGCTGTACATAGTTTTGACGAGAACGGCTTCCATTGTCGTGTACCAC
Organism: Gigantidas platifrons; assembly: GCA_002080005.1. Lineage (NCBI taxonomy): Eukaryota > Metazoa > Mollusca > Bivalvia > Mytilida > Modiolidae > Gigantidas > Gigantidas platifrons. The sequence continues at coordinate 124,328 of MJUT01058732.1, read as the reverse complement.
GATCATCTTCTTGTTTAATCATGTTCGGGTTGAAATGAGAGGTACTTGCAAAACACAAAACATATTTAACACAATATGCTGAACATGCAAAATGTATATACAATTACAGCCGCATATTTTATATTGTGATCCGTTTGTGATGATTCCATCCGTGCTAAAAACTACACAATTACCCGAACATTTCTAAAAACTACACAATTACCCGAACATTTCTAAAAACTACACAATTACCCGAACATTTCTAAAAACTACACAATTACCCGAACATTTCTAAAAACTACACAATTACCCGAACATTTCTAAAAATGTTGTGATGGGCAAACATTGAGTGTCCGACAACTCTACAAAAAGGATACGTTTGAAGATATAGATGGGGTAATTAGAAGCCGAAACTCGAAGGACAGACAATATCATGGCGAAAGGGAAAAGGTTGCAACAGTAATTGTGTAACCGTTGCAACGCTAAAACAGGTTGCAGCAGTCATTTTTTAACTGTCACAACGCTGAAAACGCTGGAACGGTCATTTTGTAACTGTTGCAACGCTAAAACAGGTTGCAGCAGTCATTTTTTAACTGTCACAACGCTGAAAACGCTGGAACGGTCATTTTGTAACTGTTGCAACGCTAAAACAGGTTGCAGCAGTCATTTTTTAACTGTCACAACGCTGAAAACGCTGGAACGGTCATTTTGTAACCGTTGCAACGCCAAAAAAAAAGAACAAAAAAAAGAAAGGTTATACAGCAATCATTTTGATACTGTAGCAACGCTAGAAAGAGTTTTTTCCTCAACCATGACAGTTATTTTTGCAGTCTTTCTCAGTAATAGTTTGTCTATCACAGTTAAAAAACGACTGCCACTGGTCATTGCAGTCATTTTGTCGTCCATTATAGTGATGGATCTTCAAAATTATGTGTCTCTCACTATTACGCGTAAATCTAGTCCTTAATACTTTGGACTTAGTGCAACATTTTATTAACGAAGTGAAGACATCTACAAATAACTGAGAATTGACTAGAAATGTGGGAAGGACCTAACTTTATATTTAGTAATAAAATGACAATAAAGAAATTTAAACTGTTTGCCTATTCTGTAGAACTGGAACTTGGTTGTGTCTTTTGTAAAGAAGAGTTAACTAATATAATCTGTCACATTTGATGTCTACAGCATCACTGGAGGTTACATTTCTTCAACTGGTAAAGAGTTTTAAATGTCCCTGATATGAACTGTTTATGTCTTTGGAAAATCCACATATAAATAGGCATACATCTGACATCTGTTAAAATCTTTAAAGTTCACTCGGTCACTTCTGCAGTTCAACAGTGAATACGTTATCTTATCAATATTGAAAATGAAAATAAAATACTACAACAAAGCAATGTCACTTTTGTAGTCTTAGCACTCATCTTCGGGAGCATTGTGATTATGTTTGATAGGTGAAAATGCTACTGATTTACATTATGCAAGGTATGACAGGTAGTGTGGTTCAAAATGACACCATGTACCATTACTAAAGTGTCATAAGAATATGCAATCTTATATTGTCGTGTGTCAGTGTGACTTTGGCTATATTCTGTATCTGGATATGTATTTGAATTTGTACGAACAAAGTAATCATGTTTGTTATTATCTACATTACACTTCATAGTTCAACTCTTCAGACTCGACTCTTGATGTAAGTTTCTGTTTATATACTTCAAACAATCTAGTTTTATTGTTCCTCGAATTTATTCTGTATGTATTATTTCTTTGTATAAGAAGAAATTGCGCTAATATTGTTAAACTTTCAGTTATACCGATCTCTACCTCTTCGCCATCCTTTCCTGTGAAAGCCAAAATTTGTGATTGTTGTTTATCAAAACAGATTTTATGATTAAAAGTATTAGTATTACCATACAATTTTCGTATTCATGTGATTTCTGACAAATAAGGGACATTACTGTTGCGTCCTCAACGGAAACTCAGAACAAATTCTATTTTGATTTACCGTAGCTTAAGCATTGCTTACATTGTCCATAAGTTCACAAGGATCCGTAACCAAATTTTCAACAATCGGACTGTACACAGTCGAACTCTAACCTAAAAGCAAGATTCTTTGGGTTTCTCAAGAATAACAATAGAGGCACAGAAGTAATGAATGCTTTATTGATATATTTTTTTTAATGAAAACTGAAAATATTGATTTAAAATATATGAATGAGTGATTGTATTCAACGCCAATTAAGCAATTTTTCAGCTATATCATGGCGAGTTTAAAATGTATGTATCTGAAATGAACTTAATCAAACGTCATGCTTGATCGCTGAATCTCCTTCACATGGACATTGTGTGAAACATGAACATCGTCCCAGAAAGGTTGCTGTTTAATCCTGTTTAACCACGACTCCAATTTCGGCCACATCTTTAAGTTAAAATTTGACCATTCTAACAAAGTTAATACAATTGCTACACAGCTGTCTGCAATTGTCACTTTTGGACCAGTTAAGTATTTATTGTTCATTAAGTATCGATTTTCAATGACTTCCAGAATCTTTGTTACTTGACAAAGTCCATGTTCAATCAAACACTCGTTAGATTCTTTGGTTTGTAAACAATAGTGATCAAGAAAATCTGGGTAGATGTAAGTGTAACCTACAATTCTGAAATAGAAGATAAATGATCGACATAATTATCATGATATATTTTGGTTTGCTGATAAAACTGCTTGTCCTTCGCAGGCGCCCGGGTTCATACCCTGTTTTTGGGTGGGGTCCATGGGTTCATACCCTGTTTTTGGGTGGGGTCCATGGGTTCATACCCTGTTTTTGGGTGGGGTCCATGGGGCTCGTTTTAGCTTTCTGTGTTGTTGTTTTTGCTTGTATGTCTTCGTCCTGTGTCTTGAGTACACAATGTTGTCAGTTTCTCTGGATTGTTCATTCTTGCATACCCCTTCTGTTTTCTGTAACGTTTATTATCCCTGCCACTTTTTATTGAAGTGCCTGTACCAAGCCAGGACAATGTTGTTGTGTGTTGGGGGTATCGATTTTGCTTCTTTCTAAGATTTTCTATTAGGATTTTGGAACAGTTCGTACAGTGTGATATAGTTTTCATCTTATTGTCTGTTTTTGAAGCAAACACAATATACATAAAAAGTTGTGATATTTTCGTAAAGTGACTTCAAATACGTCTTAACTATATGAGTAACACGGCAGATGTCTTTAAAGACAGGAACTGCCTACCCTTCACGAACACCTAGGCTCACCCCTGGTTTATGGTAGGGTCCGTGGTACTCATCGTTTTGGTTACAGGAACTGCCTACCCTTCACGAACACCTAGGCTCACCCCTGGTTTATGGTGGGGTCCGTGGTACTCATCGTTTTGGTTACAGGAACTGCCTACCCTTCACGAACACCTAGGCTCACCCCTGGTTTATGGTGGGGTCTGTGGTACTCATCGTTTTGGTTACAGGAACTGCCTACCCTTCACGAACACCTAGGCTCATCCCTGGTTTATGGTGGGGTCTGTGGTACTCATCGTTTTGGTTACAGGAACTGCTTACCCTTCACGAACACCTAGGCTCACCCCTGGTTTATGGTGGGGTCTGTGGTACTCATCGTTTTGGTTACAGGAACTGCCTACCCTTCACGAACACCAAGGATCACCCCTGGTTTATGGTGGGGTCCGTGGTACTCATCGTTTTGGTTACAGGAACTGCCTACCCTTCACGAACACCAAGGCTCACCCCTGGTTTATGGTGGGGTCTGTGGTACTCATCGGTTTGGTTACATGAACTGCCTACCCTTCACGAACACCTAGGCTCACCCCTGGTTTATGGTGGGGTCTGTGGTACTCATCGTTTTGGTTACAGGAACTGCCTACCCTTCACGAACACCAAGGCTCACCCCTGGTTTATGGTGGGGTCTGTGGTACTCATCGGTTTGGTTACAGGAACTGCCTACCCTTCACGAACACCTAGGCTCACCCCTGGTTTATGGTGGGGTCTGTGGTACTCATCGTTTTGGTTTTCTGTGTTGTGTTTCTTTGTTTTGTTTTGTTTATCTTTGTCCTGTGTCTTTTGTGCCCAATGTTGTTAGTTTCTCTGAATTATCCATTCTTGATTACCCCTACGGGTTTCTCTTACTTTTATTTGCATAACATAGAAAAAATAATTCAGATTCCCGTTAGTCTGGAAGAAGTCCCTGGTTAAACACTGACTTAATGTGTATTCTGTGATTTGGTATTTATTTAAGTGCTCTTTAATTAATTTAGTATAAATATTTTAAGATTCAGTTTTAAAAAGCAATATATAAATCTATTTTGAGGCATATTTGGAGAAACTATATCTGAACGGACAATTTTTGAAATCGCTCTTATTATGTGGCTCCCAAATTCGAAATAGACAAGACTAACACAAGCGGTGCCACTTGTAGAGCAGAAATGTATGCTCACCCTTCCGGAGCATCTGAGGTCATCGTCTTTTAGTGGGGTTTGTGTTGCCCGATCTTTAGTTTTCTGTGTAGTGTCTTGTAGATCGTTGTTTGTACTTCTGTCTATTTTTGTTATTGTGTTGTCTGTCCTTTGATTTACGGCTTCTTATTAATACACAGTTGGTATCTTCAAACTTTGTACACTAGACGTAAATAACAACAAACCTATGGACTTCACTGAAGCACCAGCTAATCACAGATTCAGATAACATTTGCTGCTGAATATTTAATCCATATCCAGCATAATCAGTATACTTCATTGCCAAATAACGTAAAATAGCCTGTCTAAAAATAAAATCACATTTCTGTTCAAATGTATGCAAAATACAAGATTTTATTTTCTATATTTCTTATATAAAAATAAGTGTTAAAGAAAGAAGATTTGCTGTAAATGCATGTAAAACACAAAACACAACTTATTATTTTTCTTACATACATGTATTAGTAAAGGTTTTTAAGAGATGTTTTTGTCGTTTGTTTCAATGTTTAATATTTTCACATGGGTTTATTGTGTTCTTGTTTATTATTGTATTGTCATAGAGTTCGTTTACCATAATAACATATAATATTATCTTTAATCATATTGGTAAGATTTTGGGTAGTAATGAAAAACTCATCTGGTGACATCATTGAATTTAAATACTTTTAGTTATGGATAATGTTCATATGTGTATTAAAGTGCCTATTTAAATGTTTTTTTTCCTATATGTTCCTCCTCGCGTAAAGTAGAACTGTTTTTTTTATTGTTTATAATTAAAATGTGTATGCTACATATTTTGTATAGTTTTATTTTTTAAATTTATGAAGGGGCCGTCGTGATCGTGATCGTATGGTAGTTGGATTTATAACTACCTATGCAATTCGTGACTATTATCACTAACGTTGTGAGTTCGAACCCCGCTCAGACGAGGTGTACTCGATACAACATCATGTGATAAAGTTTATCAGTGTCTTGCGACAGGTCGGTGATTTTCTGGATACTCCTGTTTCCTCCATCAATACAGCTGACAGCCACGATATAACTGAAATATTTATGATGGAGCTAAAATATATGAAGTTAGAAGAAAATAAATCTTAATTAAAGGAATTAAAATTTATCATTTAAATTAACAAATAGGCATGAAATGAAATAAAATTGAATTTAGAATGATAATACAATTTAAACAGAACAGTGAAGAAACAATTATTTGAATAAAAATAAGACTTTGTTTGCAGATTTTAAACATTTTCTAGAGACAGAAAGAATCACACATTTCCCATGAAAGTTTTATAATCCTAATTCTTGAGATGATAAAGTATATGTTCCCTAAATTGACTTTGAATAAACTTATGTAATATTATATATTAAGACGGAAACTATAAATAAAAGAACAAAGAAATATCTTAACACTAAATTTCTATATAGACATATTTGAGCATTAAAAATGTATGTAAATCCACTTAATTGCGATTTGACAAAAAGGGTTAAATTGACAAATATGTCTTAAACCCAAATTTATAATTATAGGGACTTTTTATTGGACACTTGTGATTTGGAAAATAAATTCTGACCAATGGTGCAATCTAGAAATCAAATTCAAGGTCCGAACATCACGTGACGGTGAGTGCTCAAAATCCTAGCACCGAAAGGTTCAGGCGCTCACTTTATTGATGTTCCGAATAATAAAAGTATACTCTTGTATATTTGATTTCTAGGTATGTACTTTGTACAGTTTATTACAAAAAAAAAAAAAAAATAGTAATAATATTTGGAAAGTTAAAAGTTCAAAGTTATTAATAATTGTTCAACATATGGTTTTCTAACATGTAAATTATAGTTTAAAGTGTTAATCATGTTAAAGTTGAAATATAAATAGTAATTTGATTTTATCTTTCCAAGCTATTTAGATAAATGAATTTGAATTGAAAGCAATGATATATTTCTGTACACATTTCTTTCAGGCTCACTTTATTGATGTTCCGAATAATAAAAGTATACTCTTGTATATTTGATTTCTAGGACCCCAGCCACGAAACCCAGTTAAACCAGATATTCATAATTGCTAGTTCCCCAAACTAGCGAATCAGAATGTAGCCAAGCCGATCCTAGCCCATGCGACGGCGGGAGAGGGGAGACAACAATGCCAATACGAAGCACAGTTCAGCTCCTCTCCTCTCCCGGCCTAACATATTCCTTCATCACATATTGTTGAAAGTGGCGTTAAGCACTATAAAACCATACCAAAGCAAACCAATCAAATGCAGGGTGAGTATCATTGGATATGGGTCATTATCAAAATACACGCACTTTTTCCTGTTCATATTTTGGTGACATCAAATATTTTCGTTCCCGTTTTGCTTTAGCCTATTAGTTTTTCCTACATTACAATGACATATTCACATAATATGCAATCGGGAAAACCACCATGAAGCAAAATATTTCTAGATATGTAGCACCCCCTAATACCTTTCAGTCCGTGGTGTTACCAACATAAAATTATTCTTTTTAGGAAAATGAAAAATAATTTTTGTGTAAAAAGTGGTTACATACATAATATACAGGGAAATTATGCATAATGTAAGATATTTTCTTTGGGGCACTAGTTTTTTTTCACAATATTTGGATATGTAGTTGTGGAATTCCATTTAAGCTGCATTATGAAACAAACAAGTTTTCATAATTGTATTTTGTTTCATTTTATATAAAGAAAATATGACTTATACATAGTTATCAAAGTCAACTTTATTCAACTATAATATAATTTACTTCAATTATGTCATTTATCCTTTTTATGAAACAATTTACATGAGGTAACACCATTGACAAGAGGTAACACCACAGATGACAAAAGTAACACCAGGGACATCTTCATGAATGTAAACATTTAATTCAAGAAAAAAACACAACTATAAACCTATATGTGTTGTTTTCTTATTGTTTTCAGTACAATATTCAGTTTTTCAACATATTGGTTTAATGCATGAGCAATATCAGTTTTGTCCATGGTGTTATGAAGATATGTCCATGGTGTTATAAAGATATGTCCCTGGTGTTACCAGGTCTAAAAAGTATACTCCCACCAGCTTGTTAAACTATATCTTATATATAAATGACAATGTTTGAACATTTTTTCTGCATAGGTTAAAGAGCATTATTATGTTCTGAATATTACTGTTTATGAAATAATGTGTTTATTCACAATTTTAATGCTAAATGTCTGTGGTGTTACACAATCTTTATGGTAACACCACAGAAAACAGGTAAGTATTTTCATGATAAAAGGAAAATAATGTCTCCCTGGCGATATTTTATATGTATATCCAGTGAAGAATACCAAATGCAATGTATTGTGTATTTTTACATTTTATTCAATTCTAACAAAAAGAAGTAGTGAGATGTACACCATAGACATAACATTTATATACTATGCCAATCGCACGTACATTTTCGGCTCTACGTTAGTTTATGGATCACTTTTGTTTTTGTCATCTGCACATGTCATGAAACAGGAAATAAGTAACGGGAGAAACTATTTTTGCTTCAAATATGATAAGACAGATAACTCTTACCAGCCTCAATAGGAAGGGTAACACCACAGACATGAAAATCTATAACACCAGGGTTTTTTTTTATAATTTTCTTTTTAAATTTCAATATACCCGGTATATCGAGCAAAAATAATGTTGTTCTATTAGAATTTTAGGAAAAGTTCAAAAATAATATAAAGATCGAATAAAATCATTACATCTGAATAGTACAATTGACCAAAAGAAAGTCATTCTGGAAAAATAACACGTAACACCAAGGACAAAACAGGTCTTCGTGTAGCAAGTATAAATTCGCCATTGGACCAATCTGAATTTAGATGGTAAAACTACAGAGAGCTAATGTACCTTCATGCAAAACATGTTTTCTCCAATCAGTTTGGTTGATATTTGTCTTTTAATTGCGTAATAACAGAAAAGTGCGTGTTTTTTTATAATGACCCATATATATTAGTGGTAGTGAGGGTGAACATCTGACCAATTAATTTTCGGAATGTTATGACAGTTTTTGTTCATCGAGGAAACCATTTCACAACACTAGCTATGTGCCATGAACTCTAGAAATATTTGTCCATATAATATAAAATGCCCAGGATTCACATTAAATCATTATTGTATCATACCCTTCAAACACAATGGTTTCTCCATCCACTAACAGGGGGACCTCCTGGTGAGGATGATTCTTGAACACTTCCTGTATTCTTGATGCATTTTTCTTAGAAAAGTCTACCTCATGTAGTATGTGTGGAATTTCATGCTGAAAATATACATGATTTCATTTGTACTATACATGTATATCAATCAAATAACACATGGCACAAAATAACAGCTTTATATTGTCCCCGCGCGATATCACTATGAACTGTGTTAGTACGCTACAGTGCTAGTATATATCAGTTACACAGTTTATATAAAGGGCGTCATATCATTAAAATAATTTACACCGTTCGGTCGAATGTATTTAGTTATCAGTACAGGGCATAAAACACCTCAATATATCCACCCAATATGCATTACTGCAAGGATTCGTATGTTTTGACTGATTACAGACAAGTTAGGAACTGATACAGTCCATTGTCTACCTAGAAGACTGATTTATTGTGTCAACAACAACATAACGATTGACAACCATATCTGGAGAGCTGAACATTCTTGCCCTTTAGATGTACATGGTCTCATGTGTTCGTTTATGTTTGAGTAGTGTATTGACGTTCTTCCCGAAAGTAATTCTATCATGATATTAATGTAAAATATTAATGAACAAAAGAAAATGATGCATCGTTACGTATACTTAATGAAAAGAGCCTTCTGAAATATACATCTATCCTTTCACGACATTACCTCTTCTGAAATATACATCTATCCTTTCACGACATTACCTCTTGCATACAATGTACCTTTATATCTTTATATCTATCAATGGAACTCTTTAAATGAATTTCCACCTTGGTGGTCGACGCTTTTATCATCCATAACCACCCTGACTTATTGGTGTTAAAATTATTACATACATGTATATATATACACTTATATAAGTTTAATTGTATTATATGTATTACGAACAGAAAAGTGTTATTCAATATGACATACATGAAATTTACTGAAAAATGACAGTTTCGAGCGAATTTGGGAAATTGCCCGCAACTAAAAATCAGTCTCAGTCCTTTTTTTGTGCATCGTCGGAAACCCACGGCTGATTACGCTTCGTTCCTCACCCCAAGAGCATGTATAGATATGAGAATACCAAATAAGTCTATGGAAAGAAACAGAATAACCCAGAGCCCAGTCGTTGATGGAGTGAGAAACGAAGCGTATCCAGTCGTGGGTTTCCGACGATGTGTTTTGTTCTACTTAGTTAATGTAGAGCATCATTACCACTAGTTCTTGTATTGTTTTATCTCAATATTGATATGTTAGTAACAAGACTATTATTTCAATTTGTACAGACCCCCAACAATGACTTAGTATAATTGTATAGAAACTTTTTTGTTAGTAATAATATTTACATTTTGTTTACATAATAATTTAAAACCCTAACTTTAAACACTAGTATTTATGTCTTTTAAAACATTTATTGACACAAGAATGTCTTATTTCTAGATTTATTTTATTGATATTAGAAAGAAAACAATATTTACTAAGCAACTCGTACATACGCTGTTTTAGTTAGACATATAACAAATAATATGTTTTTCAATAAATTTATTTTAATACAATCCAAATAGGTTGAGTAGTGACGTTTTGTATTGGTATTTAGCATTTCCAAATAACGATCTCAATTCAAAATTTAAAAAATGTAATGATAGCAGGTAAAGTTTATATTGAATTGAAGAAAAAAAAAGAAAAAAAAGGTCAAATCCTGACAAAAACAGAAAAAAAAATGAAACCAATCTAACTAAAACTAGATCTGCACACTTGCTCATTTTAATTAGATTGAAATTAAACCACTTTATTATAATCATCATTATAAAAAGTACGATTATTTGCAATAGAAAAAACGATTAGGCCACATATATGTAATGTTGATATATTGTTGTCATTTTTTTCAACATTTTACACGGTAACTGACATGAGAAACAAGCGAAACTTGACAAAACCATAAATGGACATTCAAATAAACCTATATATTATTATTCTTGGATAAATAAATCTTTTTACATAAAATACACAAAATGTATGCACGATAGGTGTACGTACAATGCACTAGGAAGTCGTATGTACACGTCTTATCAATGAAGTAATTAAGTGGTCACCGTGCTCTATATAACATAGCTACAGCAGAGTTATGACACTTGGAAGTCGTATATACGTCTTATCAATGAAGTAATTAAGCGGATATTGCTCTATATAACATAACTACAGCAGAGTTATGACACTTCAGAGTCGTATACACGTCTTATCAATGAAGTAATTAAGTGGTCACCATGCTCTATATAACATAACTACAGCAGAGTTATGACACCTGGAAGTCGTATACACGTCTTATCAATGAAGTAATTAAGTGGTCACCGTGCTCTATATAACATAACTACAGCAGAGTTATGACACTAGGAAGTCGTATACACGTCTTATCAATGAAGTAATTAAGTGGCCACCGTGCTCTATATATAACATAACTACAGCAGAGTTATGACACTTGGAAGTCGTATATACGTCTTATCAATGAAGTAATTAAGTGGATATTGCTCTATATAACATAACTACAACAGAGTTATGACACCAGGAAGATATTTAAATCAACAAACACTGTGTCTATTTATTTAGACTTAAAACCCTACAAAGGAGTGGTTGATTTTGCTGACAAAATATTTTTTCCATTCAAAAATGTCGTTACAACAAACTGAAAAGCGTTTATGTTAGTTGTACCAATATTTAAATTACAAGGATACGTCAATAAGAATAAATTTAATAAATTATTTTTAAAGATTTGTTACGCATTTGTTTGGTTTTTTAAGCTACACATAACTACAAGCACCGGGTGATTAGAACAAACATTATGTTATTACTGGAATCAACAATGCATCCTAGAGATTATTGTGAGGAGTGGGTTTGGCCCATAATACTAGTCTAACTCCACCCCTTTTATTGAAGTGCCGGTATCAGCCCGGGAAAGTGAGCAGTCATGTATTTGTGTGTCAGGCTATCGATGATTTTGCCCATTTCTATGATTTTTATGGCATTTTGGAATTGTGTTCCCCCCCATTTAATTGCTTCATATAAATGTTGTATTTATGTATATTTAACAGACAAGACGGGTACAACCCGATCTACATGGCCCAACTTCCCGAAGATAGGTTGTGTTTCGTGTTTTCCTGTTCTTTGGTTTCATTTATTTTGCTTGGTAAAACGTCTCAAGAAACCCGTTTCGAGTATCAAAGTTTTATAAATGGGAAAACACAAAAGAAAAACAAAATAGAGAATTTAACTGATGCTATTTTGGTTAATGTCTACATTTGGACGCCTTGCTACTTTTTGAACAACATCTTAAAGACACATCAAATAAAAAAAACAAAAAAACAAAAAAAAACACACGTTATGAAAGCAATTAAACGTCTGATTATGAAATCATTTTCCAGACATCCCAAAAACCTCTTTCCGTTGGATGGGTAGAAACAGTTTTCTCCCTTATCTCGCTTGTCATCTTGAATATTTGGATCTACATTGAGCTATCCCATCCTTTTATAATAATCAAACATGACCCTCTTGTTTTCCATTCAACAGATTGCACAAAATCATTCAGAACTTGAGAGATTACCACACTTCACACTTATAAACCAATGAATGTAAAGACACGGCGCTTTTACTGCTGTTATATATTTCATGTATGTCTGTCTTTTGAAAATCACAGATTTGTTCTAACCTTAAGACAAATGAAAAACACTTAATCTGCACATTTTTCTGTTTCAATAAACATTCAATAAGAATACTCGGTGATTTCAATGCAAATCAAATACTAGATGTTAATACGTTTACTAGATATAGAAAAATATTTGAGGTATTCTAAATAGAAAATGATTAAATTAGGTTTATTTACACTTAGTCTTATCTTAATAATCTGACTTCAATCTAGGTCAAATGGAATTAGATTTGTCAAGTGACGAATTGCTATTGGGGGATACCGTTGTTGGATTCCATATTTCATTTCTGTTTTTTGTATAGCTGAAAATTTCTGGATGAGTTAATAATTGCTCACATCATTTACGCTTGGCTTCAAACTGAATGATGGTTCAATTTGCACCACTGTCATGCAAATGTAGCAAAATTAGGTATTGCTGAATTATGTCAAAATTAGTCAAACATGTAAAGCTAAATACATCCTATACGATATTCTCTATTAGCAAAACGTTGACTGTCTATTTACTCAAAAAGACGTCGTTATATAATGTAGTGAACACGACACGTTTCTAGAATGACTTAGTCAGTTAGTTAGTGAATGGGCACTTTACAATGCGTGACATCAATGGGACGAGTGATGTATGTACCACTCGTTCCGGAGCACATGGTTTTACTTCCGGCTTTTTGAAGTTCGTGTTATCTGAGCTTTGGTTTTTTTAAATAAGTTTTAACCTCTATATTTTGGGAGCTGTGTTTTTGTTGATGTTTATTCATTCATGACTTATCACCGGTTTTGTAACTAGATTAGCACGACGAGTGCCACTAGTGAAACAGGAACTGCGGACCCCCGGGTTTTAGTAGGGTTCGTGTTACTCGATCTTTAGTTTTATGTGTATGTTTTTTAGATCGTTGTTTGTCCTTTTGTCCTTTTTTCTTTTGACCATTGTGTTGTCTGTTCTTCTTCGATTTACGGAATCTGATTACCCGTAAGGTATCTTCAAACTCTTCTTGTCTTAACAACTTTCCTCTACCCGAAACTCTGTTAGATGATTTATATGATCTAAAGATGCTTTAGCATTCATCTTGGACACCAATGCAAAATCAATTGCACATAGATTGACGGAGTGTGTGTACGATTAAGATGATATACCAATTACATTACAATTTATTAGTCTACATACTAATATGAAATATTTTTTCAGTAGAATTAAGATTCAAAGCTGATCCTAAAAGTGGGATTAATGAATCGTAAGAAGGGCTGTACATTGTATAAAAAGATATGAAAGGAACGTTTAAATAGTGATGGTCATCAATTTAGCCAATATCATCAAAACGAAGGAGTAGTCTCTTTTCCCATGATTGTAACTTGGAAAAAATATGATCCAAATCATTAAAAGGAATTTAATGAATTTGTCCATTACGAAACATTTCTGTATTTTATTGTCCATACAAATTTAATAACATACATGCACTATCGATAATCCACTAGATTTAATTACTTTAAATTTCTTTACAACCTCTTTGGGAACACGTTTTGTTCCCTCTAGTTATGTTTACACAAGAGTTGGGCATTATGAATAGGCTTTTTTAAAATCAGTTGCGTGTATGAAGGTACAAACTGAATGGAATAATTGATATGTCATTTAACTTCAATTTCCTCGTTAAAGATAGAAATTAAATATAAACTAATTCTATATGTAGCAATTAGTTTGAAATTTAACATTTAGAAATATAGCCAGTTTTTTGTATTTAAGCCAACAATCACGACATGTGTACTAAACATCGATACTATTCGTTCAAATATACAACATTAATTATTTCTGAAGTACCACGGCAATACAAAATAAATATCTATATCAAAGATTTAATCTAGGTATATGCCCTCCACAAACATTCTCTTAAAATCAAGACGTAGGCTAACAAAACACTAACAAATAAAAACACTTCTACTATAACATTAAACAAGGTCAAATGTATAATTAAGGCCTAACGAATATATCGCTGGTTATATTTGGTATAAAGAGGAGTTTCAAGACACCAAAGCACGGGTGGTTTACTACGTCACACGCACGGATACTTGAACATCGCCTCGAGGTAGGTTTATGCAGTTGTACAATTTAAAAAAAGGAAAACTAACAAAACCAAGTAGTTCACCGAAGGGCCCACATATCAGACTTCATTGTTAGCATACTGCATTCATTGCGCGGAAACCCGTCAGTTTTGCAAACACTTCTGTACAGTTAAATGGGTTGTGTGTGAACGGTATCCTTGCCCGGAATTTTAGCTGTATGTAAAAGTGTTTGCAAAACTGACGGGTTTCCACGCAATGAATGTATGCTAACAATGAAGTCTGATATGTGGGCCCTTCGGTGAACTACTTGGTTTTGTTAGTTTTCTTTTTTTTTTTTAAATTGTACAACTGCATAAACCTACATCGAGGCGATGTTCAAGTATTCGTGCGTGTGACGTAGCAAACCACCCGTGCAAAGGGGTAATCATAATTCGTTAATCGGGAAGGAAAGGCAACACAATGGCCAAAAGAAAAAGGACAACAAATCTTCAAAACACTATACAGAAAACATCGAGCAACACGAACCCCACTAAACCCGGGGTATACTCCGGAAGGATAGATAGTTGCTGATCCACTAGTGGCACACGTCGTGTTACTGTTAGTTTTAAACCCGGTGACAAGTCATGAATGAGGAAAGGACCGGGAAGTGTTTACGACAAGTGGAACATATCCGTGGTCAATTGTGTAACTGTTAACCAAGTCATGGTGGCGGCTGTAAAACTTTCGAAGTGCTGATTTCAACTTAACCAATAGGAACCCTTCGCTCAGTAGCTTCTTTGTTAGCATCAACCCTCTATCAAGGAGACCATGATATGAACCACAATCTCTGGTATATACTCCATGTAGAGATGTTGTTGGAATGTTGCTACAAATAAATGGAAACTTCACAATGGGAACATTAAAATCATCTCTTTTGTCGTAAAGTTTCGTTCTAAACTGGCCCTCACTGTCAATTTCGAGGTGTATGTCAAGGGATGAAGTGAAACAGACCTAGCTGTATCTGTGGTATCCTTTATTTCAAGCTCAATGGGATAGAGGCGAGCAACAAAATCCATCAAACTTAGAATTTTTCAAGATCGGGGTAGCTTCTTTTCGTCTTTCTTGAGAAGCTCCTATATGAAATCTGCCAAGTACGAATAAATGAACCAGTCAACGAGAAGAGGAACACAGTTTGTATCCATAGGTATACCGATGAGAATGTAATATACAAGTAAATCTGTGCCATGAATAAGGAATGCATGTTACTTGAAATCGCCATACAGAGTCCAACAAATTGATTACCTAAATATCCGTGCTACCACGGAGACTATGTTGAAAATGATACTGATACCTAATATAGTTTTTGTGTCGACGACTTGTATAACTTTGTTTATAAATTCCCAAAATATGAGAAAGTAAATATTATACATGTAGCCGTAATCATTGGCTGGTTTCCATCAGACATGCTATTTAAATACGTAAATTTGTTTTCCCACAATACATATTTCAACTGAACACAAATTTAAAAGGGAAACTTTAAATAATTTGGCAAAATGTTGATAACCATTTAAATTATTTTATTCTATTAAAATGTTGTACTTTTATTAAAAGATTTCCATTCAGCGAAAATGAGACTTTCGCTGCATGGAGCTTCGTCAAACTAGAAACTTTGATTAATAGTTCAACATATGACGTCAATTGATTCTCTAAAATGTTGAATTAAGATCAATCGGACGAAAAAATAAAATAATAAGATATTCTTTCTTTATATGTATTTATAAATGATAGTTCAAACTACACTTTAACAGTGGGTTAATTATAATAACAAACACGTGTACACATGTCAACAGAATACAATTGGTTGAATATATACCTAAAAGTAAAATCATTTGGAATAGTAGATATTGATTTATACATGAAGAAGAAAGGACAATGTAGAAAACTAACCAATTCAGAGAATGACATGGAAGCAATACAACAACAATACTAACAGACGAAACATACAGAGACAAAACAGCAAAATCATGGATATGGTACTGGAATGGATACCAGGAGATCCTGAACGTTAGTTTTCCTGTTCAACTATTAGCATTCCCCTAATTATACCCTACAAGGAATACAAATAAATATGTGATAAGCAAACTTCTCCAAAAGAGGCCGACATATCATTAAAGGTCACATCTATAGAGCATGATAAGAACTTAGTATGAATGTAGTAATATATGTGTATCAATATTTTATTCTCCTCTCTTTAGATCCTAGTTTTTCATCGGTTGACATATTGAAAATCGTCATCATTCAGTTCAAATATTAGTGCTTCGTGAAATATTACACAATTACTCCAAAACCGATTAATCTCAATAAAATGGTCTAAAACCTTAACTCATCGTGTATTTATCTTATGACTAGTCTCATACTCGACTACAACCCAATTGATTATCCCTTTAAGCGCTCGTCAAATATGAACACTGAGAGTAAATCATTGTCAGTAAGGGAAACAAACATAATTGTTGACCGGATTCTCTTATTGTTTTACCTTTTTTGAAATCCGAATATTTCACTCCATTTGATCCTCGATTAACCTAGAGTGGATATTGTTGAATTATTAGAGTTATTATTTCTAATTCCTGGCTCACAATAACACTATGGATTCGAAAAGGAAAATTACATTTTGATACAAGAAAATGCCGAAGATATCAAATCGGTAATTAGAAGTCGTACATGTAACTCTAAAGACAGACAATACAAGAAAAGGCCGAAGATACCAAAGCGGTAATTAGAAGCCGTACATGTAACTCTAAGGACAGACAATACAAGAAAAGGCCGAAGATACCAAAGCGGTAATTAGAAGCCGTACATGTAACTCTAAAGACAGACAATACAAGAAAAGGCCGAAGATACCAAAGCGGTAATTAGA